>VZZY01016197.1:404628-450192 GCA_013400335.1 Eurystomus gularis
AGAAATGCTGGTTAGTGTCTATTAGTTAGAAAACCTTGGCAAAACCCATCTTATTATACACACTTTGTGTAGAAAAAGAGCATTACACAGTGATCAAAAGAAGGCGAGGGAAGGGCGTCTGCTCCCACCCCCTTCCCCAAGACACGATAATGCTGAATCAAAGAAACAGGCACAGAAGAGTGTAGGATTCCTTCACAGTTACGTCTGTGCAGGCAGCGAGCCACAGCATCCCCCCGTGCACGCAGGAGATACCCCAAGCATCGTTAATGCTGGTGAGAGGTACCCAGGAAGCCGCCAGAAGGAAGTGCTCCCTCTCTGGGCAGAGCACGAGCAGGGCAGGGCTGGCTGCCTGCTGCCCAACAGGGCTTCGGGATGTTACAGGGATAAAAAATCCAAAAAAAACCGCGGTCTCTTGGAGGGATGGATAAGACCAGCTGTACTGCTGGTGCAGCAGGGACCTGGCGCAGGAGTATCCCAAAGCAATCCGCACTGGTCACGGAGCAGCTGTTGGAAACAGCAGCTTTTGGTCATCATCTATCAGAGGCAGCAGCCTGAATGCAGGACGACGCATATTCCTGTAGGAGACTTCATGGCCCAAAGCAGTCTCTTTTATAACAAATCTGGGGGTTTTGGGGGATTTTACTTTTTTTTTTTAAAAAAAAAAGGACAGCCCCAAACAGCTCAATCCCAAGAGCTCTTCCTTCTTAACACAGTTTAAACATTGAACCACCAAGCCTGGCTTGAGGCTTTAGACATGCACAATGCACACACCTCTAAGGGAAAAAAGCACAGAGACACACACAAGCTGAAGGAGAGAAGAGACACCTGCGCACACACCTCGTGAACGGTTCTCACAGGGCAGGGCAGAACTGAGCACAACTGAAGAGCAGAGTCTGGGACCAGACTACAGCATTTTTGCAAAAGACTGCAAGACTTTTGTTTTACCTTCAAAAAGGGGTAGATTTACCGGTTTTGGTAAGCAAGATGAAATTGGCTTGAAGGGGTTTCCATGTTTAGCATCGTATGGATCTTCCCAGTTTCTTCAGCAGCAAGTGTTGGAAACAAGCACATCTCAAACAAGACTTGAAAGCTACTTATGCAGGGCCAGCTTCAGAAACTGCTTCCCCACAGCTTTTGGCATACTTGGCAAGAGCAGATTCCCGAGGCTTTGCATGGAGACTCCCCATTCCAAAGGAAAAGGTTAAGAGCCTCTATGAGGGTTGGGATTTGTTCAGATCTCCCCCAAACTTGTGCCTTTTCGTGAGCTGCCCCTGAGCTCCAAACTGCAGGCCCAGCACCTCCCAACCCAGCAGATACTTGTTCTGCCTCACTAGGGAATTTCAGCAATAAAACACAGCGAGGGGAAGATGGGAACTGGAGTGAATGAAGTTGCTGGCAGGAAAATTTTTCAAGGCAGAAGTCACAGGAATAGCTGACAGAGATGGAAATCAGATCTGCCTTTCTCTCCAATATCCCCTTTCAGGAGATATTGCTCTTGAAGGCACCTAGGACAACCCCAGAAGCCGGAGCTGACCTTGCTCTGTGAGTGACCTGCATCACCTTTTCATGCTTGGAGCATCGCTCCCTCCACAGCTACCCTGCTGCCAACAAGGCTTTGTGGGTGGCAACATCTCCCCTCCACATGGTGAAAAAGGGTAGTTACAAGAAGCCTCCCAACCTCCCCAAGCTGACCACAGGTGCTTGGTCAGAGAGAGGTACACTATGGAGGGGCATGCTAGAATGCTTACACTTCTGGGAGCACCACCTGCTCTGCTCCTGTGAGTGGGAAAGGAGTCTGAGGCCTGGGGCAGCCCCATAGAGCCTACATATGGATGGCTGCAGCCACATGGCAATGGGAGGCTAACAGATGTGCCAACAACCTTTGCCCAAGCCTCGTTACAGGATTGGCAAGGTATTAAGGGCCTTTTATCTGCCCCTACACTCCTAAAAGCTCCAAGAAATCTGAATCTTTCGCTCTTTAGCCATGAAAGAGAAAGCCAGCCTTCGTGGAAACCCACAGCCACTTCCATCTGCTCCAGAACAGCTGAAAAACTTAGCCTCATCTGGTTTTGGAAGATCTCAGCATGGCTTTGGATTTAGGCTGTAACAAATCTTGAGATCAAAACAACAAAGCCTTTAAAGTATCTGAGCAGCATACTTGAGTCACAGGGAAAACACCAACATGGAAGAGAGGAGTGGGGCAACCCCACTCCCGGCTATGCAATGTGGCACCCTATCAAATGGTTCAGCCTTTAGTGAAGGATGTCCAGTGCAAGGATCTGCTCTGAGAGGAACATTGTCCACTTAACCACAACAGGGTTGTCTTCAAAAACAGTTGAATTCTAAAAAACTTCAATTTCCAGCCCGGTACAAGCATCCAGGCTGGGAGAGAGGAGCAAGAGTATGTGCAAGGAGAAAGTGCAGGACAGGAGAGGCATTTGGAGGAAAGCAGCCTGCACTTGGCTGGCAAACCCTACAAGCCTTATTTATGCTCAGCTCTTGGCAAGCTCTGCAGAAGTAAGGACTGCAGGATTTGGATCAGAGCTCTGTTCCCTGTGACTCGATTCTTACTCATTAGCTGGCTATAAACAGAGTTAAACAAACCAGTTTACTCTCACTGCTCAGTATTTTTATAGAGTCTGAATTCCTACAGATGCCACAAAACCACCTGTGGATCTCAAAGCACTTGACAGCAAGTTGAGTTTAGCCTCACAACACCCCAGTGAGGTAGGTATGACAGTGGTCCCCTGATTTTGTACAGAGAGGGGAAAAATAAGAGAGACCCTGAAAAGTAAAACAGTATTAAAAAACCCACAAAACAGGGAATACTCAGGAGTCCTGATTCCCCCTTTAGTCTGTCCTCACCCCTAAGCAGGTTGCATCTCTAAAGAGACTGTTTGAGAGGCCAAGTCCTCTCTTTCAGATTTCATCAAAGCTTTCATGCTGCTGACATAGGGAAGAATATGCAATGTAGGATTTGGCCCCTGTTGACAGTGTCCTTTTCAGCAGCAGGCAGAAAAGGCAGCGCTGAACCACAGCACACAGATGAGGAAGCAGACCCAGAATGAGCACACACCGCTTCTGTCTGGTTCTCCATGTGTTCAAGGATTTAACACAATTAAGACACGAGTTTCCTGAGCAGACACTGTCAGACAACGCCCCTCATGGGGGAGGGAAAAAGGAAAGGGGAAGGAAATCCTGGGAAAGTAGGAAATTTTTGCAGAGGTGCCTGTGACAAGATGCTCTCATGCGCAGGGCACACCCAAGGCCCTGGCAAGGTGGTTCTTGTTCCAGCTTCAAGAAATGAGCCAATTCAGCCACAGGCAGCAGCCTCCACACAGGCATAAGTGCTCCACAGTCTCCCAAGCTACTCCCAGTCTCTCCCACCTTGCTGGTTATGCACATCATAAAAGCCAGACATATGCATCTTTAGGAGAGACAAGTGTGAGATACTATAGGCGCCTTTTTTTTTTTAAGAAAGAAATAAACCAATCTATTTCTCCAAAGTAAAACACTGCAAAGGCCACAGTCAATAAAGGAGTCCCCATACAGACTACCAGAAAGCCTGACCTAGAAAGAAACCCAACACTAAGTTTAGAGAAAGGAAAACTCTACCTACTTCCCATGCCTTAAGGGATGTGGGCCTGATCCCATAATGTACCAACCATCCAGTTTCTTCACAACCACATCTGGCACATTACCTGAAGACGGGATCTTGCTGACTACCATGCACTTGTAAGAAAGGTGCAGGACACTGCAGGTGTCACTTGGATAAGGAATCACCACTTGGGACCCATGCTCACCAGGGTGCTCCCTTGATCCCAAGAGGACTACCTACAGGTGCTGTTGCATGTGCAGCTCCGGTGCTGCTGAAGGTGGAAGAGGCTGAATCTCCCTGCTCTGTTCCCAGCATCCCTGCTTAAGACGGCTGCTCCCTCCCACCAGCTTGTGGTGACCACCAGCCAGCCCACATCAGCCATGCTAAGCAGGACTAGTAGAGACTCACTTTTACCTGGGTCACCTTGCACTGGTGGCAGCATGGAAGCAGCCCCATGAGCTGCTGGAAGAGCCTGGGGAAGGCCAAAGTGGACAGGATGCACCCTGGCAATGAAAGGCACTGGCTTATGTACCTTGCTGAACTGGGATCCTCTGTGTTAAGACATTCATATGGAGGGCAGGTCAGATCCTGCCTGATAAGAGATATTTGCATGGCAAAAGATTGGGTAGGATTAATCCAGCATTTGCATTCACACCCCTAAGTCCACCACCACAGAGCTGAGGTGGGTCTTAGAGGGACCCAACTGAAGGCAGGTCAGTGCCAGCCTCGAGGCTGGCTCCAGAGTCACACGATGCCCTGTGCTGGCAAATCAGACTTCAGACACTGCTTTAGGCTCACTTGTATAAGCAAACCTTCCAAAACCCCATAAAACTCAGGTGACACTGAAGCCAGACACGAAAGCTGCACTGATGGGCACAGGTGGCCTTACAAACAAAACCGCAGATCCCAGCACTAAGGAGAAACTCCCACAGTACAGAAAGGCCAAGAAAGGCAGGCAGATTTTCAACATTCAGACATAGTTTGGTATTTCTCAGCTACAGCTGAAGGTGTACAGTGGGGAAGGACACACTGCAGTGTTTCCAGAGCAGTTCTCCAAAGCAAGCGCACGTGGCAGAGGTCAGCCCTTCCCTGGCTCCTCTCCTCAAGACGGGAAGTGCTTTTGCCCATCTTTCCTCCAGATGAACTTGAAGTCAGGTAGAGAGGGATGGGCAAATTCCTGCCTGCACCTCCCTTCCCCTCCAAGAGGCTGTCAGACAGAGGGAGGGTCTGTGATTTATCTGAGGAGGAGCCAGCTACTTACCTACCCTGCCCCAGTGCAAATACACAGCCCTTGCAGGTGCAAGAGGAAGTGGTGGTAAGGCAGACCCTGAGGGGACCATGGCTGGAGAAACACATTTGAAAAGCTAGACAGAAGGGGACAGAAACAGGGAGCCTTTAGTGCTCAAAGACGCAGGCAAGCAGGAGAGAGAAGCTGATGAGAGATAACAGGGAGCTATGTCACTAACAGGCACTGGTTAAGAAAAAAAGGAAGAAAAATTTGAAGAGCTGCAAGATGGGCTGATCCAGTTCAAGAACAAGCAACTTCCAAGACACAGAGCAAAACCATCCCACAGGTCCAGCACTGACAGAAGAGGGCACATGGAAAGGAGATAAAGGATAAAAAAAGTCTTCAGACTCCACATCAGGCAGCTCACAGAAGCAGCCCCCTTATACCCACCCTTTGATACCCTCTCCTCCCCAAGTGAGCTGGGACTTCCGCACCCCCGTGCAAGCAGGTTTCTATAGCAGAGAGGTCTGAAACAGAGAAAGCAGAGACACAGAAGCACAGGCACACGCATGGCATAAGGCAGCGCTCCAACAAAAATACCAACGTTGCAATCGTGCGGAGAGAGAGAGCGTGAGATTTACAGTATGCCTGGAAAGGGGGGAGGAAAGGAAAAAAAAAAAAAAAAATCTGTTCTGTCTCCAAGGCTGAGCTAACCGAGCCAAGTCACCCTGTCGCCTCTTAAGATATTTCTTTCTAGATAAGATATCCCAACTCCCCCCTCCCCTTTCCAAATAAAGTGCAGATGGTCAAATATTACTGGTCCATCATCTGCCAGTTTCAGTCAGCATTGGGGAAATTAAACCCAAAAGCACAATATTGAAAAAAAGAAAAATATCCAAACAACCCACCCTCAAAATCCCTTAGACTGAAGTCTCAGACTGTAAGCGGAGGACAAATTTATGAGATTTAGGGTCTATGAACTCTTCTGAGAGCTTGATGAAGGGGATTTTCTTCACATTAACAACAAGGCTGAAGTCCAAGCACTTGAGGACAAACACAATGCCGTCTTGTAACCCGCTTGTGACCGCTTCCTCACTGACAAGCGTCCACTGCTTGGAGAACCAGCGATCCCTGTCGTACTGGAGGGTTGGGCCCGGGTTGAGGTAACGCTCCAGGAATGCCTGCCAAGAGAGGGACACACATTAGCGCCAGCCCCATGACTCGCTCTGCAACGATGCTCTCTTCCCATCACCAGATACAGCTCCACGAGCATGGGCTTGCCACGCTACAAATTGTTTCAGCTTCCACGCTTCAGGACACTTCCTCTCACCAGTCCTTCCCAGCTTTTCAGACCCCAGGAGCAGACATAAGCACCAGGAGACCCTCTTGCAGTCCATCCCAGTAAGCCTGCAAAGTTATAGCCCTGACTTTTGCTGTCAGCACTGACATCTGGCAGCAGTTCAGTAGAGTAGAGCTCATTTCTCCCCTGCCAGCCCCATACCCCATCCCAAAATTGCAGTCCCAGACAGGCAGATGCAATAGCTGTCCTTCCCTTCTTCAGGCCTTCAAAGCTAAGGTGGGAAGCAGCAGTTTCCATGTTGGCAGCCTGACTGAGGCCGCAAAACTAAAAGCAGAACAGGGAACACTATTTGACACTGCTTGTGTTTTAAAGTTTCCTTTGACATCTTAATGGCAGCAGAACTCACCCTTGCACACCCGGACATGATCCCAGGTGAATCCCAGCAAGAGGGTGCTAAGCTCCATCTCTTAACAGCATTTCTGCTCTTAGCATAGTAAGTCCTGTGTAAATGCCCAGGAGTAAGCTCTCACATTTCTGACCCTTCTCTAGGATTGTGGGGTGTTCTTACAGAGGAGAGTGGGAGACAGATTGTGTGACCCATTTCCCTCATCATTCAGTCCCTCCCTGTGTCTGCAAGTCAACAGTCACAGTCAGGGTGTGAAGCAGCGAAGTGATGTTTGAGCAAGTAGTCCACAAATTAGAAACACTGTTAGATGGGATTTAAGCAATAACTACAAGCAGTCCAAAATGCAGCACTGCCGAAGGGACAAAAAACCCAACCCAAAATGGTCCTTTTCAGGTTGCCACCTGTATCATGCTGCTACAACAAGCCAGCTGGGAGAATTCCCTGTGAACCAAGCCCACCATCTCGAACACGTCTTTGATACTCCCTTTGCTGAACTGGATGAGAACAATTATCCCATAGGTACTTTCAGATAAACAGAGATAGAAGATGCTGTAGAGGAAACATTACTTCCCTTTAAGACCCGAAGCAATCTACAGCACACTGATTGTATCACAGACAGCAACTGTGGAAACTGCCACTCACCTCCCTTGACAATTCTCTGTTCTGCGTGCACACAGATGTGCCATCCCTCCCTCCTTCCCGTACCAGCATTAGAGAAAGCATTACCTTTGGTGTCATGTTATTGGTGATGCAGAAGGACAAGTGTTGCAAGATGCTCTCCATGCTGTGGTACTGTTGCTGGCGGGTGGTGCGAAGGTACTTCTGCAGAGCTCTTGCCATAGAGGGGAAGATTGCCTGGGCTGCTTCTCGGGGGTCCATCATCTCTCCTGGAGCTTTCTGCTGTTCCTCTGCCTGGAGGCGCTTGATGTGAGTGAAAGCTTCCTCTACTGCAACCACAAGCCTGTAGAAGGAAAAATCAGGACAGAAAGAGTTGTAGCAAGAGAGGTAGGATGGGTCTGTGGTTAAGGCAGAGCCTGGGAGTCAGGATTTAAAAGCTCCCATTCCGATCTCTGCTACTGAGTCACTGTCTGCCATCAGACAATTTACATAAAATCTTCTCTACTGACAGTCTGAGGGGTAGACAGCAGCTTTTCTTTCCTTGTCCAAGCCATACAGCAATTGAAGGTCATCAACCCGGATTAAAAATTTAAAAGCCTGAGTGTCGTACTTGGTTCTGCCAACGCAGCATAAACATCAGCTACATGACTCAAACAAGACACAGCTGCCTTGCGCTTAAGGCCTGTCTCTGAAAACAACGGTTTCAGCATACAATTCTGCCATGTGGAGCATGAGGATGGGCGAGCAGTCAGGAAGAGGCTGGCTATAGAGGACATAGACTGCCCTGAGACTTTCTGTGCTCACAAGCTGCAGCCTGCCATGATCTCCACCAACTGGGTACAGAACTTGTGCTGCCAAATGATTGCTCTGCACTCCTCCACTGAACAGTAACAGGGCTCCTATCTTCACTCCCATCAATGCACAGAATCATAGAATGGTTAGGGTTGGAAGAGATGTTAAAAATCATCTAGTTCCAAACCCGCTGCTATGGGGGCACCTTCCACTAGACCAGGTTGCTCAACCTGGCCCCGCAGCTAGAGACATCCTCTGCAAACCATTCCTGTGTTGGCACAGGCGAGCAAACACCAAGATCACACCATAAAAAGGTAAACAGATGCCATACACCACTTGCAAGTTAGCCCAGTACTAAGTAACCAGTGAGAGGCTACACTGCAGTTAGTGAGGAAAAAGCAAAGACAATGGAAGAGTTACCCAACAAAACTCTTTTGCCCCTCTGGACAGGACTAATTTCACACTAGATTTCCACTCAAGTTACCAACTACTGTCCACACTGCCCTTAATACTCAGAGCATCTTAAAGCCAGAGGAAGCTGCTTCACAACAAGTGGAGGTCTAGCATACTGCATTCAGATTATATATGAGGAACAGTACAAGATGCCCTGACCCTTGCCCATTTTTTTAAATTTGACTTGGGGAAGGTATGGGGTGGAAATTATTTTCTAATCTACTCATGTCTTTTTGCTGCACCTCTGACCTTCCTCCTTGGAAACATCTGGCCTGATCTTCTAGTGACTGATGGTTTTCCTCTGACTAAGCAGCTGTTCTAACCAAACTCAGCAAGCAAGGGAGACGTGTCCACGTTAGGATGCTACACCGCACGTAAAGTTAAGTTCCTATTGCTCTGAGGCTGGAATAGAGCCAAAAAGACGGCGGCTATAGAGCACAGGTCAGACCAAAGCAGGCTCGGGGGGAAGGACACTGTGCCAGCACTTTCCCAATGAAATATAAACTGTCAAAAGAAAACACAAAACAAGCCAGCTCCTTCCGGTTATGGCACATTCCTTTCAAACATAGTTCAGTTCAGGGGTGCCTGTCCGTAAGTAACTTCCCTCAAACTGTGAGGTACACTAACTACAAACGGTAACTGGGCTCCAGAGAAAATAGAGGCATTATCTCGGGTCACCTCAACAAAGCATCAACTCTGCAGCCTAAGTGCAACTGGCAGAAAACACACCTATGTTCCAAAATAAAAATGTAACTGCTTCTGGTCATATTTTTCCTCCCCAGCTCACTAAAAAGGGCAAACTGCCCTGCAAACACAAATATTCTCCTCACCCGTGAACCGGCAACACCAAGGACTCCACTGTTCCTGTCCCTGGATTACTTGAGCTGAGACGACAAGCCTGAGCGTGGACAAAAATAACGGGATTTCCTATAGCAAGCAACTACAGATTTGTCAAGCACTGGATTGTTCCCTAATCCATGACATTGCATTACCTTATCTGCATAATATACGCCAGCTCTGCTTTATGCATGTTCTTCAGATAATTCCATTTGCAAGCTGTCACCATGCCTTATGCATCTAGGTTTAGTACGCTTCTTCCCCATGACAGATTCATAGTCAACCCACAGCTCTTAATCACAGGTCTCCCTCCTTGTTGGGCTCGGCAAGCCCCACACAGCTAAGCCTCGCAGTGCCGAGGAGCAGCGCCTGGGAAGGGATGGCTTTACCTTGCACGGCGTTTTTTCACTCGGCGCTCGTGGTCAGCCTCTTCGTAGTAGAGCTCGTTGTGACTGGAGTCCCTACGACGTGCCGCAGCCGCAATCATGGCACGGGACTGCCCCGACGCGTTGTTACCTGGGCCTTCGGGAGGCGAGGGTGAGCAAAAAGGAGACGAGAAAGGAGGCGTTACTGCCACAGGACTGGGGCTGGGACAGACCAGCACCCCACAGCATCTGTCACAAGTGCTCTGTGGCTCCAGCCTTCCCAGCCAAAGCCATAAACCCTTCCTTGGTCCTCAGGAGCTCTGGCAGAAACCCCGCTAGGCAGCACAGGCTTAGAGAGGGGGCTTTGACACACGGACGAGGGAAGTTAGTTGGGATGAAGGATCTCACGCAACATACACAAAGGCAGAGGTGAGGTGCACATGCCAAGGATGCAACTTACCACTCATTAGATATGTTTTCAGTTTGAAGGCAAGGGCAGCTGGAACACACCACATTTCAGCAACAAGACAGTGTGAGAGCACAAGAAGTGAGAAGTTGGAAAGGGGAGAAAGACAAACACAAGAACATCATGAGATATGGAGATGAATGAACAAAAGCCAAAGTCCAGGCACCTACACGCAGAGAAGAAAAACAGGATGCAGAGGCAGCAGGGTCACCTTTAGAAAAAGCATAGCATTTTGCAGAAAGGCAGATACTGTCAGAGCAGCAGTCCTGCAGTAGGGTAGGCTGGGGTCTATATGTGTAGTAGCTTCTCAAGGCACTCTGAGCAGCACCTGCTATTACAGCTTCTGTTGCTATTAACAGATCCCACACAGCTGTATGAACAGGGAAGCTGCAACCTGCTCTGCAATGCCCGGCCAAGTGACATAGCTGTCTACTACAAGACCTTCACCAGTGATCTTAAAATACATACATTAGTAGGTTCTGCAGCTCCCCCACGAAGCTCACAGCTCTGGCTGTTCAGGCAGAGAGAAAAAAAAAACGCTGACCCAGAAAGAGTCTACCAGCCCTTCTATCTAGACTGGGGATAGAGGTGGGTCTACCCACAGGGAAAAAGAACTCTAGGACTGCCTCCAAACCACCAACAGCTGCTTTTCTAACTGCTCTGAAAGCCCACACTCTCAACCGGCAGTGGTGAAGGCCAATCAATTGCACAGACATGCTTAAAACTGTTCTGCTCATGCAAGGGCAACTTTTAAATTTTTTCCTAAAAAGCACAAGCCAGATTCCAAGACAGAAGCCTGAAGCTCAGCAGTGGGAAGGACAAGCACTCATACAGACAGCTTCTTAAAAGCCTAAACACTTCAGGCTTTGTTTGACAGCCCTGAAATGCAGGGTATGACTCAAGGGAGACACTAGGTCCCAAATTTAGGTTAGAACGGTAATTTGCCTCATTGACTATGCCTGGCGATGAAAATCCTGGTTTTGAAGGTGAGCCTCCCGACTCTGTGAGAGAGATTACAGCAAGATGTTTTTCCTTCCTGACTGCTCCAGTATCGAATACAAAACCTGCCAACAAATTAGGCTGCCTTAATAGCATTATTGTCTTTTCACATGGAGGGTGTAAAAGACTGTCAGCATGCCAGGGTAAGCTGCAGCCAGAACCAAACTCTGCTTTGTAAAATGGATGGGAATCTTCTTAGGGACATGCCTCTAAGCCTGAGATTTCTACATCCACAAAGGCAGCAGCACTGCACAAGAAACAGCCCAGGCAACTGGTACTGCCCCAGAAGGGAAGGCACAAGTTTTCAGGCCCTGGCAGGCTCATGAACTTGACCCTTGGAAAGGCCTGCCATCTGGAGCTGGCTCATGGTTCCTGCTCTTCCAACAAAGTTTTGTGAGCTAGCAACTCCTAAGCTACTAACACTACCAGACAGGCAGTTCTTCCAGGTGTTGCAGGAACAGAGACTGTCACCTCTTGAAGAGATGCTCCAGTGCAGAAGACAAGCCAGCTAGTAACCAGAATGGCGTGTCCTGCAGCCATCCTGGCAAGGCTGTTGGGTCTGAATGATGTGCAGACACCTGTGGGGTTGGGAAGTCCTCACTTTCCACACACCAGGCCTCACAGACAGCGAGCAGCTGGAATGAAAGGTTTCAGCAGTAGGAGAGTGTAGAGCAAGTTTGTTTGCTTCCCCTTTCCAGCTCTATGTGTTCTCTCCCACCTGAGAGCTTCTTCACTCCCGGCAGCAAAGAACACATGACAGGCAAGCCCTTCTCCCTCCCCACTGCTTCCCCCTTCATCCTGTCAGGATGAGGACATCTCACTGTAAAGATCAAAAGCTCCAATTAATTGTTCAGACTCAGGAATGCTGCATCAGGTTGGGGGAAACATTTAGGATAAGGTCTTTGAAACTTCTGAAGTCACCAAAAATTAAGAAAAAAATTAAAAACCCCACACCCATAGGGAACTGGAACTTTGTTAAAGGCAAATCAATAATGTCTCATGTTTTTCTATGGTGACAGATATTCTTATTTTGATCACACCCTGCACACAAAGCCACCTTGCCCAGCTAAGTCCCTTCAGTCTCTTTTCCCTTCCAGCTCTCAAAGCCTTTCAATAATGAATTCATGGGCAGGATGCTCCTTACCTCATCTTGTCACAGGACCTCAGCCATCCTTCACCATAAAAGCTTCCCTACGCAACTTCAGTTCTTCCATCAAAGGAATGTGCACTTTTACAAAGGCTGTGATGGCTGGGAACACCCTGCTTATCAAGCCTAGCTTTCACTGATAGGGTTTAAGAGTGTCGAATGATTTAAGTCCAGTTTTCACTGCTTTGAGTGCCCACAGGGATCCACCTATCCATCCTCCTACAGGCCTCTCTAAAGCCCAAAGATTTGAAACAGGTTTGTAGAATGGCAAATCTCGAGCAGGACAGTTATCTGTCTCTGAATTTCCATGAACTGCTTTGCATCATGACGACCTGGGAGCATGGCCATGCGTAAGCCAGGCACAGCTGATTTAGTGCTAAGGCTGCAGGCTGACAAGCATTGCTTTCACTGGTAACTGCTCCTTACACAGTTGCTTCTTCCCATACTGGTATCAACCTCCTTCGCCTTCCTGAAGGCTGCCTGTGGAAGCGGCACAATAAACAACTGGGGAACTCATTTCAGTTAAAAGTTTTGTTTATTGTACTGTCACAACCAAGGAGATGACCCCCAAGGGTGACAAAAAGCAGAGGCTGCTTAAAACAAGCAGCGGTGCCAAAAAGCGCTTGTCAAGCCACCTAACAAGGCTGACCCAAAACTTTGCCATGTCACCTGGCAAAGACAATAGCCTTATTTTGAGCTAAACATATTTGTAAAGTCACCTGGAAATGGCAAGCTCAGCACTGCCAGGAAGATTTCCAGCAAGAGACAAGGATTTGGCAAAGCAAAAAAGTGAGAATGTGTGCACAACAAAGCATAAAGCCAACCCAGCCCTTCCCCATCCCACCCAGTCTCAGAGACTACATTTCACCTCACCTACCATCAACATTGTAGACTTTCAGGCCAGCCATGTGCTTGGCTGCACGGGATTTGGAGGCTGTTAGCAAGGCCGGGTTGTAGACTGTGAAGTCTTTGTAGTAATTTTCCAGAACCACCAGTGCAGCTCTCTGGATGCTAGGGAAAAAAAGAAAAAAAACCAAAACAAAACAACCAACCAACCACACAAGACAAAACCCCCCAAAATGCAACAAGTTGGTTTTTTTTTTCCGTAAAATAAAAAAGAAGAAATAGTCACATTATTTGGAGCATGGTTGCCATGGCTACAGAATTGTGCAATATGCAGAATATTAATTACTCTCTCTAGGACCTGAAATTTCATTTGACATGCAAGATAAATGTCTCTGCTCTCACCTCCATAGAAGGATGACAGGAAATCCCTAAACAAGGGCAGCACAAACCAAAGCATTAGGCTGCCTGCAGCATGGGAAAATACAGAACAAGAGCAGTACCATAGCTGTGACACAGAGACCTTGCCCAGCCTGAGGATCAGAGCACCACTCTGGTTTGACTGTAGCTGGCTGGCCTAGACAAGGGACCAGCTCAGGATGGATGCTTTTCCCTTTGAGTAATTTCCAGCTGCACCTCAAAGCTCCTCAGATCTCTTCCAGCATTGACAAGAGCCCAATCTTTTCAGCTTTCACAGCAAGATAAGATCGATGCCTGAGGAGCATGGCTGCCAGAGAAGGGATTACCTCAGTATTGCTTGTTAAATCCCAGGCAAGGGACAGAAGTGACACTCCCTCCATCCCTTTGAAGGGATGCCTCTACATGAAAGGATGACACATAGGAGCAAAACAGCACACGCGCCAGCAGCAGGAAAGGCTCAGCTCAGACGTATCTTCCTTTGCAATCATTTTGACAACAGGGAATGAGATATGTCTGTAGGCACTGCTACCAACAAATCGGACAGTGTTTCAAAACAAGCTGGAGCTGTTTAAAAATGCCAACACACATGTGGGATCTAGGGCATAGCTCTCTCTCCACGTCGCTCTGGCTCCATGCTCCATACACCATGCGTGGTGGCAGGCTGGCAGTAGCATTCTCAGCAAATCACCAAGATCACCAATTCAGTCAGCTGGTGTTTGCCAAGAACCCACACTCAATTTCATTTTGAACCCACAAAAATCATAAGGGAACTGCCAACACATTTGTTGACAGTTAATTGTGAAGTTCACACTTACCAACAAAGCCTCTCCTAAAGAAAGCAACCAAATACTCTCACGCATGTTACAACATAGGAGGAAAACATTACAAGGATGGCAACGTGGGAAAATAAGACATCAACAAATTAAGACCTAAATCCAATTCTCAGCACTACCACTGATTCAACGTGTGCTCCCAGAGGAGCAATTTAAACTTCCCTGTGCCTTGTGCTAATATTAAACTTCTGCATCACTCCCCAGTAATTTAAACACACCCCACCCCTCTGCCATCCTCATTCTCCAGCTGCCCCCCTCCCACTTACCAGTGAACTAAGCATAGATGCCAGCCCATTCACAAGGTTCTGAGAAAGAACAAACCCAGACTTGTTCACCATGTACCTTCATCAGTCAGTAGTATGGTGCAGCACCATACATTTCATTAGCTGTATGCCTTTAAGATGAAGAATTTAGCTTTTGAAGCAAATTCTATCTTTAGGACTGTTCGGTGCAGTCTTTTGCACCCAGCCAGAGCATCTTAAAGAAGCTTTACCCTTCAGGTGCTGGTCCTTCATTTTTTCTCATATCAGGTTTGTTAAAAGTAACTCAGATATTAATATGTAATAAAAAGCCATTATTTAACTGAAGAAACATTAACGAAGTGGTACAGACTGACCCACTGCCACACGTACATAGGCACTGACAGAGAACAAGTAAAAAACTCTTTGTTTACCCCTGCCAAACTTCTGGTTTCCACTGTGAATTTGCTACCGCTTAAAAACAAAGTTTCGTAAAAAGTAGTCATGTGGCAGCAACACAGATTCACCCTTCTGACTGCATTCAAACATGACTGAGTTTTTCCATGTCTCCTTCCCAGGAGGGTAAAAACGCCACAGAGTTTCATCTCAAGATGCAATGTTTGGAGAACCAGGACCAACTAAAACCAAGGAAGTAAAAATGAACAGTTGTGCTCTGCTAATACACTGCACTCATTCCAGACAGCATTGGGCCTTCCATGCCAGCAGTGGGAAACATTTGGGAGGTGCTCCATTAGGTGCTCTATTAGGACAAACACAATGCATCACAGAAGAGAATAATCTAATACATACACATTTTCCCTGGACCCCAAAGAGAGCGTTATCATCAGGATGCCAGCTTTCCCCACCCACTACCCCTTCCATCCCCTCCCTAGATAACCTACCCCACCAATTCCTTGGCACATGCACCCAAAATCCAAACACAAAACTTCTACATTGCAATAAGTAACCATCATTGCCCTGAAAATTGAAGTCCAGCTACTATTTTGCTGATGCAAATCCTGTACAGGCTCAGGCCCATATTTGAGATACCTCAATCATACAGAGGGTCTGCTCTCTAGGGAAAGAACTGTAATTAAAAATCAACCTCCTTAATTTCTGCCAGCCCATTTCTGTCTCCCACGTAGTACATCCTATGCATGGCAGGTTAGGAAGATGGCTGTACTGCGACTCTTCAAATTATCTTTTAAAGAAAAAAAAAAAAAAAAATTAAAGCCAAGATGCTGCAGACAAGAAAATTAGAAGGGTCACAATAATTAGTAAGAGCAAGGAGAAGGCTGAATCAGAGCCTTCTGGGCTGTGTTGCTCAACCTCTTCACCCACATCAAGAGGAAGCCTCACCCTGCAGAGCACAGGACATCCAGCCCTGTCCCAGGCGGGAGCTGCAAAGCAACAAGAACTGCCCCCCAGACAGGCACAACCGTCCCAAACACGGCAGAAAGGGACACAACACACTTGTGCAACAGAACGTGCAAGGAGGAAGGCAACCACAAGCAAATAAGCATCCAAAGCAGCCCTGAGGAATGAATAAGAGCAAAGCAAAGCTCTAAGGAAGCATACTGTCTCCCGACAGAAATTCTTTTTTTTTGGGACTTTCCTTCCCACCACAGGGCAGACCCTCTGCTGCCTTGTGAGCAAGGTGAAGTGGCTGCAGCAAGACTCCTCTCCACCCACACGCCAGCTCCGATGGGAATGGAAACTGGCAGCCTTCCCAGAGCCCACGTTTGGAGGCTGTTCCCCTGCGGTAGTGTCTCAGGATGAGTTCAGCACCATGTCAGTCACTGCATTCATTCACCCCGCACTTCAGCAAACCAAGGCTTTTCTTGCATGTATGATTTTAAAAGAATGGGGTGGGGCAGGAAGAAAATGAACAGAAAAATTCAATACTTCATTGCCGGCTTGGAGAAGGTCAGAGTGAGGACCTAGAAACAGGATCTGGCAGCCCAATATATTTCGGGCATTGTAACAAACTACCAGAACACAGAAAAGCGTATCAAGACCCAAAAAGCATTTTCAGGCAACACTTCAGACTCAAAACCTATGACATGAGAAATAAAAAAAATGTTACAACAACAACAACAAAAAATCTCTTGCACAGGCCAGTGGCAAGTGGAAGCCCAGTTTTCCTTGTAGGCAGTATCAGTAAGGCTCTACATTTTGTTGCTTGGCATTTTGTGTAGTTGGAGGGGGTTGCTTTTTCTTTTTTTAATTGTAATTATTACTACCCTGAAGAAGGCCATGTCACAGCATGCTGCTAAGAAGGAAAGCAAACAAGCAAACCCAGCAGAAGTACAGGGTACCTCAGTGGCATGTGGCAGCAGAGAAACACAGAGTCCTTTACAAACAGTAATGAATTAACTTCTACAGGGCACCCAAGAAAGTGGAGGAGGGGACTACAAGACAAAGGCAGCAACTATTGCCAATTCTTTCTTTCAAAAGGTAAGTCAGTTTTGTCAGAATACTTGCTGCTATGTGGGATTTTGATACTTGAGCTCTTGCCATACTCTGTAGCTCAGAGGCCACTTCGGCTTTGTATTTGGTGACATGGCAACACCAATACTGAAATTGGCCTTTTTAGAGGATTTCCAGGAAAACAAGCCAGTGCTATACTGCAGCAAAGCATAAGGAAAGAAGTCAGTTTACATAAATCAAAATATTCACTTTGGGCCCTGCTGATTTCTAGAAAATGAGTTTTGAGTCTTCTAAAGTGGTGGGAAAGGTTAGTGAGAAAGAAAAGGAGAAGGGAAAAAAAAAAAAGAAAAAAAGACTGAAACCACACCTCTACACCCAAAGCTGCCATTGGATACATTAGGGTCAAACCCAGCAGGCTGCAGCAGCTGTCATTCATGTGGTTTTAGCAGTTTCATTCTTGCCTACCAAGCTAAAAATACGGCCTGTCATGGTACTATACCAACCATCAGGTAGACACTGCTAATCATCGAAGGCAGAGGAGTGCCTTGTGCTTTTGCAACACATACAGATATAAATACACGCCTCAAAAGAGCTGAGGTGTTGGCTACCAGAGCACCCCACTTCCTTACCTTGCTACAGATGCAAATCCTGCAGCACCAGAGTTTAGGGTGAGCCACACACCTGAAATCCACAGGGATAGTCAGAAAGGTCTGATCCCTGCTGTGTGGGGTTATTTAATCAAATGGTTCCCAACACAGATTCCTCTCCTCCAAGCAACATTTTTTTAGCGTTCTCCAAAACAGACACAGTATCAAAACAAGCCAAAGTCTCTGGGCATACAAAATGCACACCACAGCTAGTGGGGAAGCTCTGGCACCTCAAAGAGAAGCTGAGCAAGGATTGCACAAAGTAACCTTCCATGAAGAGTTGGCTTTGCCTGACTAGCTGTCTCCAGCCTACAACTGCATCGAGCTTACCTACTGCAAGAGATGCTGTGGTCTCTTGCAGTGCTGAGCTGCTCATCCACGGCACTTCTTTCAAGAAGCCTTGGAAATAAAACTGGAAATAGACTATTGACAGGAAAACGCCTCCTACACCAACATCCCTGCTGAAAATGGTTACAGAAGGTATTTCTACCATCCTCTACACAGACTTGCTATTTACCACAGCTAGGAGCAAGGCCAGCACAGGTCATGACAGGGGCCATCTCCTGTGAGCTGACAGAGCACGAGGAATCTGGTACTCGCTGCTGTTCCCAAGCAGCACCCTGGAGCAATGCTCTGAGAGGACTGAGGTCATGCAGAAGTGCTTTGCAGCACTGGCAATAGCACCGATGTCTTAGCTACAGTTTTGTCCTCTCCAGTAAACAGAGTTGGAGTCAGATCTCAGCGGAGATGCCAAGACAAGGAACTCCTTCAGCAGCTGTGGCCAAACAAGCAGAGCAGAAAAATGCCTTTTGATCGTCGTTGCTACAATAGCATTTCAGTTTGGTAGAGTCAAGAGAACAAGACCACAGCCCCTAAGAACAGGAAAACCACATCTTCTTGTCAGACAACCACAACTGAAGTCTCTGCTCAGCTAAAGCAGGCAAGCGCAATCCTCACCCTCCCTGAAACAGGCACCAGGCAACTGGGACATAGTGAGTTTGTTTTAGATACCTGACTCCTGGCAGGGAAGGAAGAGAATTTTCAGGGCCAAGCTTTATCCAAGAAGGGAAGGAAAACTCAGTACAGGAACAGGCTGTCACTGTAATGGCAGCATGGCTGCTGCCCCCAAGGAAGAGAATATCCATCCATTAATGACACAATTTATACAGAGCCCAAACACACACACAGGTTTTCACAGAATCATAGAGTGGTTTGGGTTGGAAGGGACCTTAAAGATAATCTTGTTCCAACACTCCTGCCATGTGTAGGGACACCTCCCACTAGACCAGGTCGCTCAAGGCCCCATCCAACCTTGTCAAAGGTTGTGGTTTGTTCCACGGTTTTGCAGCAACCAGTCCCCATCTGTTTTCTCTCCTCCCAGTCTTTTTTAAAAGAAACAAAAATAAAAGAATGGCCATTTAAGGATGTTCCCATTGATCCCCAACTCTGAACATTTGACCAACTGTTACCTGACTGTATAAGTTTCAGTAAAGCACCAGACTGGTTTCTCCTCTTTTCTGCCCTGCATGGTCCAACACACCGCGTTCTCCAACACATGCACTCTGTGCCACAGTCTCATGTTTTCCAAGACAAAAAACCAGAATCCACACACCAGCTGAGCAATACAGTAGTTCAATACTTAAGCTGAAGGTATGTCAACAGACAGATTTCCTGAATGAGAAGGGCAGAGTAGGATTTGTTTTTAGGTTGGGATTTTTTGTTTGTTTTCCTCAACAGCAGCCTAGCCAAAGCTCTCCACTATGGATGAAAAAGATAAGGTCAGTGTTAGGTTAATGATTGGACTTGATGACCTTAAAGGCCTTTTCCAATTTATGCGATTCTGTGACCCTTGCAAACCTACTACTAGCATTGCTGTTACGTTCAAATCTTTTATTTGGAGGAGAAGTTGTGAGTATGGAAATGAAAGCTTTAAAAATAGAGGATTTTACAGAAGAGTTATGTTCTATGACCCAAACAAGCTACTTATTTAAGCCTCTCTGAAGAACCCTGTAAATGTATTCCCAGGCCAGTACTAAGAAGATGCTGCTACAGAAGTACAGAGTGCTAAGTTTTAGCAAGCAGCTATAAAACCCCAGTAAACCCACAGGCATGCTCCCATTGCAATTCTCCTTCTGATAAACTTTCCAGCCCAGTATTTCAGGAAGTTAACTGGTCTTTAGGGTACCAGAACACAGGCTGAATGTTTTTCCCAGTAACCTTTATTGGTAGAACTTCAAATGTCAATGAATGGTTTCCCAAGAGCTGCACTGCCCTCGCTTCCACTTCTAACAGCTGAAGGTGGCAGCTACTATAATCAGCTAGGACAAAACCCCAAGATATTAGTGGTATAGTGAGGAGGAAGGGGAGTGGGGAGAGGGGCACAATCCTCAGAGTGGTCCAAAAGGTCCTAACAACATGATTTACCAGAAGAGACAGTCACTGTGTTGAGGTCAGATACTATGACCGCACCAGACTTCTCTTCCTCAGTAAGAGAGTGAACATCTCATTTCACAGTACCCAGTGCCAAGGGAGGCAAAGATCATAGGGACACTTGTTACCCCTGACATCATACTCAACAGATAGAAAATGAAATAGGAAATTGTCCTGGTTTGAGTTAAAACAGAAATAATTCAGTGATTTTACTTTTCAGCTCAGTCTCTTCTAAACAACTGCACTTTCTGAAGTTAACAGCATGTTTTCACAGACAGTGTCTGCTTCTAGCAGTGATAAAACTCGATGTTTACAGGTAATACCAAGGATTGGTGTGAAGACCAAAGTCACTGCTAAATCTTGTGTGCCACACTGACGGATGCAGAAAATAAGAGGTCACGTATGTGGTGAGAAATGGACAGGACAGGTGACCCTAAACTGACCAATGAGGTCTTCCATCCCACATACATCATATCCAGTATAAAGCTGAGGGATCACGAGGATGAAGCTCTCTTCTTCAATGGCTGGCACCCGAGGAAGACTCTGTTCTGCCTTCGATCCCAATCCATGTGTTCCTGAATCTGGTTTCCATCTGCCACTGAATCCAGCCTGGGACTTCCCCAGTGCCTGCTCCACAGCATCAGTGATGACGGTGATGTAATTGCCATCAGTGGGGCTGGATTTGATACTGGTTTTGTATATACTCCATATTATTATTATTTTTCATTAGAGCTGGTTTAGTTTTCCAGTCCATACATCTCTCTCCCTTATTGCCCTTCTCTTCCCCTTTGAGAAGGGAGAGGGGCTAGTAGAGAGCACTTGTCATTCATCTAGTGGCTGGCTCAGCCCTAAACCTTGGCAGAAACAAGCTGCAATGACCTAACATGAGTTTTAGAAACAATGGAGGTCCTGGAGCACCAGAAGAGCTTCCTGTGGGAGGCAGGGACTCTTTTCACAAGAAAGGAAGGACTTAAGGCTTTGCTGAGCTAAAGCACCTTGCCAGGTTCACTGTATGCAATTCTAGGATGCCTTACTTCAACAGGTCAGCCTAGGTAACCAGAAAGGCTGTTTTCCATCACCCTCACAGAACAGCAAAGGGGAGTTTGTTAGCATGTGGCAAAGGTACGTTACACTGGTTACCTCAGCCCATCCATTGGGACGGGTACGTGAGCACACAACAAGAGCAGTTTCAGGGGCTGCATCTGAAAGAGCAGCTTGTGAAAGCCTGAGCATGCAGTACAACAAACCTCTCCCCCAGAAGGCTGAAGAAGCCAGCTGCCAGGAAAGCAGGCTCCAAAGCAAACCACTTGCATCCTCCTATGCCAAGACCACCTCTCCACGAGGAACAGTGTGTGTGGGGGGGTGCTTTTCAAGCACTTACTCACCATGCAGATACCTTGCAGAACCACTGAATCCAAACAGTATAGCTCATGGGTTAGCCAGTGGACAACAGCATCTTTCAGACACTAACAGCTTGGGCTGGATTTCAACGAGTTCCTCAGACACCAATAACCACAGGCAGATGCCCCAGCTGGAGACATCCACTTCCCTTTGATCATCTATAACACATTCAAACAGGAGAAGACATTACCTTCTCATCAAGCAGAGAGCAGGACCTTGCTACCAGCACCTCACTGCCCCAGGGTCTGCTGCAATGCAGAGAAAAGAGATGAGAGCAAAGGAGCCGCCCATGCCCAGCCTCATATCCACCATGTCCCAGACACCCACAGTGAACCAAACCAACGCCTGGCCAGACATCCACACCACAAGCCCAACTCAGTGCCTTCAGGAGCCAGTAGTCGTTGAATTGCATCTGGAGCGCAGCAGCTACTGGATCCACACACCAGAGCTCAGATATTGATTTTTCAAGCACACTGCCAGCCCACCAAGCAGTCTGCCTCCATGCCACAGTTTTACAAAGTGGGGGGGTATCCTCAAGGGAGCTAGTGAGAATGCTAACTTTCTTATTTAGGAGCAAAAAACCCAAACCCAAACAAACCGAGAAAACCCAAACTGAGCTGCCATCTGCTCACCCTGAAGCAAAACCAAAGCTGTGAAAGGTTTCTTTTGTCTGTTGAGCAAACTGTCAGGTTGGGAAGGAAGGCAGGGAGAGAAGAGCACAAAGGGGACAGCTTAAGTGCAAAGATGATGGGAGGAAGCTGCCACCGAGCTGTTCCCACAAATCTGCACAGCATGGCAGATACAGGCGCACCAGAGACATAGATGCTGACAGAGCAGAAGCAAGCTGGCTTCCCCAGGTACCTGTGGGTGTTGCACCCAGCTGCCAGCAGCCCAAGCAGGCTCCACTTGACTGCATCCAACTCAACACAGATCTGGGATCAATTTGAGAGTCAGGGACAATGCTGATGTCAATCTTACAGTCACTTCCACAGCTGAGCAGACTATTAAGGCTAAAGAGCCCTGTGGAAGGAGATCTCAAGATAGTTTAGAGAGTTCAGTCTCATAGCTGGAGATACACCTCTGCACCAAGCCCACAGCAATAAGATGCCATCCATATGGTACACGTTGTCTGGCTCTGCACCTTAAGGCACATGGCCTGGGGTATGAGACCCGTCCCTCATGCCTGGGCCTCAGCTGGTCCCCTGTAGGCCTGCTAGTTAGGGGACAAGCAAGGACTTGAAGTTCTCCTTTCCACAAGTTCTGCAGAGGAGCACAATTCTGCAGGCAGAGCCACGCACCACCAAGGACTGCTCCTCCTCTGTGGGCAGACTGCAGCAACGCATGTGCACAACCTATCTCCTCATGCAGGCAGCAGCAGGACCTCTTTCAATGAAATCATCACCACTATGAGAGGACGCTGTCCTGCCTCTTTCCTCTTGTAGCAGCATTAGTTTAATAAGTGATGGAAAACTATGGTCCAACACTTACATAATTGAGGGGTGTACAGAGTATTTATAAGGAAGTATTAACCTCTTTCAAAAGTTTCTCCACACTTGAGGGTATATTTAGGATTTAAGGAGTTTCAAACAAGTCGGGGGGACACAACAACACCAAGGCACTTAATGCAGACATGTAAGGGATGAAATACCAGACTCCACCAAGCCCTGAGCTACAGGGCACCCATTAGCCTCCAAATCGAGCTTGTGCTCCACTCAAGTGCCTATGAACCTTGCAGCAGCAGCTGGCAATATATGGTACTTTGGATTACCACTGTAGTCCCTGGGAGTAGCATAATCTGTGACAGCAATGCATTTCCTCTTCCCAAAATACATGTATGCTATGCCTCTGATTAGTCTGAGCCTCAAAACAAAAAAAATATGCAGGAAACGTCAGCTATAGCAGGAAGTTTATGAGAGTCTGTATTTTCGAAAGTTAATTTAAAGCTTGATCATGCATCAAGGCCAGAGTCTTTAGACAAAGAATCCTTCAAGTTATATTAATAGTTACGAAGTAACTAAGGGTGGGGTTGGTTGTTTGCTTTTAGGGGAGGAGTGGGGGGTGGGTGATGCTGTTGAGTTTGGGTTTTTTGAGTGAAAGCTAAGATACGCAACTTAAATTCCAAGGAAACCTCAGAAAGTGTTCAAAGCTCCTACTGGCAGCAGAACTTCAGTGCTGTAATAGGACTTTACATTTAAATGCTGCTGCCATGAAACATCAGTATTCAGCTCTTGTTCCAATAGCAGCCTGGAAGGGTGCTCTCTCAGCAAAGAGGAGAGGACCACCTCTTGCTTGACCCCCAGCAGGGGACAGAATTAATGCAGCCAGACTTGGAATGAAGTTTGCCATTCGAGTCAATACAGTAGCTTTAACTTCTAGGATTTCTCTCACAACACCTCGGGGTGTTATTTCCCTGCAAGCCTACAGGGACAGGCCTGAAGAGGAAGCACTGATGCTACCCACTAGCAGACCCTTGCACACAGAGGAATAGCGGCTCTCAAACTACAGCCCAGCCCTCACAGCACAGCATCCCTCCACCACAGGGCAATTCCCAACCCAGCTCCACCCCAGCAAGCTTTGCACAAGCAAGAGCCACCTCACTTTATAGCCAGCACCCGGCAATCCTACAAAGAATGTGGGGGGCACAGGGACATGGTCTGCAGTTCTGAGCTGAGCATCACAAATCCAGCCCCAAGAAGGATGCAGATGACCCTCTGCCAGGACTTCAGGAGCACAAGCCAGAGTCAGTAGCCCCCAAACTGCAGCCAAGGTCCTTAACTGCTGCGCTGGGAGCCTGTTTTGCTGTCAGTCAAGGAATAGCCCTCCCCAAACCATCAGCTGAGGTGCCCACTTGGCCTGGACTGCATAAGGGGAATTTACGCACAGAGGTTCATTTAAGGGGAACGAGTGCTGGAGAGAGAATTGAAGTTCTGAGCAAAAATACTGCCCTCAGGTTTGGGGGAGTGGGGGAATAAAAATCTTTTACAACCAACCAGCTCCCTGTTAACCCTTATTTCTTCAGAGTGGAGTCAGGAATTAGCTTCCAGTTTTCTTGGACAGTACTCAGTTGTGCTGTATGAGAACTGTAAATTCAGTTTCTTAACAAAAAGTGAGCCTCCTCCTTTCCCCTAAAGGGCACACAGCTCACTCCTTTACAGAATATTTGTATTTCATCATTCACCACAAGAAACAGATGTCAAAGGTTGAGGGGGTGGATTTTTTTTTTCCCCAGCATTTGAAGATAAAAGTACCTTCACAGCCACAAAATTTGTTCAGCCGCTTAGGGAGACCATCTGTCTCTGTGGGTGGTACACACAGGCGCTTTGGAGGGCACGGACAGCAGAGGAAAAGAAATTACATGACAAACCCCTTAAGTACAGGGTAGGCTGGAGCTCATGCTGTTCTTGTACTTCTGGGCAGCAAGGATTCTGAAAGAGAAACCAGCAAGAAGGGAAATCCCTGCACATGAAACCAATGGCATTTCCTCCACACCATCTCTTACAGAAGGATGAACCCCGGCAGCTCCCTGTCAGGAACCAAGTAATACCATACTAGCCAGAGGGATTAATAATTGACAGCAGGCCCTTCACTTACAAGTAGGCTTGTAAACTTTTAAAGTATTAAGTATTCCAAAAATGTGAGACTGCTCCAGGGTGTAACAATCACCCAGCGCCACTCACCATTGCTGCCTGGTGCGTCTGCAGGAACAGCATACGGCTGGTATCTGGGCTGTGGTCTCAGCTCCATACTCCTCCCAGTGAAAAAGAGAGGTGGTGTGTGTGCAAGGGGCACTGGGGGCAATGAAGGATCAAGATCAAAAGGGAGGAAAAAGGGGTAGGAAGTCAGCCGTGGGCATTTCAGTTCGCTGAGCTCTATCGTCTTTATCAACTGAAAAGCAGCTCTACATGTAAAGCCACACATAAAATCTTCTGAGAAGTGTGTGCAGAAAGGCAAGAGGCTAGGAGAACACACTCCTTTCAGAAAAGCGGAGCAGAAGCAGGCTTTGGAGACAGGCTTTACCACATCAGAAACTCCCAGAGGAGTCGTGCGTGCAGGCAGACACTGACAGTCCATCCCAGGCTCTCCCCTCCCCTCTAATCAGAAGCACCTGGCTCTCCTGGAGCCTGCTCTTCACTACTGTCAAGGCAAACACCCTCCGAATGAGGTGTTGCTCTGACCCGAGCAAGAAGTCCTAGCTGAACTCTGCCGACAACACACCCCATATACCACCAAACAGAGCCTCGTAAAACAGAACCAGGCACCATTCCCATAACTCATCTCAAGCATCAAAGGAGACTGCTCCCTGCTCAGAAGGAGTACAGGACACTTTTTTTTTCTTCAGAGGCTACTGGAAAATTCCCTCCTCCAATGCCACAGGTACCCTTCATGGCAAGAGCAATCAGGTGAACTGCTCTCTGCAGCACCCTCCTGGAGGTGAGGGAGGAGACATGCAGGAGGGGAAAGATCTGGCCTGTGACTAAGAATGCCGCTGCAAGTCTTTTCCCATTAAGTCATCATTAGTTCAGCCCCAAGTGGGACCTTCCTGCCCTACTTCATGGGGTGTTGAAGGGGGCCAATGCTCAACTACCTTGCCACACAGCTGTGGATGGAATGTTCTGCAAGCTCAGGAATGGGAGCATGGAGAAGGAGCCCAGCTGCAGACATGATGAGTTGCAAAAAGGTGGCTGTAAACACCCAGTTATGTGAAGTGCTGCTGGAAGGATACTGGCTTGGAGGTCACAAGTCTGACACCTCTCAGTTTGTGCTTAGAAGAAGCTCCTCTAGAGCTCAGTTTCTTCAGGAGCTTCACACTTGCAGATTCAATTAGCACCCATTTAGTCAGCTATCTCAGAACTTCTTGGGAGGAGACACTATTCAAAGCTGGTGCTCAACAGGTTTGTTGATGGGTGAGGGACACACACATGCACTTCAGGGTTCCTTATACAGATTTCAGGACAGAGAAAATGCATTCAGGAAGGAGAGGCTAATTTCACACAGGCTGGAGGCTCTGGCAATAGAGCTGCTCTGCAAAGCCGCTGGTCTGTGGAATATGCTGTTCTAGGAAGCTCCTGTAATCAAGGCAGCAAGACAGTTAATAAAATATTTGCTACAGAACAAGGTAAAAACTCATCAGCTAAATTTCCTTCATCACAGTGTTTATCGTTATGGGAGATGGTGAAGACTGAAGAAACTCCAAGGAGAAAGGAGGGTCAGTGTAATGCCTCTAGTCCCTGTGAACAGAGACCAAGCAAACTGCACACAGGGTGGAAGGAAGAGCACCGAAGCCCAGAGTGCCTCCAGCAGGACTTTTTAGCAGGACAGGTACAGCAGTGCACTAGTGTGCACCAATGCTCGTTCTGCAGTCCCACTTCTGACCACCCGACTGGAAACAGAAATAGCCCACAAGTGTATGGGATCAGTCACACTATGAATGACCAATGCGGTCACACTATGAATGACCAATGCAACTAGACACACATATGAAGCTCCTTCACCAGGAAAGAGCAAGATTTCAGCAGCTCTTGCCTCAGGCAAGAGATTCAGCTCCCTAAACTGATACATTTCACCATGCTAGAAACAGAAACAAGGGTGTCTATATGCCAGAGAAGCTTTCCTTCGAGGGGTGGGGAGATTTTAGATTCAATAGATACAAGACTGTCAACCCAAAGCAACCAGGTCAAAACTAGCATCAGCTTCCAGCAAGTGATTTTATTTCAGCCCTGATTTGTATTAAAGGTAAGGGCTCACACACCACCTAAGAAACAGCTACGATGCTGCCTTCAGGTCAGCGGGGAGACAGGCTGACAATTCTCCCCTTCCACAAAACACATACGCATCTACTTTGTTTTGTGAGCTAGTGCAAGCTGAGAGATTTCTCACCAAGATATTGATAGTTCCTGCAGGGAAGGTACAGGCTCTTCAGAGACAGGTACCTGTTTGGGGAAGCAGCTGCTCCCTTCCTGGATTTTTAAACCACAGCTCAGCAAACATCCATCCAAATACAGATCAGTAACAGGTATAGGCAATGCTCTAATGGACTTTTTCCGTATAGAGCTGCTACTTTTCAGTACTAAGCTTCTCTTGATTAGATGGACTGAGAACATCATCCACAGCTCAGTCATCCGCAAGAGCTGTACCCTGATATCAAAGGTGTACAGAGGCCTCCCAACTAGCTTCCCAGCCAGCTGGTTCATAAAGGCAAGCCCATGACAGGAAGGACAGAAAGGCAGTCTGAAGCTCTCAGTACTTCATACAGGTCAACACATGACAAACTATCACAGCTCCTCATATCCCTATTGCAAGGGTGAGCAAAAGGGAGGAGAAAGACCCACTCTCAGATATTTCCAACCTCAGTAAACCAGGATTGTGCTGGAGCCCACCATTCAGTCTATGTGTAGGATCAGCAATTACTACACAGGTTTGAAGCCATACATTTTCTTGAGCTGTCTAGACTAGCAAAGCTCTAGGGTGGGGAAAGAATATTTACTAGAGAGGAAGGGAATATTTTTAGCACCATAACTACAGAAATGGAGGGGTTTCTCCAGCAAGATCCTTCCTACACAATTTGAGCCATCCAGAAGGTACGGAACTGTGGACAACCGGTACCATTAGTGTCCCTATCCATAGGGACAAACCAAAGCCTCAGCTGCAAATCCAAGCCTCAGCTCACAAAACTATCAGCCTTTCAACGGAGAAGTTATCTACCATCACCCTCCCCCACCTTTGTTTCCCTTTGTTGTTGCTTTCAAAAGTCTTGCCAGCATCCCCACCCAACCTCTTGCATTTTCTCAGGCTTGACCTTTCTTGCATCATTCCCTGCTCTTTACCCATACATACCACCATAAAGCATTCCCGCTGCATGGCAACCCTTCCTACCAGGAGCAGCAGAGCAGACAGCGAGCTGAGATTTGGCACCACATTCATTGGGACTCCGATTTAATTTTTACCTCCCCCCTCAAGCTCCTGAATGGATGCCAAAGGGAACGCTCATTTTGGCAGTCAAGTCTCCCAGAAGAAAAGTTACAGCCAGAGTGCTGGGGGTGGGACCAAGCCAGCCTATTAATAGGTTGATTGTAATATGAATTTGGGGAACTGCTCCCAAATATGCTCACCCTCCTGGATCTAGGGCCCTCAGGGGTGGAGTGGAATACCTAACTCAGCACTTTCAGCTTCTTTGTTGCCTTTGGAGCCAGGAAAGGTGGAAAATCCTGTCTGTACCCTGCCTGGCTAAAACATGGTTTTCCAGAAGGGTGGCTGAGTGATTGTTTTCCTCCCTTCTGCCCCTGAAAGTCTGTTTTCCTCATACTTACATAGCTACTCACTCTACCTCATCAGAAAATATCTAGAATTTGAAAGCTTCCACCTTGTATTTAAAAAGTTGATGTCAACAATTTTCCTGTGGAAAATCCAGAGCTACTCCAAGAAGCAACACTGAGTAAGGTAAGATGTCTCAAGAGCCTTCGTACCACCAGCTTCTCCAGAGCAAGAAGGAAGACAGACTCCATGGACAGCCAGGGAACAAAACTTCTAAGGTATTTGAGAGCATGAAGAGGACAAAAGGCTGAACTAAGGCAGTAAGGTTTTGATTTCAGGAGGCAGCCAGATTGCTACAGCCGTCAAAGCATGCTTCCTCCTTCCATGTGGCTGTCCACAACCTATCAAGGACCCCTTTAAAAGTACTGGAGTAAGGCAAACATTCATGATGGCAAACAGAGAGCCCAGAAGCAGCAATAACCAGTATATGCATACTCCATCTTAGCTACTACCACCTCCCCAGCACACCCACAAGGCTGCTTCTCCAGTCTTCCTGAATAATCCAAACTGTCCTTGCATGTCTTAACATTTTCCCACCAACAGACTTCCCATTCCAGCCCCATGCCTCAGCCAGAGAGCCAACCAGACGCAGAAGGCAGCCCTTTATGACCTTGAGTGACATTTCACTGCAAAGCATGTCAAGGCCTTTATGGAAACTTTGCAAAATTATGCTGCAAAGATGTTCAAAAGTTCCCAAATTTCTCATGCTTTTCATAAACATCTCACCATCCTAAGCCTTTAGAAGCTGAAGGAGATATCAACCACGCTCACTCCTCGGTGGTTGTCACATTGAGGCCACACTGTATCAAGACCAGCATCTCTTGCAATTTACCTGCAGGTAACTCTCCCTGTTGCTTGTAGCAAGAGAGGAAGAGAGAATGAACTCTCTCTTAGTTGGGAGTCACTTGGCCATTGATGAAACCAACACAGTTTTACCTTTACACTAGTAAAGATGGAAAGACACACAGGCTTCAAAACATGTCAATACACATTATACCCACCTGTCAGAAACTAAGGAAAAAGCAATGCCAGTTTACCATTATTAGACACGCTTGAGGAGACTCTCCTGTAACCCAAGACACCGAAGCACCTACGTGCTGAACGGTGTGGATTCAATATGCCAAAGAAAATTGCAATCAGCGTGCCAACAAACGAGAAGTTATTAATTTTTCATACATCTCCGATTTCACCCTAGTTTTTACAACTCTGCTGCCCTCGCATCACCCAGGGCATTTCAAAACTTTGCTACAAAGGCAGAATTAGAGAGAACACTGTTTCTAAAATGTGCTATTAAATGCTGATTCTCGAGCAAATTCTTTGCTTCTGATGGCAGGATTACTAACATGGTTAAAGCCAGGCATGCAGACTTTGGCAGGCGTGGGATCTGAATTCCTCTGAACACAAACCCACAATCTACCACCAAAAAACCAGCAACTGCTCTCAAACTAAACCTATACGCTGCATGTGTGTGTATATAGGTATATACATGCACGTACTGAACTTTCTGTGTAGAATTCACTAATGAGTAAACTGTCCTGGCATACCTCAAGGCACAAAGCTGTGGCACAGGGGAACTCTTTGGTAGTCATCTCTCCATCTCCATAGTTCTAAAGGCTATGGTGGTCTGTCACTTCCCACAGAGAAGTGTAAGTTTTTTTAAAAAGAATTGGTTTTGCAAGAAAACCAACAGAGATTAATTCATTTTTTTAATGAAAGTTCACCTTCACAGTTTAAGTCAATGGGAACACCACTTCCATTACAGAAGAGGGACTCTCCTTCATGTTCTAGAGAGAAGGAAAACACAGCAGAGCCCACAACTACTCCACTCAAAGGGTCTTGAGTTTTTCATTAAGCCAGAAACAACATCCAGGAGTCAACTCCAGACTTGAGCTTCAACCACAAAAACTGTTTCAAAGCAATTCCATTGCTAAGCTAATGGCTGCAGGAGACTGTTCCTACACCCGCTTAAATCAGCAGACACTAATCTCTCCATCTGCAATAGATACACATGCCATAGGGGTCTGGACAGGATAAGCAGAACAGATGTTTAAGTGCACACAGTCTGGGGAATCATCTTCAGAGCTCAGCTGCTAGCTTCACAGGGCACAGGAACTAAGAGATTTCTAGAGAGCTTCACAGGACACGGGAACTAAGAAGATTGAGACATCTTTCTCATACCTTTGCTGATTAACCACAGCAGGAAGGTAGAATCAGGCATGTGTTGTATCTACTGCACACCTTCCAAACACTCCCAGATATATCTGACCCGAAAACTCATCCATACCCATGACAAAATGAGCATCGTGCAACAAAACCAAACCAGGAGCAGCACAGCACTGCCAAAAAACCCCCAAACAAACCCAGAAAACCTAGCTATGCCCTAGTACTCATTTAAAATATTACTACTAAATGCCCAAACTGCTAGGAGATTTCTGCTGCGTTAAGGTAACTGCTTCAGCGGGACTAAAAACACTGCATTTCCCTCAAGGCAACACAAAACTGAGGAAAACTGCCCATCTTGGAAACAAGGAAAGAGTCTCCAGTCACTGGAAGCAGCCTTCAGATCCCATGGTGTATCTGGTTAAGCCCTTCAAGGTAGTCCCAGCCTGACAGTTATAGGCTTCAGAACACAAACATCTGAACACAAGCATTTCAACTGGCCACAAAAGGCGCATTCAGGATCCAAACAACACCGCTTGATCCGACCAAGGGATGTTTACATCAGGTTCCTTGCACAACTCTTGGCTGCACAGGGCAATGAGGACAAATGGACACTTTCAACAGCACATTAGGTTGCTTTCTCACACAGGGCCACTTACTTCTTCAGCCCCTGCCACATGGACTAGCCTGCTCTCAGGAGGCTCTGAGGAGTGATGCTCTGCATGGTTTGAAGGACTGCTCTAAAAATGGTGCTTGGTCCATATAGCCAGAAAGTAGAGGACAGCCCTGGCTACCCAAGGAGCCTTCTCCCCTTTTCTGCAGTATGGAGACAGGGCAAGACACCCAGAGAAGGATCTTAAAGATCTCATCAGTCTCAGCCCAATAACCAGCCTAAAACCATGTCATCAGCTCTTTCATTTACAGAAACGTGCAAGACTCCTCTGAAGCAGGGACCACCTCTCCCACATCTGCCGAGGGGAAGAGAGGTTCAGTTTGGTAACTTTGGAGAGACTCTAGGACTCCTCTAGGACAAGATTCAGAAACCAGCGATATCACATATACAAAAGCAGTTGATGCTTCACACTACACCACTGGACTTCAAGGGCTTGTACCTACCTCAAGTGCCCCAGGCTGTAGTATCGCGACTCTCCATCCGTTGATCGAACCACCTTGACAGTGAACATAGGCTGCAGCTGCCGTAGCTCCAGCAGCACAATGGCCAAGTAGTGAATGAAGAGCAGAGCATCCACCAGAGACACTGCATACTGCACTATTCCTTGGTAGTTGGTATCCTTCGTGTCCAAGATGCGAACGCCGTAAAAGAGCCAGTAGGAAAACACAAACAGGAATATGAGGACCAACAGCAGGGCCCGAAACACAAACACCCTTGGTATATCTGCCTTGGGCTGGCGGAAAAACAGAGCCCAGGTCCCAATCAGAAGAATGAGGAGTTTAAATGCCACAGAGATGAACAGTCCCTCACAGACAGTACCACATGGCTCCAGATCATCTCGCCACAGGATCTGGGGTAACAGAATGAAGGCAATAGGGGTAAGGAAGACAAGGAGTCCGAGAACGGCTGCCACTGTTAAGCCCAGGTAACGTTTGCAGTCCAACCCAACACTGTCCTCCAGATCCTTACTGATCCGGGCAATGTCCTCCTGGGAAATACTGTGCTCAGAGGTGCCTGTGATTGCTGTTGTGGTCTCACCCCAGTTGTCATCCTGAGGGAGGAAGAGATAAACAAAAATAATATTGAAACAATCAAGTTATTCCTTCCAGGTCGTCTTGCTGAGAAAAAGATTTCTACAACAGACTTAAATCCCAGAAAAAAAAATAGCAAAAGCAATATCTTCAGTATTTTTAATAATCAACCCTGAAAAGCAGCAAAGGTTTGGGGAAAATAAAAAACAAACCAATGTGTCCAAAACAGTGACTATAAACATTAGGTGCTAAAAAACTCGTAACTCTAGAGCAGGTAGCTCAGCTTGCTATGCCACTCACTGTACCCCAGAGGTTCCTCTTCCAGCACACTTAACAAGTAATATCACATAACTGTTGGAAACTGCAGTAATCATCAGTTCCCATGTGCAGGGCAAGGACTAGTGCTCTTCCAGCGCACAAATTCCGTGGTGTGAGTGCACCACAGAGGCACCTGGAAGGGAAATTTTCATTTCAGTGTTTCAAGCCAGTTGTTGTTGTTGTTACACAATCAAAAACATGTTCACACATTATTTTTCCATCTGTAACAGAAGCAACCACACTTCCAGCAAGTTCCTCCACTTTGTTTTCTTTATTCTCCTCTACAGTAGCACTGCCCTCAATAGCTGATATTCCAATAAAAGTTTAGTTAAACCAACAAATCACAGACGATCAGAGGATATTTTCAGGTATGGGGCTTTAAGTTTAGAGGAGCCTAGACTACCAAGTAGCTCTGGTATTAAAGTCTAGGACATCATCAGAAGCCACGCAGCCATAAAGTACCTTACCTGAAATACAGTCACCATAGTTAAGCTTCAGATTACATAATACTTTCTGAAAGTCTCATTTCTTCCCTAGCTTATACCAGACAACTTCTGCAAGCTAGTTCTCCCATCTCACTATGCCTCTTTCCTGGTGCTGGCACGGCCAAAGCGTTACATGAACATGTATGGATTTGACTCACAGCTACTGCTGGAATGACTCATGCACACAAAGACTCCTGATGCTTCCCACAAACACAGTGAACAGTGGCAACACAGGCGCTTTGTTCCTTGGCACCTGACATCTTGGTAGCTGCAACGCTCATTCAGAAGTACACATTTTGCTCTTCCTCCTACTCTCCCAAGTCTATCTTCCTGCAGCCTGTATCACTAATAGGTTTCACACCTTCCCCTACACTTCTGCAGCTATACATGCTGATCAAAGCATTTTGTTTTAAAGAAATAAGCATCATTTTAAACCTTTATTCACTTCTTAAAAAGTGAGAGGAAAGAATCTTCAAGGATCTTTGGGAAAGGAGCAGACAGAGGCAGCACAACTACTCTGAACAACTCCAGGGATTTAACTTCTAATGCACTCCACGACATGAATACCTCCCATGCCTAAAGCAGTAGGGTTTTGAGACAGACCAACCACAGTCAGCATCTTGAATTAATATGAGAGTTTGAGTCACTCTTCACTAAAACAGAGGCCATAGAAAAGATATCTGCATTGTAATATGTCCTGAAAGGCAGCATAATCCTATCACATTTCCCTCTTTGCCAGTGTCTCCAGTAAAGCAATCTAAGCATTTCAACTATTTTATATTCATGCATGAAATAGCTCTGCATAGTTTCCTCCATTTGATGAGCTGAGAAACCGTGTAGGAGAGAGAGGGGACAGACACACCACAGCAGTTTGAGGCTACAGCCCAAAAGACAACAGGCAGCCCTAGTCCATCTACCCCTTACAGCAGCTCTTCCCACTTCAAGTGGCACAAGCAAAAAAAAGTGCAGTCATATGAAAATATATAGACTCATATTTTGAGTCTAAATCTCTAGCGGTACAAAGTTGTTGGACTAAACTCAGGGCACCCTGCTCCCTAAAAGTCTTGCTCATGCATCAACTTATTTTGCTTTGGCTTTAATTCACATTGAGGAGGTCCGCATGGAAACAATGGCTTAAGAATTCACCAGCACCTTTAGATCTATTTGAAGTAATAGCTGGGACTTAGGAAAACAAGCATCTGATTACAAAATGCCAGATGGAGGTACATTAAGTGAGTCCACCTGTAGCTACATGAATACTGTTACAAGCACTACCATACATAGTTTGGTTGGAAACTGGACTTTTTTTTTTTTCCGAAGGGCAGAGGTGGGTGGAGCCCCACAGCCAAGGATTAACACACCCCAAATCCAGCCCAGGAGCCGCTGCAACACCCTGAATTCCATGTCTTGCAGCATCACCCATTCTTTGAAAATGAATATGCACCTTCACATCAACTGCTAGAGCAGAGGGAGTACTGGATCCACCATAGGTGCTAACTAAACCCAGCGTTATTCCATTCTTTATTTAATTCAGTGTTAATGCACTAGCTTTCATAGACTTCACTCTCCTTCCCAGCTACTTCACATTAGTTTTATATTTCTTGCCTCCTTTCCCTACTGGGATCTTGGTCCTAATTTGCTTTACATGATTACCTAGAGCAAACCCTTTTTAAAAACAAAAGTGCACATACAGGTAAAAGGGCTGACCTGAATAATGCACAATGAGATGATGGAAACAGAAGTTTCTATAGAGCTTGGCAGATGACGCTCTGGAGACAGAGGCAAATTAGTGCCCCAGGAGTAGTCACATCAGCACTGGTACTGTCAAAAATAATGCTCTTCGGAAAAAGACAAAACAGATTGAAACCTTGGCTTTACACGTGAATAAAGGGTACCCATAAGTTATGATCCTTTACTACCACCGCATGAGCAACACTTTTTGCCTACTCATGCACCAGTAAATCATATGCTCTGTTCCAGAAACCACACTCCACATTTGCTTCTGCTCTGTCCTTACCTGGCCCTCCTCTGCCCGAGAGGCATCGTTCCCAAGCAGCGGCTCTGCAGGAGGCGTCTGGATAGTGACCGACTTCTCAGACCGACTGCCATCTTTGCTTCGTGGTGATTTGTGCCTGTCTCGACTCCTTTTCCAAACAGAGCAAAAGAGCAACATTACCAGATAGTTTCTGGAGCAAAGCCTGGAGCCTGCTACACCTTTCCCAGCTGCCCTAAGCATTAGGTGTTTAGTCATGCTTGCCCATCTCGTGATCAACATTGACTCAATCTGTGACAAAACAAGCTTTGGAGCAGGTAGAAAGGGACCCTGCCCAGAGCAGCCTACAGCTTGACAGCTGGGACAGTCTACCCTCTCTGTGACTGGGGAGAGGAGCAAAAGGGACAGGGATACATCCCCACCCCCTCATCTTCTCTTAAAACAGCTTCTGCCAGCACTGCACTTGACAGGGAAGTTTGCATTGTCCAAACTGGCAACTCTGTCTGGGACTAAGTGGTCTACACAGCTCTCCAACTACAATAAAGTGGGTCACAGAAACATGTACAGCTAACACAAGCTTTAGTTCCTGCAACGTAGAGTCTTGTCAACTAGGACCTTAACACTGTAGGACAATTGGTGAAGTTTATTTCCACTGGTTAATAATCCCCAGTTAATCTCTTACAAATAACAAGAACATCAAGGGTATCAGGCTAGTGCTTACTTCCAGAGTACCCTTGCAGACCTCATGGCTTCTTATCCGAGAATGTCTCAAGACAAGTTAAGTGCCATCCCTCTGCTCACTAATATTTTCCTCTCCTTTCCCACCTGGACAGGAAAGCATCCTTTGCACCAGAGACCCTCACTGTGCTCAGTGACTGGCTTAAAGATCAGGGGCATCCAGTGTCCCAGCTCTACTCTCTCCATTGCATTTCTTTTGGAATTACCAAAGCCCAAAGGTTTCACGGGATGAGACTTCTTCCTGTTCACAGCAAGAGGCTCTAGGATTTTTATGTTGTTTTGGGAACTCTGAAGGCACCTTTCCACATGGCATTTTAAGCTACAAAGGGCAATTCATTTTGGGGGTGGGTGTGTTAAAGAAGGGAGAAAAGGCAAACGATACGTTTTACACAATAACTGGACTGCAAGCGAAAAGACTTTATTTCATGGAAGAATTCTTTTTCCAACCACGCAGGATAATTGCTTCTGAAATGCAAAGTTATTTTGGACCAGCTCAGTTCTAAGTCGAAAAGACTGTAACTGGCACATATTTTGCATGTAAAACTAATGATGATGAAGGAAAAAAGGAGAATGTTTCCAAGTAATCAGAAGTTTCAGAGCAAGATGGTTTTTGAGGCTGCTGAACTACCACAACAGTGAGGACTTGCTATTCAAGTTCAGAAAAGCCTGACTTCTAATCCAATCAATGCTAACAAAAGACCTGTTGTGGACTTAAGCACCACTCAAATTCTATTAAAAAAAACCCCAACACACCAGCAACAGAGTAGCTAGGAGGACAGCAGGGAAAGACAGGAAACCTTACTATTAAACAATAAACAAATGGCATCAGAAGAGAAGACAATGGCAGTGATGAGTTTAGGAAGTCTCACACATCTTCTCCACAGAGACTACTCATCCCTTCCACTTTAAGAGCAAAGTTAGGTGATTTTATTTTTTTTTTTTTTCCTTCTGCTGGCGCTATCCCAATCTTTCTAGCCATATATGACCCCAGCGTCCATCCTACAGGTTGAGTATCGTTAAGTTAGCAGCATTACTGCTTCCAGTCTCCCCACTGGCTTCCTCACAAAAACTCTCCACATGTATCTCCTCCAGAACTGTGGCCCCGCTGATTTCATCCTGACTTAGAATTTTTTTCCATGGGACATGTCCCAGCTTAGAACAGAAAGTAATTAAAAATGAACATTTCCTTACCCTTGTCTGTGGGCTTTTTTGGAGTGACCTGAGTAGTGGGAGTACCCCGAATACGTCGATTCTGTATCCATTGCAGTAGACATTGGGTTTGCACAGAAGGGGCACAGACTTTACTTAGAAGACAAGTTCCCGGTGCTCCCAAGGTGAGTCTGTGGAAAAAGTGCTTTCCTGGGTACTCTTTGCTTCTCAGTCATCAGTGAGGTCTGGTCCTCAGACAGCGAGTGAGCTTCACTTTCAAGGAATCCGATCAGAGGGAAGGGGAGGGAGGGTGCTCAGCTCCTCACCATCGACCTAAGGAAAGAGAAACAGGCGTGGAAGTGTACTCTAAGCAAAGCATCATCCCTACTGCAGCAATTCCCTCACCCTGGCCACATGTCACCACTTACCACACTGCACCCAGTTTGCAAGCTTGCCCTGGCCAATACCTCTCTTTCTGGTCTAGTGAAATACATGCATTGGTAGAGCTTTAATTAAACTGATCATGAATCTCTGTGTTGCAAAGTCTAGCCCATTCATCTAAAAATCTGGAAGAAACACTCTAAGTCACCTGGAAAAGCAACTTGGAGAAGGCTCAGCAGCCTAGGTATTGAAATTCACCCCCAGAAAGAGTACTGGGCTCGACTTCCATACACCTCCATCTCTGCTTGTGTAACACACGGCCCAAACACCCCCAGATTCAGAACAGCAGCATTATAGCCTGTACATAGGGGGAAGGGGTGGGGGGTGATGGTGATTTTCCTAAGAGAAATGCAGGCGAGGATCAGACCACCATGTCTGAACCTGCTTTGTTTTCACAACTGCAAGGTGTGCCCATTTTCTAAGTGCTAGTTACTATACAATCAATGGCACTATGAGCAGCTCCCTTTCTTTGTAACCTTTGCCTCCAGAAGCTAATTTGGGCCTTGAAGAATTGAATTCTACTAAAAATTGTCTCTATATATACACATACTAATAACACTGGGGAGAGTTGATTAGAGATCACATCTAGCTTATATGGGCCAACATTTCTTACAACATATTTCCAATTTGGAACAGAAGCTTAAGTCTCATCCATAAAGGGCAGAAGAGGGTCATGGTTTTTGGAACAGGAGTAGGGCAACATCACAACAATTTCCAACACTGACACGTCAAAAAACCTGAACCCTGTGGGGAAGAATGGGAGATACCATCCCACTTTCCAAACCCACATCCTGTGTTAGGTGAAAAGAGAAACGCAAAGGAGGGGAGTCAGTCACCGGTTTGGGGAAATGCATGCAAATGGTGAGAGAGGTGCAGATGGAGGGGTTGCAGCCACGGATGGAGGTACCTTGGCACAGTCCAGCACTTAGCATGCAGGAACACCCCCACATGCCCCCTGCACAGATGACTGCTGCCTCCAGCTAACACAGGACTACAGCCATGCTGTACCTTGAGTGGGCAAAGGACCGCTTTAAAATTAAATTAGATCCCTCCGTTGTTTTCTGCTCACAGTAGTTTTCAAAGCTGTTAGCAACAAACCATTCAGACACTGCTTTCAGCCCCCTCCCTCCCCAAACACAGAGTGACAACAAAAATCAGGCTTTCTACTTAGCCAGCTGCTCTTTCGAGCCATAAGATTCCTTCACTAACACCTTCAGAAAAGCTCATAACCAAGCAGAGAGCTCTACCACACACAAGCTTTGCCAAAGAGCAAAGCCTCTTCCCCACAGGGTTCCTTGGCTGGCAATGCAAACTGCAACGAAATAAAGAAGCTGCCATTGGGAGCTGCAGGTATTTGCACAACACTTGGGCTTGCCAGGACTCTTGGAAAGAAGAAGGTGGAGGAGACCTTTTGTGTACAGGAGTTCCCAAGCTCTAAGTGCATGTCATACCTTGAGAAAGCTCCTTAAAGGCAGTAGAGACTCTAGGAAGGACAAATAAGGATGGGAATGTAAGGCCTGGTTTTGGGAGGGGAGGAATGAGGATGGATTTAAACACAGCAAAACATAAAGCCAAGACACAGCACAGTTTGGAAAATGGCACTGTTACTGTAACAGGAATAAAAAATCCCCCAGCCTGGGACACATGATGCTAATGCTCATTAACTCCCTAGACTTGCACACAGTCTGTAGCTTATGGCTCCAGCAATAGGCTGGAACTCCTTAAAGCTGACTTTTACCTCTTGTCCTGGCTACTGTCCTGCTAGGAAACCACAGAAAAATCCTTCCTCCATGTCTGTCCTCCTCCAATAAATGGGGGTGAGACCACCAGTCCTCTACCTTCAAACAGCACTACGATACCAACAGAAGGGATGGCTACACAGGACCTTTGTATCGTTAGGCATTACAGACCACAAACACCCTCGGTTGTACAGAATGTGACAACAGGTATCACAAGCTTAAACCACTGACTGGGATGTTACTGGAGTCCCTTTCCGAACAACCACTACCTTTATAAATACATATCACCACATTGCAGGAATAGGAAAAGCAAGGAGAGTTGCTGGCATAGGTCAGTAAGGGTTACGCATTTTTCCCAGCCTTCTAGGAAAGTATCAGCTCCCAGCCTTTTCATCTAACCACACAAAAGAATTCCCCCCCAAATCCTAGACAGAAAGATCAGAGCTAAGACAGGAACTAGGAATACAGCTCCTTTTCTGACCCCTCTCACCCCCAGCAGCACAGGGTCATACTTCTCAGGAGACATCAGAGAACATTTCAGCAGGTAGAGGCTGCTGTCAAAATGCACAGGCTGCCTAGACAGGAACCATGAGCAGTGTCCATTTGATGGCAGGTGAAGCAAGGCAGTACTAAGCACCAGGCAGAGAAAGCAGACTCATGGGAAGACCAACACAGGAACGCTGGGGCAGGCTGGATCATGCCAACTTTCGTTTTCTGTGTAAACAAGAGCAATGGTTTTGACACAGCTCTGTGAAAAGCCAACAAGGCGGCCCCCAAAAAATGTCAAGTCTCCTGGCTTGTTGGCAACAGCAGTATGATGAACCTGGGGGCTCTGCCCCACCTCCTTACTCAGGTGCAGGACACACCAGTGGCTAAATAGACCTTTCTGCCAAGGCAGTTACAGGGCTGCCAGGAATAAAATATATCTTCCCAATTTCAGCTGGGAAAAGCAGAAGACCACTGGCCAACTGAGGCCAATCATTAAGAAGGCTCCCCAGATTTGGTCAACAAAGGATAGCCTGGGCTGCTAACAAGACACCACTCCCAGTCTGAGCAGGATGAGATGAAGAAACCAAGGAGGGAGTAGCACAGCCCAAACACACACATAGCCAAGCCAAGCAGGTTACCTACCTCCTGGTCTATTTTACAATAGAAATGGGGATCAGCCTTACCTCAGAAAAGCTTCTGGAACTACTGGGGAGGAGGCAGGGAGGAGACCAAAAGAAAACTAACATGGTAAACTGCATCTCTGGGTTGGAGCTCTTTCAATGACATAGACAGACGTTAACCCTGGATTAGCCACCACCCCAATAGTGCCCACAACTGGAGCCCAAGCAAAGCTAGAGAAGACAAGCTGTACACGCATCCTTCACAGCACAACCATATCCAAACTAAGCACAGTCTTTAAACACATCCACTACTAAATCACTATTAATGATTCTTATCCACCCCTCTGGGCAAGGACAACTGTGCTGCATAAAGAAGCAGCCCCATCATTTGGGGCCTCAACCCTCCACAAACACGTGTGAATTAAAAGCCCAATTTAGCCAACTGAAACGACTTCACAAAAGATCATTACATCTTGCAGGACTGTGCTGAAGGCATGGTCTGTTTGCAGAGCTTCTGGCCCTGTGTGAAAGAAAGCTCCTTTGGCCTGAGGGTAAAGTTTCACTGTATTTCAGCACTGACAAGAAAGACGGTGTAAGGAGCTTCCACCTCCACACCACGGTTCACCACTCTTGGTTGTGTCAACACAATTCTCAGCAAGCAAACAGCACCACTGGAAAACAAACCAAAAAAATCCCTTTTCTGCCCCTTGCCACGCTTTTGTCTTGGATCCTTTCTGTGACCTAGTTCACAGCAGAGCCCCAAACAGCAAAGCCAACACCAGGGTGAATAGCAGCACAAGCAAACAGCTAGAGGGGGTGATGGGAATGCCTCCTCCGCTTCAACCATGACAATTGTGTAACTGCACACCCAGCACTTTGCTCCCAGTTGGGCCAGCACTCTCACTTTGCCTTTCCCTTACTCACTGATGACAGAAGGATGCTGAGTAATAGATGGAAAACAATTCTAAGGACGCCCTAAAGGAAATTTTGGGACCCTGTTCTGGAAAGAAGGGTGGCCGCACCCTGCATGACAGTGGAGAAAACCCCAAACAGTGTAGTTACCCCAAAATACTGGAGACATCACTGTAATTACAGTTTCTACGTAGCTACACAACCTCATTGTTACTCCCTCTTTTCATATGCTCATAAATCTCCAAAAAGAGTTCTTTTGAATTGCTGTTTTCCATGCTGGGAGCCCAATCCCATTTCCAATGAAGTTCGCTTTGTGATCCTCTCCAAGGGAGCACAGTTTGGCTCCCAGCCCAATGGAAATCAAAAGAGCAAGTTACATCTTTAAATCAAAGAGGGCAAACGCAAACAAGAACGCTCTTTTACATCCCATGCTTTCCCAATGGATTTTCCTCTGTGAAGCTGAGGCAAATAACTCCAAAGCAGCTCAGCTTTGAAATCCTTGTCTGTACAGTTTCAATCTTACTCCATTTAAAACTTGCAATCAATTAGAGTTGATTTACCAGTCAGCTCATGAAGTTACGTATATTTGGAAGTGCCATCTGGAGCACGAGCAGCCACAAGCGCTCGTGAAGATGTGCGCGCATTCTGCTCCGTACGCTGTCAGCCTCGCTTGTTAAACAGCACCAGCTGTCTGGAGGGTAACGGATGCCCATGAGCTATCGCGCTGAGAAATCCTTTTTCTTCGTTTAGTGAAACGAAGGGCTTTACAAATTAAACATGCAGAACCCCAAGAGCTAAGCTATGGGGTAGCGTTAGGGTTCAAAAGTAAAACTAATTTAAAGACGGCTAAGGAGCGAGGAAGCCTTCCAATTCCAGCGTTAACTCAGCTGCACGGTACGGGTGCAGCATATTCCTATTATTTGCTTCAGAAAAACGACAAGTTACGTCATTTGCTGTACTCAACTGCATACATAGCTAGACCTATGAGCAATGCCACAGGAACCTTTTGCTGTTGAATTTCCTGAGCAGGCCCCAATCCAGCAATTTGATCTGCAAGCATAGAAGTTCACCCATGCTAATCTACTTGCAGAGCCAAAGCTTTCAGTTTTAACGGCCAACAAACTTTGGGAAACAAGGCTTTTCCAAAAGCTTTCTATTTATTTGTGCATGTCATTAAATAAGGTTCATTTTGGCCAGCAATGTATGTATAAACCAAGGCTTTCACTATGGCAGTGGTTCCTGATTTGCAAGCCCCTTATCCTAAAAAAACATTTAGTAGCCAGTAAATTCAAGCTCTCTAGCAATAATTTTTTTGGGTTTTTTTTTAAGCTTCTCAGGGGCTTCTCAGAAAGATTTCATAGACTCCCGGGAATTTCCAGCCCCTGGGCTGAAAAACATTAGTCCACAACACAGATATTTCAAAAAGAAAAGTCCCTTAGTTTATTGAAGCAATCCACCTGCATGTTTAATCAGAAAACTCAACAACACACGTCTGAAAACACAGCGAGGTTGTTTCAGTTGACAACAGAAATGCCTGCCCAAAACCACCACCCAAGTGAGCAGTGCTTCTAAGCAGTAAGCCCCGGCCTCTTGCCTCCCCGTTACACAGCTGGAAGTTGGGAAGTCCTCTGCGTGGGACCCATGGGTGAAACACCTCCCCAGAAGGTGTCCTTTGCCCATTCCAAGAACCACATCTGCGCCATCCAAATTTTTGAAGCACAACCAACATTAAAGTCTATAATGCAAATGATATCTCAGCTACCATCCTGTCAGACTGGTGAAAGCTTGCGCTTCTCCTCTTGTATATCTCTCCTGTATTGCTAGAAGACCTTGAAGCGCACCTCAACCCCAGAGCCGTGCAACACGGTCAAAGGTATTGTGGCCTCCCCCCCGTGATACTGGAGCACCTGGGGCTGTGCACAGCAACACAGTTTTCCATACTGAGATTTAAAGGCCTACAGCTCTGCTGAAACAGGGGAAAGACTCCTGAAGGACTCTTCGGCCACTGCCTACCCAATCAGGCAGTATCTGTACCTTATTTTGAAAATTTACTTTTAACCATAGCACTTAGATACTAAGATAGCATTAAAGGCTATAAACTGCAAAAGGTTTCTCTACTGGAAGTGCATCCCCTCCTTTAGGATATTGAGCAACCTGGTCTGGTGGGAGGTGTCCCTGCCATGGCAGGAGGGTTGGAACTAGATGACCTTTGAAGTCCGTTCCAACCCAAACCATTCTATGATTCTATGATTTTCTATTTGAACTTTAAGAAGAAGTCTACACACCCTGCTCAAGTCCTCAGCACACAACATAGTGGGACTCCGCAGTATGGAGTCTCCCTCTACCTCCCTCCTCCTGCTCAACCCTATACAAAGTCAATGCCATTCTGACCTTGCAAGGAGAAAGGGCAAAGGCATTGACTCTGAGAAAATAACCATTGTTTTTTTTATTTGACCCAAATCAGACAATTCTAAAGTAAAGGCTAATGAGAAATTAAAAGAAGTCATAAGATAGTTTTCACAAGGGTTCGCTTTCTCCTTCTGCCAAATTCCCCAGTGACAGTACCATATACAGAGGACACTGTCTGTTTCCCACCAGCAGAACTGGACATCACAATTCTCCACCCATGTCTGCCTTTCAGGTCCCTATGCAGCACAACACACCCTATACCAACAGAGCCACATTTCAGATACCATTCTTCGCTTTGGTTGTCAGAAAAGTAGGCTACCACAAGAATATGACATCCAGTTTTGCCAGGACAACTGCAGTCATCTTGGTGGCATTTTCCTAGGACAGTATGCCGGTCTCCCAGTGACCGTAAGCCATCCCTAGGTGTATATATCCATAAGACATGGGCCACCAAGAACAGTAACCAAAAGCAAAAAGCTCCACAGGGAGCTGCTGGACAACGACTATGGGCAGTTAGATGCTTGCCTGGATGGTTCTGATACAGACTGGGATCATCCCAAAATTTCAGCTCATAGGAAGTACTCTTAAGGGAGGCTTTCTATAAGACCCTATTCACCATTTATTTTTTAAAATTAACAAGTGAAATGATCACAGAGCCAACACTGGTCCCATAGCTGTGACCAGCTATATAGCCAAACCCCAGAGGGGGAAAAGAGCCAAGCACAGTGAAAACAAAGCTCTTCAAAGATGGCAAAGCATTGCTGAAGCTCTCTTCTCCTCAAAGTCAGGATGCCCAGGTGATGGGCTCACAAGCAATAATATTACAGAATATACTCCAGAACACCCTAATGTGTTCTTCCAGGCAGCATGACTTAATTTCTTAACTCTTCATAGCTGCAAAGACCTTGTGGGCAATTCATTACTGACAAATTCAGGGCCATTAAAACCACGCAGCTTCAAACTGTCATAGAACCGCTAATTCTGCCTCCCCAGACCAAAAACCCTGCCATCAAGCCATTTATGCTTTCACAGACCCTTGGAAGTCGAACAGTCCAGCCCTTAACATAAGAGAGTTTGTTTACAACCCTGACAGCCTTCTGAGTAAGAAGACATGCCTGTTGTTCCACAGGGGCTCTCCAAAGCGGGACATGACCGAGACCGAACGGCAAAGGCAATGGCTTTGCCTTCCGTGGGCAGGCTCAGAAGCGCTGCCAAGGCACAGAAGAAGACCTCTGTCGGCTCTTACCGTCGGAGCTGATTTACCCCCGGCCATGTGGGCTGGAGCTTCCCCGGGCCGTGCCTCGCTGAACCGCCGGGTCCTGCGAGCCCGTGGTTTTGGGCATCACTTCAGCGACCGGAGCAGCTTCTAGGCAGAGAAGCGCGGTTGTGTCCTCCCTCCCCGTGGTCGCTGCAGTACCGGGGTGAGCCCGGGCATCAGGCAGCTCGTCCCACACGGCCTGGGCACGGTGCGGGGCACCGGCACTGCCTTCGCACCGGGGCTAAACACCCCACGGGTTCCTTCAAAGGCACGGCTCGGCTCTGCTGCCCGTCGTGAGGGGCGACCTACGGCCCTCGTCGGCGTTCCGGGGCATTACCCCGGGAAGCGGGGCTCCCTCCCGCCCGCGGCGGCGGAGCCGGGACCCA
>VZZY01016197.1:450668-482171 GCA_013400335.1 Eurystomus gularis
CCGCAGCCACAGCCGGCGGGGACCCGCGGCCGGTCCTACCCAGCGCCTGAGCCCCACGGCCCCGCCGAGGCTGGGCCCTTCCGGCCCTGCAGCTCTCCTCCGCCCAGCCTCGCTCCTCACCTGTCCTTACAGCGCCAGGCTCTCCTCCAGCAGAAAGACCCATCCCTTTGAGCTCTCCTACCCGGGACAACCGTGTTCTTGGGTCTTCTCCAAGACTAAACGTGTTGCTAGACACTGCCTTTAGGACTGCCCACTCCGTTCCGCCACCCGTAGCCTGCAGCTGCCGCGCACTTTGCTCCTGGTCACCAGAGGTCTGCAAGAAGGAAGGACCTTCTGTCTCCCCCAGGGAGAAGGGCCTGCTTCGCCCAAGGCCTCTCACAGGCTGCCCGAAGCCTGCCCTGAGCACCAAGTCCTTTACACCGCTTGCTCGGGGCAGCTGGGGAGGACACAGGTACAGGTTTTTTTGTGCCACGCAAGTCAGCCTTTCTGTATTCAAATGTTGCTCCTTTTTTCATTTCTCCTCTGTGTTGTCTTACTCTTTAAAAATAGTTATGTTTTCCAGGTGTACAATGAACCAGCAGCTGGGAGCACGTGAAAAAAATCTAAGACCTCCTAGATTCCAGTCCTGCGCTTTTGAGCGACTCAAGAACAATCCAGTCTACAAAGAGAACAAATGCAGGAGAGACCGAGTTATTCCTATCAGATGGTTTCCGTGCTGTAGATTGCAGCTTTTGTTTTCCCCCCCACCAATTTCCCCCCACTCCCTTTTTCCAAAATAATGCCATGGTTTTATTACCTTGCCCCCTACTCAACATCCGTACAGCATGGAATGGCTTTACAATGGAACAGTCAGCCAGGAATCAGAGGAAACATTTCCATATCTCTCTGATTTGGTAGTTACAGTACCTCCTGTTTTGCATGGCATACAGGCTTGCCCAACCCCATGACTGACTGGAGGAGGCCGATATCAAGCGATAGGCTCCATCTTGTACTCTGCATCAACATGTGTCTAAACTTGCCCAAGGCCTGAGCACTCCGCTGCATTCCAGGCACTGGCTCTGCCCTGGAAAGCGCCCGACACCCTGCTGGAAGCCTGCTTGCTCAGCCTCACGGGCTGCTAATGGCTGCCCAGCGCTCGACTATCGCTGGACTATCACACTATCGCAATGGGTCTCGCTTCTTCCCTGCTCAGAGGCAGGAGAAACATGACAACAGGCAACAGGGTAGAGCTTATGTCGCAGGGGAGAGGTTCGGGTTGTACCTGTGCTGGGTGGGGAAGAGAAGGGGAGATGCTGCCCTGCCTGAAAGGCTATAGAAACCCAGGGGAAAACTTCCAACAACGGAAAGGGGTCTTTTCCAAAGGTCTTTAATGGGACTTCTTTGAAAGCAACCAAGAAACTCTACTAAGCCTGCATTTCTTTTCCTACTGTGCTGCCCCAGCAGCTGCTCAAGAAGATTTAGAGGATTTCTAAATACTAGTTTCATGGTCTAGAGCAGCGGCACTTGTTTCAGTACTCAACAGAAAGGATATTGCTAAGAGGTCTAAGCTAGGGATATATACAAACCTCAGAGAGGACCAGCACCCACATCCTGCCTGAACCCAGCTGGTGTAGAATCATAGAATAGATACCTGTAGATACCTGTTAGACCCAGCAGTGCAGCCCAGTTGCACCCAGCTAGGTCAAGCTGTTACACAGAACATTGTAAAAGGAGGAATGCTCTGAAGATGGGCTCAGGGACAGATGCTGAGATGCTGTTACAAGCTGATCTTTTATCATCTCTTTAAACCACCAAGACACAAGGAAACGTTTCATGTGAGTCAAGCTCCTTGCGTGGTAGGGTCATCGTTCAGAAATTTGTGAAGTGCTATGGTCCTGTACACTACTGAATAGCTGAGATTAGAGTTGTGATTTCTTTTTTTCTAAAGTACTCAGAATGGATCTCATAGACTCACAGGAGAATAGTTTAAGTTGGAATGGACTTCTGGAGGTCCAGCTCTCCACTCAGGACAGGGTTGACTATGGGAGGTTGCTCAGGGCTGTGCCAAGTTGGGTTTTGAACATCTCCAAAGACAGAGTCCACAAGCTCCCTGGGCAACCTGCTCCAGTGTTTAACACCTGCATAGTAAAAATGCTTTATTCTCACATCTAACTGGAATTTCATGTATTTCAGCTTGTACCTGTTCCCTCTTTTCCTTTCACTGGATACTACCAAGAACAGTCTGGCTCTATTTTTTTTACTCCCTTCCATCAGGTCCTCATACACATCAATACACATTTACACACAGTGACTCCCTGTTGTGCCGGTTCAGCCATCATCATTTTATGCTGCCATCAGTTGCCTGATCACACAGGCCAACACTGAACTCAGCAACAGCCCCTTGAAAGGCTTCTTTCAGACAGTCCTGCCATCAGTTCCTGTGGGCCCAGCTCCTCTGCTGCCCACCGTGGTGCCAGCATTGCCTGCTGGACACAATGAACAGAGATGGCTCCCTCAGTGGCCCTTCACATGGAAGGACACCACCAAGAGAGCTCAGCAAGATGCAACCAGCCCCAACAGAAGCCACACCCAACAGGAAGCATTTCAAACTAATCAGCTCCTGGTTAATATAATCCTGGCCTCACCCACCACCCCAACCATGACCACCTGGGTGAGGGTGGAGCCACAGAGACACAGGTGGGCCAGGTTCTGCCTCTGGAACATGAAGCCAACAGAAACAACAAAACATTCTGCTAGGTTGTGACTCATCCACAGGTCAACTCCAACTTGGGGCCCACAACTTGGGCCCCTGCACTTCACTCCCCTCTGAAACTTCTCTTTTCAAGGCTAAAAAAAAAAATCTCAGCTCTCCCAGCCTCTCCTGGTATGTCAGATTCTCCAATCCTGCAATAATTTCAGTGGACCTGTGCTGGACTCACTTCAGGTATGTTCATGTCAAACAGAGATGGTCTCTGGTATGGAGTCTGCATGTAATGCAAGACACCTTCATTGTTCAGTTCCCTGCTGTTTTGAACTTTTCCTGCTGACATAGTGGCCTGGGGTTGTTTTCAGAAGGATCTGTAAGTGGTCAGGTACATGGACTGGTGCTGCTTTAGAGTATGCTCTTAGATGCACACACAGACTCATGAAGAGGTAGGAACACTCATATGAAGCCAGGCCAAAACTTGGCCTCTTTTAGGATGTGAAACCCAGAAGAGGGAAGAATCCAGATTCTGCATCATTTTCTGCAGCAGACTTGTGTGAGATGATACATATATTTGATTTGCTCCTAATTTGCCTCTCTTCTATTAAAAAAAAAAAAAAAATCCTTATCATGTGAATGCCAATGCTACAACCTCAAATTCACTGGAGGTAGCAGAGGAAGGCTAGCAGCTGCCCTGCACTTACCTCAGCAAGTAAGTTAATAAAAGAATTATTTTCTGGTGAAGCCAGCAAAAACTGACTTTTTCAGATCTTACCACAAGCAACTTTTAGCTTCCCTGCACTCTTTTTTTTTTTTTTCCTCCCAACAGAAGCATGACTAACATTCTCATTACATGTAGCTCTTTGAGGGATTGTTTTCTAGCCTTAACTTTGAAGAAATACTCAGGAACATTCTAGAAGGTACAAGCATGAACATTCTCTTCCTGGTTGAAACACAAGGAACCAGACAATTTTTGTCCTCATCACATTTTGAGAAGGTTCTAGGTGTCTTCCCACAAATGCAATACCATCTAACCAGGACCAAGATAGGTAGATGGTAGAGTCCAGCATGGAAAACACGTACTGACTCATTCATGCAGGGAATTCAAAATGATACAGAGATCTGCTTCTAGAGGAGATACTCGTGCAATTCTACTAACCCTGCTACTGCATTCCTCAGGCTTGTATTTTTCACTCTAAAAAGCATGAGTTGGACAGAGCATCAGGGAGAGACAGATTTTCAGTGGCAGTTGTGTGGAACAGAAGTTATCTGGGATCTACTAAAAGAGGCACTTTCTGGAATGTGGACATTATCCCTTATGAGAAATCCCTTTGGGTTTTGAATCGCTATGTCTTACATTTTGATTTGCTGATCACAGTGCATGACCAACCTGCTATCCGGTCAAATCAGCTAATATAAGTCTATGTTCTCTCTTCTAGGATCATCTATTATAAAGTGGTGGGAGGTTTCACACAACTTGACTCGTCGGTTACACTTTTAAGTCATCTCTTTGCCAAAAAGTTTACTGTCTTTTCTCCTCCAGGACCGTTAGATTCACTTATTTTTAAATAAACCCATCTAATTAGCCTTATATTTTTCCACTGATCATTTTTGCAGGCTAGATTCTGCCTTTGTTTGGAGGCACATACATAAAATAGTTTCTTAAGATATTGAGGTTGATTCGCTGTAGCTTTTCTCCATCACCTTGGAAACCAGTCTTCCTCTTTCTTTCCCCCAAATCCAGACTCCACCTTCCCCAACACACAGTGACATATCCAGATAATTTTTGTATGTGACAAAATTCAGCAACAAAAAAAGTATCTACAACTGTCCATAAAACCTGACTGGCTTCTCCATTTTTATTTTACTGTTTAACAAGTAGAACGAAAAGATCATTCTTAAGTTACAGGCCGCAGAGATTCCTCACCAAAGACAGAACCTGTCTACACAGTGCTTTGAGAATCAGAGGCTGTGCTTTGTCAAGTTAGAAACACTCCTCTGTGGCATCAGCTGGAGCCTCCGGCATGGGGTGGAAAGTTTTTCACTGAGACTAGAGGCCGCCTCATAGGTCCCATCTGATGAGACTGCTCGTACCACCAATCTGAACTCTGCACAATTTTGCCTCTGTGCCGCTGACCTCCATCTAGCAGCACACATCTGAAGTTTAAGTAAACGTGCAATGACAGATATGCACAAGGAGCCGCATTTCAGCTCTTATGCTGCAGAAAAACTCATTTAGAAGAGAGAAGCCAGAGGGACATGACTACAAAAGAACACCTTCCTTCCCTTTTGGGGTGTTTGCTATTTAGAAAGGGAAAACACGTAGTACTGCACAGCTGAAGAAACAGCATGACGGATGTATTTTGCATAGCAACTTGCATAAAAGCTACTGAGCCTTTTATGGAACTAATTTCCCAAAATACTTGATTTCTGCTTAAATAAAGAGTTGAAATGGTAGTGGGTACCAAACACTAGAAAAACTTCACTTGGCTGAGATACTGCAAAACTCAGTTCAGGATGCAGTTGAAACCTCACTTCCATTTCAAAGCAGATAGAGCCTGCTTTAAGAATATTGTTTAAAAAAAAAAACAACCACCAACCCTGAAACAACAACAGATAAATCCAAGCCAACAAAACCCCCATGCTCCAGAAGCATTTCTTAAGTAAATTTAAAAAGAAAAAATAGGGTAGATTTCATCTGTACAGACCAAGAGGACTAGAGGGGGAAATGAGAACATCTCTTGTCTGACTTAGGGGTAAGTTAGAGGGCTAGAATCTATTGCAAGTCATGACCTTTCCTCTGTGCTTGTCAGGAACCTTGCAGCCCACTGTGGACCTTATCTTAGAAGGTAAGGGACATTAACAGGCAGGTAGTCATGCCCTCCTCTTCTTTACAACTCTAGTCAGAGTTACAGCAGGGTGGGAGATGCAGGACAGAGGTAGGGGCCCATGTTCTTGTAGAAACGAAAGCATGAGGCCTCACATAGGTATGCCTGGCCATAGTGGTGGCAGCCTTATTGCAGCCTTCCAGTATCTGAAGGGGGCCTACAAGAAAGCTGGGGAAGGACTTTTTTTGAGGACTTGTAGTGATACAACAAGGGTTAATGGGCTCAAACTGGAAGTGGGTAGATTTAGATTAGAAGTAAGGAAGAACTTCACTGTGAGGGTGGTGAGACACTGGAACTGGTTGCCCGGGGAGGCTGTGGATGCTCCATCACTGGATGTGTTCAAGACTAGGTTGGATGGGGCCTTGCGCAACCAGGTCTAGTGGGAGGTGTCCCTGCGATGGCAGCGGGGTTGGAACCAGATGATCTTTAAGGTCCCTTCCAACCCAAACCATTCTATCATTCGACTCTGGGGGACTCAGCCACAAGACAAATCATGTCCATGTGTAACTGCATGGTGGCCAGAGAGCCCATAAATGGGCTGGGATTTGGCTACAGGTGTGTGTGAGGCTGAGGAACAAGACTGTACACCTTGGAACACTTGGGAATGAAACCTTTTAAAGAAAGAAACATACAGGAAGAGGTGAAGGAACAGAGCCTTGAGTCTGCAGACTGAATAATTACGTGTTCAGTCAAGCTGGCAAAGAGAAAAGCATAATTGGTGTTTTAATTCTGGCAAAGGAGGAGTGTTTTTCCAGGATGGAGATCACTGCCCTGCTCTCTGAAAGGAGCCCGAAGAGCAACATGGGCTGCTGCAGCTGATTAACAGTGCCACCAGCCGGCCTGCTGGAAGAGTGCCAGTTCACATGACTGGGGGAAAACAAGGTAATGTACATCTACTCATCACCTTTCACCCCAGAAGGTCTTCCCGGTCAGACTCTGATCCTGCAAGCCTTTTGCCAAATACATAGGGGCTGTTCCTGTGAGCAGCTCCAAGAAAGGTCTCATCCACAGAGGTGCTACGCAGCACTACCTTACCTAAACTTCAGCTGGATCGAAGGAGGTAACCAATCACTTGGGGTTTTCTTGTAGAGCTAGGAGTGAATGACAGAGTATCCAACTCAGGAAGGCTTCTTCTAGTGTGGAGCTTGCCAACTAGCATGATGAGCTATGTCAGAATCAGGCCTGAAATTATTAAGTAACCAGATGGTGCTACAGAGGCAGCCTAAATACAGCCAATGAGATGTGTGTTGGCAATTAGATATTTAAAGACATACTTTCCACTACTCGTGGGGTGATTTCCTATTGGAAGCTGAACTTTAAATTGAATTAAGTTTGGCACCTCACAGTCTCTCTGGTCAAACCACTTATTAAGAGAGCTACTATTGCCTGGTTATAATAAAAAAAAAAAATCTAAAAAGATTCGCTAAAGCTAGCAGTACCACCAATGCAAAAACCAGGAATGTTCTGTTGCAATAGAGTAAAGCCAACATCAAAAACTCTGCATTAAGATTTCCTTAAAGCAAATCAAAGGGTCATGGAACCTTTCACACAACTTTTTGGACAGCAGGAAGGAACTGGTTTTGCCCAACAGCTGCAACGAAGAACTGTATAATGGAAAAGGTGTCATTTAGAAAGTCAGGCTCGAGCTTTGGCAGCTTTGCACGCCTTTGCCCAGAATACTGGTCAGGATTTGGCTTGATTGTAAGCACATGATTATGTGGCTAATTTTGTGTTTGAAGAAATGCAAGTCTAATGGACTTGGAGCAGTATAAAGAGTTTACACTATGTGGTTGTCATGAGGTGGTGTTAATGCAGACAACTTCCTTCCCACTGAGATGTCTATGTGAGCATGTACACAATCCCAGGTAACCACTAAAAAGCTGACTGAAAAGAGGTACAGTGAGACAAAGGATGAAATCTGAAGGGGGGAAAAATATGACCAGACAATACCATAGTCCAAGCCCTAGTAATAATTTAACATAAGGGATAACAACTGACCATCAGTGAAAGTTTAATTTTCCATCTCCAAAACAGATCTGGGATTAAGGCCAACATCCTTATCCAAATTTAAACTCTGAAGCAGCCTCATTCTTCTCCAGAGCTACTGACAATTTGTAAACATTCTGGCCAATAAAGGCAGAGAGATGCAGGGGCAAACAATGGCTGAGCCATGTTCCTGAAGCGGTTGCATACAGACTGTCTGTGTGATGTTGAAAAGATGCTTGGCTTTTTGCATGTTTCTCAATGAAATTACTGCATCTTCATGGCTTTGAGACTGTCGTTGAAGATGAATACGGTTGCGAAGCAGAGGATAAGCCTTTATTCCTAGGGAAGTAGTATCTAATAAGAAGCGTCAAGGAAACGCAGTCAAGTGTCAAGCAATGCCAGACAACATGTCCACAAAGATTCTCCAAAGAGGGAGGCCGAATGCTCTGAATACTCTTTCTTGTCTTTGTTTCAGGTTTTCAGTTTCACAGAATTGCTGACAACGGCAGTGTAACAAATACATGTCTTCCTAGAGAAGTGACAAAACACAGCCTCCTTGCAAGCCCCCGCTTCCTTTCCTGGAAGGTGAAAGGAATGAGCTCTTCTGTTTTAACAGCCTGTCCTAACACACACCAACTCCAGCACGTTCAGCCCAGGAAGCAGGTTATCACTTGCTTGGAACATTGTAATGTTTTTTTCACATTCTCCCTTTTGCTCCTTTCTGAGTCACTTCCGTTATTCTGAAATTCCAGCCATCTCCCCCACAGATGTAGCACACGCAGGTAAGTTGACGGCTGTCAACTCACACCTAGTTCTAACAAATTCTGACAGGCATACTGAATCACACTAATCTGTCTTTATGACCTAAAATTCTGTGTCCTCACTGTGGAATGAGTACCTGGGTGACAGCAAAGTCAGAGAAACCAACTTTTTATCTGGACTGTGGCATCTGTGCCTTGCCTTGCTTCCTTGCTTTGCATCCACAATATTTAGGGGATCATTTCCATATTAGATTGTGAATAAAATAAGACATACTCCAAAAGGATACATAAGAGTGGGGATACCCCGTGTTGCCAAATATTTTCGGATGAGCCGCTCGGTACCATACCAGTTGAAACCTTTTGTTGCATACCCAATACGTGGAAGATGCACTGTTGCTGAGAAGGAGGGAACAGAGAGTGCACACTCTTTAGGATGAGATACACATATAGGAAGCAATCTAGAAACTCCAAGCCACCCAACAAGAGCAGAAGAAATATTTTGGAACACAACATATCTGCCATGGACGTCTCACTCTTACTTCACTTCAGGAAAAACAGTACAGGAGAGGTGGAAATTGGTCATCATCTTTAGGTGCAATCACACATGTAAGGCTTCGCTGTTCTACTGCACAGACACTTACCATTCCTTTTCTTGGCTGCTAAATAAATTTTCTTCAGGCCCTTTTCCAAAGCAGACAGCTTAATGCCGGACAAGTTGTTGGATCGATCCCGGTGCTGAGCTACAATCAAGGCCAACTAAGGAGAAAACACACACAAAAAATGAAATGGAGTCTATATACAGCACTAAAAAAGACACAGTGAGAGTAATGCAGTTTTCCAACAGCTATTAGCTTTAACAAATGGGAAAAAGATCTCCTTTTCTCTAATGTTTAACTGCAACTTAGCCATGTTCAGTATTCAGTGCCATTATTATTGGGAAAAGGACATAATTTCATTTTACACAGCTTCAAAAACATGTGGACAGAGCAATGCAGAAAGGAGCTTTTTATTCTCACCAAGTCTTGGCCTTTTTTCCTGGATTTTTTATCATCAATGGGGAATAACAGGGTTCTTCCTAACTCCAGGTCTGTCCAGAAAACAAGAATAAAACAACAACAACAATCAGTCCTGAAGAGTCAACAGGCAGTCAATGCAGCAGTGATTTCACTGTCACGTTTTGTATCATTCTCCTTGGTTTTCTTTATCTCCTCATGATGGTTTCAGCAGTCAGACCCTTTGCCCAGGGAAGGAAAACAGACATTGCCCCCCTACCCTGAGACACACAGACATGTACACATCCCAGTTGAAGACCACAACTAGAAAGAGACACTGGAACAAGAAGAAAGCATCTCCCAGGAAGTTAGAAAAAAACAACAGGTCCACCTTAGAGCAAGATGCATATTCGTCACCAGCTGCAGGTAGCTCAAAACTGCTATTACATGCTCAGGAGAAGATTAGTGCTTGGAGAGAACCAAAAGATCAGCTGAGTAGTGCCCAAGGTGGCTCTCCTCCTTAAAAGCACTTTAACAGAAGATACAGTGCTCTGTCTTACATAATGAAAAACATCCTGTGAATAATGAACAAGTTGGGGATTTTTTTTTTTTTTTTTTTTGACTTGCTGCACAATCAGAATGACCAACCCCTGTGCAGAGTTTTCACACTCCAAACAAGTCAAGTCAAAGCACCCACTATATATTACCTTCAGAACCAGGGATACACACATCTAGAGAAAAGAGGGGAAAACATGAGTATCAAGGTATCCAGGCACCTCACTCCTGCAACATGAGTGGGATTTAAGCTCTTTCAAGTATTTTGGCCTAAGGTCATGTTTTGTTCTCTTACCTTTCATCTTTCCTGCCATCTCATATATCTTCCTTGGCTGATCAGAACGAGTCTCCAGAGCTGTAAATAAACCACCCCTTCCCCAGCGGCCGGAGTCATCTAGAATGAAATAACAAGTTAGCTTCCTTTTAGAAAGTGAGGTTGAAGACCACCCCTGCAGGAAAGGCACCTACTCTGTACAAATGCAATGAAAGATTATCAAAAGCAGATATGAGAACCACACAGGAACCAAATGCCATGCTCTCAGGAGGAACTGTCTCCACTTGGCCACAGACATAAAATCTCAAGCCATACAGACACCCATAAATCCGGAGAGGGCATGAAAAGACCCATGAACACCTTCCTACTACATATGTGGGTTACACATGGTAGAGTAGAGGCTGTATTGACTCTGCACCACTCAAGATTAAGTCAGAATCAAATCCAAATTATTTCAGTCTAGAAGGAAATTAGGATCTATTAGGATCTATTGAGCTAGTAGGGACCCCTTGCCCACTTCACCCAACAAGATGCCTGTTGTCTTAAGTCTCACCTAGGCAGTGGACAATGATGGCATCCTCCTCTTCTGCTCTGGGGTGTGTGACATCCCCCATGACATACTTGATACAGTTCAGGTCTGCATCTTCATAATCTAAATCCACATTCAGCCCAGCCTCACCCTCCTCAAGCTTTTCCTCAGAGTCACTTTCCTCTGAGGGAAGGCAGGTAGATATGTAATGATTTGCCTCCCACCAGGCCATCCTGAAACAAAACAAGAGAAGATGACGTTGAACAAAAATTAAAGATGGAGGGCACACACCTTGTTTTAAATCACTGCAGTGAAACACAGGAGACCCAAACCTGCATTCCCTCTGCTCCTCTCCAAGTTTACCGCAGTTGTTACCTATGATATTAAGAGCCACACACCAGTGTGATAAGCCAATTGCAGGCATGGAAAAAGTGAGCATATGACAAAGGGCAAGGAGCTACTTAGAGTGGTGAAAAGGAAGAACATCTAGGAAAAAAGGAGGAAAAAGTCAGGACACATGCCAGAGAGTTACAGACCTCAGATAACACATAGAGGCCAACTGTGACATTTCTGAAAGCTTCTCCCTTAAGTTCGCCGCACATTCAGATATGAGGTCCTCATTCAGGCCACTCTCTTAAATTGGATGTGAAGTCAGGCAGTGTATTATGAAGAAAAGAACCTTTCCCAGGGGCTCAAGCTATTTTTCCACCTTCACATCTCTACATTATGCAGTTTGAACAAACAGAAACATTCTGATGTATGAAGCTGACCCTCTCATGAGGGTGACCTTGCAGCCATCTTGCCATCTTCTCCACCCATCATCCCCAGCCCCACCTGCCAGAGTGGATAGAGAACACAACTTGTTTTTGTCAGTCAGACACATTTCTAGAGTACAGTGTAACAGACATCAGCTTACAAGTAGTTGATGCAGTACAAACCATACTTTTTCTTATGTTCTGCCTCTGCTTTTGCAGCCTTCTTTTCCTCCATGAGTCTTGCTCTCTTTGCTGCTGCTTCTTGGCGCTTCTTCCTCCTAGCCTCCAGCTCTTCTGCACTCAACAAGTGCTTCCTCCTTGTTGGCTGTTCCTGAAGACCTGTGAGAAGGGCCTGGAGAAAAAAAAGAATTTTTGTGGAAACAAACTGCTCACCTTCAAGCCATGTCTGGTGCCCACTTTAACTTACACTCCTTTCGTATTTGTCTCCTTGTCCACAGGTCTTAATAATCAGATCCCAATTGCCACATAATAATGTGGTTTTGTGACCCAAGTTTGAGTGCCCTGCACATCCTATCTCTGATCAGTTATCAGAATTGCTGAATTCTCAAGCCCTCAGATTCAAGAGCCAGCTTTACTACACTGACATGCAAATATTTTAACATACCTTCTGCAAGTGGTACAAAAAGAGAGAAAACGTCAGCCTAAATTTTCACAAGCAAATGAAAGAGCATCATGTGCCTTGTCATGTCTTTTGTCTTACATTTGCTTTGTTGCGGAGAGCTCTCCCTTCCTTACTCGTCTCTTCAGTCAAGGCTTTTTGAAGATCCAAAAGCTGATCAAATGCTTTTCTGTCTTCTCTGCTGGGTTCTTTTGAATAATCTTTGCCTTCGTACACATACATGTGATCTTTAAAAAATAATTAAAATGTGTAAAAAGAAACTGAAAGCTACTAAAACCTAAAGTGTACAGTGACATCAGAAGAAAATTGGCTTCTCTAACACTGTTTTACCTTCAGTAGAAAAAGATGTTCAACCCCATCATTTTTTTGTATGACCAGTGTCAGCATCATGTAGAAACAATATAATCAAGATTTGTTTCTTTAGGCAAAAGCGTTAAAGTTTTTTATACTGGCAAATAACCTTTTTCCTTATTTCAGTCACTTAACTATTTTAAATTACGGCTCCATCACTGTTCACTTTGGTCATTCCATCTCTGCCAGTAGTGAAGTCATTTAGCTGCGCTACCCAGTTACAGGCAACTCTTTTAAATGGACAGAAAACTTTCTTTTTTTGTGCCCTCAAACAAAATAACAGCACAGAACTCTGGCAACCCAGAGTTATTGCCCATCAGGTGAGCTATTTTCCCAATAACTATTGCACCGTGTGCTACCGCTGCTCCTCTTGAAGTTACCAACAGAAAATACCACTCTTGGCAAAGTCTCAGCAAATAATTACTTGTTGCCAGCAACTGCTGCAGGACAGACAATACCTAACCTGCAGGGCCATAGTTCTACTTCACTCACAGATCTGTATTTAAGTGCTGCTGTGTACACAAAACAGAAATTTAGTCTCTCTTACCATGACACTAGAAAAGGGAAAGTATCTTTAGAATTTGCTCTCATATACTATAAGGCTATGAAAAACTAACCACAGTTGTGCAACATCTGGACTAGAAGGTAGCATACTGAAGGCAGAGTAGGTTTGTTCTAGCTGTTTAGACTCCGTGACTCTGCATTTCTTATCTTTTGGAATTTTTTAAGGTCATCTCAACATGTGATTTTCATTTTTTCATAAAAACAAACACCTGCTATGTAGCCTTTTTTAAAGTTACTATTATATTGCTGAAACTGTAGATCTGTATTAATGCTTCTCTGTAGGAAAAACAGCTGCTGCAATTTGAATATTTCCCCTTTTTTCATGAATTTCATCTGAGACCTCAAAATATTTGGAACTCAGCCTCGCAGCCACCAAAACTGGGCAAGTATTGTTACCAATTTTATTACAAATAGGCAAATACGAACACAAAAAGAAGAAAAAGACCAATAAAGGCTCAGAAATCAAGTTTGTGGATAGGCCACAAACAAAATACAAGTCACTTAATTACAAGTCCCCTTTTCCTCTTGTTGCCTGAAAAATGCCACCCTTGCCTGGGAAGCCTTCTCTGCCAGCACCCGTGCCATGCGTTTTACAGGTATTTAGATTCTTAACTTACTCTGTGTATCTTCCTCTACACCATCTTCTTTGCGTGGCAGTATAACGTCCATTACCCACTTCCCATCTTTTGTCTCTCCAAGGAGGTTTTCTAGCTCCACATCCTGTATCGTACTCCCCTCAGAGGCGAGCAATTTATCCAAGCCAAATTTCAGGATTTCACTCAGCTTTAACAAAGAGAAGGGGAAGTTAGTATTTCCTAATTCCATGCCAATCTCAGTGTCTTGAGCAGAGTGTACTAGTGGAGAAATCTAAGCCTTAAGGTTACCTGTCAAAATACTTATGCTTTAGCACACTTTGTTCTCCCAACACCTGATGGGACAGGCCCATGAAACGTATCTCCATCAAACATAACTCATCCAGACTCAAATGGGTCATTTTTCTCCAGGGCTAAATGACAAAACAGCATTTTACTGACTGTGTTCAAGCAGCTTTCTTCATTGCCAGGAAGACCGGGCTTGGTTTTGCCCCCAACTCCTTTAGAAGAAAAGCTTAAATACCAAAAAAACCCATGAGGAGAAAAATATCAGCATGGAATTTCCTATGGGCTCAGTTCCACTTCTCCCATGGAAACGATAACTGCCAAGATACATGCTGATGGGGCAGGGAGAGGAGGCAGCAGGGGAAAGGGTAGACTGATTCCAAACCTCTCCCAGGTTTAGTTGCACACGGGATATATTCCCTCAAATGTCACTTTGATTGAGGTTTTCAACCCAAATTCTCAGCACAAACCTCAGCTTTCAGGTCAGGATTATAAATTATGCCCTGACTCCTGCGACACTATATTTGCCAAGAGGTCAACAGAAAGCTGACCGAGTTTCAGACTAGCAACCAAAAGCTAAGTACTGATCATCAGCTCTGTTTGTGAGAGAAAAGCCCCAGAGACAGTTAAGTTCTAGAAACAACAGAGTCAGCTTCCACCTTAGCCCTATTATAATTAAAAATAAACTAGTAAACCAAGGAGAGGTTCTGCCTTCCCCTCTTCCCCAAGAAAACACACCCTTTTTCAACAACTGGTGCACTGCAAAATTGTAAAAACTGTCTTCGAACATCAGATCTTGTGAGGACATGGGATGTCGTTTTGGTTCCTAGGACAGGCAAAAGCTGATGTGCCAACGCACATCTCCCCCAAAACATAAGTGTTTGACTAGATTCATATCAGACAAACACAGAAACTCTCTGGGACATTTCTAAAGACATTATTGGAGTCAAACTGAGGATATATTTTACCTGTAGCTCTGCTGCTCCCTGGGGCTTGGGCACTCCCAGAGCAAACTGACCCCCTTCTACAATGGCATTTGTCAGCCGGAGCTTAGAAGCAGCTCTTCGGTAGATTATTTCTTCAATTGTATCTCGCCCAATCAAGCGGATAATTTTTACAGGCCTGGAAAAGTTTAAGAAAATTCATATTATTTTCCTTTTGAGGTGCACTTCTTGCATGGAGCACAATCCCCTCAGCCGCTCCTTTGGTAGGGAAAAAAAGATAAGAACAAGATCAATAAAAATAATGAGCAGAAATGTAACACTGATACAATTGCTTCTTGACACAAGAGAAATGCTGTCTGCAAAAGTGCCAGCAGATCTCCAGATTCCCACTCCTCCAAATCTACAAAGCTCCCACGCTAGACACATGATGAAGACAAGACTGCATGAGGCTGCAACAGAAAAATGAAGACACAAAATCCTCTTTGCTCTCCTTTCATCTTTAATCTATTGTCCTTTAACCCTCCATTGCCTATGGATAGGGAAAGCAATACTGAAAGACCAAGAGACTCAGGAACCAAACCAGAAGTAGCAACATTTCTCACTTGTGCTGCCCAATCCGGTGAGCTCGTGCTATTGCTTGCAAGTCATTTTGTGGGTTAAAATCACTGTCGGTAAAAATAACTGTATCTGCTGCTGTCAGGTTCATGCCAACTCCACCTACAAACAAAGATAGAAGGTCACAAAATATGTCACCAGCAGAAAATAAAGCTGGAGAATTTATGCTATGCAAGTTCCTGTCAGATCTGATCAACTGTATCTAATTCAATCCATCTCTCAATCCCAAATCTAAGTCTCCTAAGGATCTAAACAGATGGGTAAGCCTTCCATTTCCAGCTTCCAGCAACAGCCCAAACCCAAGCTGTACTGTGCAAGGTAGTAAAAAAAAGCCAGGGTGCAAGTGAACCAATACAAAGGGGACTGGCTGTCAAGACTGATGAACACAGACACACTCTTCTGCTGGCAGGCAGATGAAATCAGCAAGGACCGGCTCCACCGAGGCTACAAGAGACTGCCTAAATCATGACTTGGCTGCAGCACAGAAGCAACAGGTAAATACATGGCTGAAACAGTGGAAAACACCAGGCCCAACTATACAATAACCAGAGCTTAGGTATTGATATGACTTAAAGTTTTTGAGGTTAAGAGTTTGGGATCTCATGGATTGAAAAGAAAAAAAATACTGTTAAATTTTTTTTTTTTTAATACCCACTGTTGTGACTACATACTGCAGTTAAAGAGGGGGGAGCTGTTGTGCTGGTTCAGCCATCATCACTTTATGCTGCCATCAGTTCCCTGATCACACAAGCCAACACTGAACTCAGCAACAGCCCCTTGCAAGTCTTCTTTCAGACAGTCCTGCCACAGGTTCCTGTGGGCCCAGCTCCTCCACTGCCCACTGTGGTGGCAGCATCACCTGCCAACAGGAAGCTCTTCTAACTAATCGGCTCCTGGTTAATATAATCCTGGCCTCACCCACCACTCCAACCATGACCACCTGGGTGAGGGTGGAGCCACAGAGACACAGGTGGGCCAGGTTCTGCCTCTGGAACATGAAGCCAACAGAAACAACAAGACATTCTGCTAGGTTGTGACTCATCCACAGGTCAACTCCAACCCGGGGCCCACAACTCAGGCCCCAGCACTTCAGGAGCTTCTGCCTTACATTTCTTCCAGCTCATGCCAAGCACCTCTTCACAGTAATCAGAACATCCCTGCAAGTGGAAATGGTCATGCACCAGAAAATCTGTCCATAGCACTGATGGAAATCCTGTTAGCACACCTGTTCCCAGCTGAATACAAGATGCTTCAGCCAGAATTAGCAACGTGCAGTAAAACCCAACTCTAAGTCTGTCTGACATGGGCAGGGACAGTTCAGGCACCGTGGTGAGGGACATACTTACTCCTACCATCGAGCATTAGGCTCTTCAGTCTCTCTGCAAACTCCCCTCAATGCACTGCAGTATCACTGGCACCAGGCTCATCCAGGAAAGTCTGACCAGAAGCCCAAAGGAAAACTTAGTTCAAAGTTCGATGCTTGAGATCAAGCAGTGTGGATCCCTCCTCTGGAGACAAGCTTTGCTTGAACAGAGAGACAACGAGGTCTGAAGCTATACAGCAGACACAGATCTGCCTGAGGAGCTAAGAGGGGAAGAAGCACAGATGGCAGTCCCATGGTGTTCTTTGCAGTCTCAGGACAGTAAAAGGTTCTCATCTGAGTCTGTCTGCCAGCTAGAGAGCATGTCCATGACTGGCAAACTCAAGAAGCACTTCCACCAGCTTACTTAAAGAAAGCCCGCTGCCGCCTGAAGTCTGGTGCTTGCAGAAATAAGATGCTAGTGAGATTTCTTAAGCTCAGCCTGGCAAAGTGACAGGCATTATGGGACTTGGAATAAAAAAAAGCAACTCAAGTGGCTGCAATATGAGAAGTATCTTGGCATCAGCTGCTGAAAGGAAAGCACAGAAAACAGATGTCCTAGCTGGAAGACCCCAGTTCATGATATGTCTTGTCTCCCTCAAAAATCCCCCATGTGAACAGGCTCTGCAGGATTCAGAACTCCCTGAAATCTTGCCAAAATGAGCACAAGAGGAGTGCAGAAGCAATATGGGTTGTTTGTCTCTTCTTTACTTACTTACCTGCTCTGGTGCTCAGCAGGAAGATGAAGATGGGCTGTTGACCAAAGTTCTTAATGGCAAGATGTCTCTCTTCACCCCTGACGGAACCGTCCAGCCGCTCGTAGCTGTAGCCTTTTCAAACAAGCAACATACATGTTTCTGAAATTCTGTCTACGCTCTTACCCTCTTACCACATTCTCTATTGTCTCACTGTTGTCCTGAGTCTCTTTATGCCAAACCCTCCTGCCTTGATTCCCGTTTTATTGCCTTTCAGTTCCTTCATCCTTTCCCAGTTAAACCTCGTAGAAACTGAAACAGGGACCCTGACTTCAGATTGACTGTTGGCAAAGGGTAATTTAGCTGAGTCTGAAGCAGAGACTTTTAGCATTTAATTTACTGCTTGGAAACACAACAGGAAAAATCAGAGCCAAAGTGAAAGAACATGAGCACACAGTCCCATTGCAAACTATGCTGTGCTGGCTGTTGGCCCCACAAAACAGGCCAACAACCATCGGATCCTCTTTATGCAAACTCCCACGGCCTTCAATATGTGCTTTCCTGTGAGGAAGCAGCATGGGATATGGCCCTACACTTGGCTTTATCCTGCATTATTAGTTGTCCAAAACCATAACCAAAAGCCTCCAAACAAAAGCCTCTTTCATGGGAAATCCTAAGTAGGCATGGAGCCACATGGATTGAAACAAAAGAAAATGTCCCAGGAACACTGTGGTAACCTTGCCAAAACTGGTCTGATCCAACCTGCCCTTGCAGATGCGTTGGGGCCCCACTGCCAACAACTGTTTTAATCAAAAATTAATTTCCTGGTATGAAAATGTGGCCCAATTTGCGTTTTGTGCTGGACAAACTGCATCTAGAGTAAGCCTATTGCCTTCACTGCAATTACTTCAGGACTCAGTCACATAATTGAAGACAGGTATATAATGACACATTGCTACCCTGCCATCTGTTAGCTCCATTTTATCGAGGAACCAAAGCTGAAACTACTTTGAAGAACAACATTTAAATGCCAGCTCATTTCAGGCAGGTGGTAACTCAGTAAAGAGCTGAGCTCAAGACCCTCCAAGCTCACAGTGCCACTGCAAGAATATGGTTGCTATCTACTAAGAAGCAGTAAATCCTCATCACCGTCCCTCCCCATCCTAGGCCGATCAACCAAAATCAGAGGAACAATACATGGCAGAGGATAAGCCCTCTGCTGCCAAAGCATGCCGAACATACCTCTATAGTCCATGTAGTCTTGCAGGATATCAAGCAGTTGAGTCATCTGAGAAAAGAGCAAGACACGGTGGCCACTGGAAGAAGAAAGCGAGACACCATGATCCTCAACATACTGTGACAGCATTTCACAGAGTGGTAGAGTGTTTACAACAACTTAACCAGTTACTGTTACACAGCAAGACCTCATCACCTCTGCACACTAAGCCTCACAGAGCCACGGCCCACTCCCTCACCACATTTTAGCCTCGCATCCAGATGCAACCAGTCAGCTTCATCTGCCGTGATCAGTTGCCATGTCGAGAGTCTGGAGTCACAGAGACCTAACAAGGCCCTGGCATAGCTCTGCTGCTGGCTGAATGCAGCCTGGCAAGGCTCTGAAGGATACTGTCTAAAAGGAACCTCAGCTTCAACCTAGTATTGTAAGATCCTCCTCACCACCTGACCTGCCAACACCAGACTGCTCTCAGATCACATCACACTTAGCATCTTAAATTCTGTGAAAATGTAATTATCAGCATCTCTGCGGCAATAGAGCATTTCCTCCTCCAGCAAATGACCCTCCAAGATCAAACTCTGCCTACAATCCCATGTAAGTGAGAAATAAACCCTCCTTCCTCCCAGCTCTATGCCTCAGTGCTGTTTCAATCAGACTTCACTGCAGAGCAGAATAAAGGTGTTTTCAAGTCCAGAATTTGCCTCAGGGCTGGTCCCGTAGCAAAGACATTCCAGGGAGAGGCACTTACTCACAAGCTGCTATACAGCAGAAGGACAAAGACCTGCACAACTGAACTTCCCAAGGCCTGTTGAAGCTCCGTCCTTCGGAAGCAGTCAAAGGAAAATCACAGCCCAATTAAAAGAGAAGGTAGAATTTGTGTCCTGAGGAGGCATAGCTTCAGACTGCACAAGAATGCAAACTGCAGTTTGATTTGCCTCCCATCTGAGAGCTGGAGGTAAATGCCCAAGGTCCTTGAGTTCCAAGTTCTGAAGTTACCAGAGATCAGCACCAGGAGTTCCGGATGCCATCCCCACAGTGAGGTTTCAGCTTATTCTTGGTCTTTGGTCGAGCTGAATTTCTTTTTCACATTTGCTATGCATTCTGCCTCAGGTGCTAACACAGGAATGGTAGCACAAAGGAACTCAACTGATGTATTGGAAGCTACTCTCAGGAAACACACAGTCAAACCAGATAGGCTGAATAGCATATTCATGCTAGATGGTTATTTTCTCATGTTCTCAAATATGGCAAATAGGAGAACATGTAAGAGAATTAGTGAAGTGTTTTGAGAAATATTTAAAGGGAAGCTACAAATATCTCTGAAGTTCCTCTGCCATCTCTAATGCAACTCCTTATATTGAAATGACTTCTTTCAGGTAGTCAGTACCATGCAATAAACAGGGCAGTGCTTGTGTTGAATATCTGCTCAATCTATGGCTAAATAAGGTAGTTTGACTCCCCAGTTTACCACTTCTCCTCCCTATGTCAATCCCACTCTATCTTCCCCACCCCAACATGACATACCCAGCATACAAGAACGAAAGGAGTTTATCCAACAAGCACAGCTTGCCACTGGCTTCAACAATATGGTCTCCAATCTCAAAGGGTTCTGGCTCAACACCTGGAACAGAAAGGAGTTTCAGAAGCAGACCTAATACTATGCAAGTAACAACTCAGCGGTCAGCTTCACTGTGTCTGCACCGCCAACTATTGCCAAGCAGACCCCCATGATGCTTGCTTGAGAAGTGATGGTCCTTCTCTAAAGGGTGTCTCTAAAGAACACCCTCAGCAGCTCACAAAGCATTTTTATTTCTTTGTTTAGGTGACAGTAGATGCACTGATGAGAAAACAAGCAGAGAGCTGCAGTAAGAAACTCAGACTTCACCCAGTCCCCTACTTTATTCCTCATTACTGATGAGCTACCCTATGTTGGAACCAGTCACAAACTCACATCTGGTTCTGATTCAAGTACAACACTGTTTATTACTTGCTGCTTCTAAGCACTACATTGCCAAAAAATAATAGAAAGCTACTGTGTAAATCAAGAAACTTATTTCTTTCTATTTCAAAAGAGGAGAGTGCTTTCTTACCATTGAAAAGGTATGGGTGGGCAACACATTTCCGAAGCTGAATTAAGATATTCTGAAGTGTAACCTTCTTCCCAGTTTCATTTTCAAATGCATCTGAAACAAAGAGCACAGAAAAGGATGTGAGCAGGAAAGCCCATGGTCCATCAATGGACGTGACTGGGAATGTCTGGGCACTGAATGCTGCTCTGCAGTGCTTCAGCACTGGAGTATCTGTCTCTGCATATCACATCTGCATTTGAATTTCCATCTCAAGACTAATACATTTGTTTTCATGGACCGAACAAAATTTCCCTCATATTTTTCAGACAAGCCTTTAGAAAAAGACCCTGATGAAAAGTACTCTACTTGTCAAACTCCCTGGAACTTTCTGGACTCCCTGCAAAAGGTCACTGTCATTTTTTTTGAGTGAATTATAGATCTAGAAATCATCACAAATACTGAAAGAAATTTGGTGCAGTTCATTTTAATTTTCCATCAAAAAAAGCAACAGAGCAAAGTTGAGATCTCCTGGGCAACCAGGAAGTTAGAAGGGTCGCATAATTTTTTTTTTTTTTCAGGTGACAAAGAAGATATGTGCAAATATGCCGACTTCAGAAGGTTAAGCCTGCCTGGTGCTGTGCATGCAACGTGACATTGGCTCCTTGATGCACCAGGAATTAGCCCTAGAAGACCAAAGGGTCTCCATCCCCAAAGCTTTACTTTCCCTACAATACAAAAGCACCGGCAAGCCATACAATGTGATATGCGTAGATGGAAGAGGAGTTCAGAGAGAGTCAAATACTTTCCCTCTCACACCTCAGGATGCTTTGTCACAGTTAGTTTATCTGTACTACTACTGGAAAACTTGTAGAGATCCACAGTTCCAGAATTTCCTGTACCACCCTTTTGTCTGAACACAAAAACATGTGATAGGAGCAGGCTTATCTAGTCATAAGTATTTTTAATTACAGGCTAGCTCAAAGCAGAATCCCAAAGCTAACCCTCCCCAGCTCTGCAAAAGTTCAGCTCTAGATTTGTCTCTTATTTTATCATAAGCTAAAACCACAAATCAAGCAGCCCAAAGGCCTGAATTTAGCATGTTTATTCTATGCATATTCTGCAGGCCAAAGTGTCTTATCTTTGACTACAACAGAGCATAGATTTACAAGAGGAATTCATTTTGATTTTAAAATTAGCTGATAGGGTTCAAAACCCTCAGTTACCTAGATCTTTCATCAAAATGGCCTTGTAGTACTTCCTCTGCAGAGCTGACATTCCATGGTATAGAACCACTTCGACCTTCTTTGGCAGTTCCGCAGCCACCTCAGACTTGACTCTTCGAAGCAAAAATGGCTGCAGAAGACTGTGCAATTCTTTGGCTATACAGAGGCAGGGAAAAAAGGAGATTACTGCATTAAGTGTAAGGAATTTATACAGTACTTTCACAACTATACTTCCAAAATAAATGTATAAGAAACTTTATTAGTGAAATGATTCAAGCCCAGTTTTACAGAGAAATCAAAATACAGCTGCATACCTTAAATATGTAAGAGCTACATGAACATTACTTCTAGTGGTGTTTTCAAGCTACTCAGCCTTAAAAAAAAAGAAATTCAAATAAAGGGAACACAACGTGTCTGCTTCCTCGTCAAGATAACAGCTGGTTCTGATGCAAGTACCACATTGCTTCTTACTGACCTGGCTCACTCTCCTTTTCAATCCCTTGGTAATACTCAACAAACTCTTTCACTTGTTCCCTAGGAAAGATGTCAGGCTCAATAAGGCTGAGTAAGGAGTACAGTTCCTGAAGGCTGTTCTGGATTGGAGTGCCTGTGAGTAGCAGGGTGAAGCCTACCGAGAACTGAAAGAGTCAGCAACAAAACACAATTATTAGGAGAAAATATCTGGAATGAAAAGTTACTTCAAATACATCTCTACCTATGGCACTCTTAAGCTTAACTCAAAGATGACACATGGCACAGAACCGCCTGCAGAATGCTGCAAATGTCTGCCAAAATCATGCAATGTAAGATATGGTGTGATAGTCAGAGAATCACAGAACCATTTTGGTTGGAAGAGATCTTTAACATCAGCTATTAACCTACCGCTGCCAAGTCCACCACTAAACCAAGTCACTAAGCAGCACATTGACATATCTTTTACTGACATATCTTTTAAATACCTCAACCGCCTCCCTGGGAAGCCTCTTCTAGTGCCTGACAACCCTTCCAGTGAAAAAAATTTTCCTAATATCCAGTCTAAACCTTCCCTGGTGCAACTTGAAGCCATTTCCTCTTGTCCTATCACTCATTACTTGGGAGAAGAAACCAACACCCACCTTGTTACAACCTCCTTTCACATAGTTGTAGAGAGTGATAAGGTCTCCCCTCAGCCTCCTTTTGTCCAGGCTATACAACCCCAGTTCCCTCAGCTGCTCCTCATAAGACATGTTCTCTACACCCTTCACCAGCTTCCTTGCCCTGTCAAACAGCTCCACCAAACTGACTAGGACAGCACCAATGCAAAGGAAGTGTAAGCAAACTAAGAACAAAGTGCAAAACCAACATCATTCAAATTCTCAGATCCATGCATTCTAGGGTCCAACACTGTATACTCAGTGTTAGGTAATGAGAGATGACTGGAAAATGCTCTTGGAATAGGACAGTGAAATGCAACTGCAAAAGCCCATGTTCCATTTCTATTTGCTATCTCACTGACAAACACAGCATCATCTGGTCCAAGTTGCTTACAGCAATCCTTGTGTTGGGGAATACGGTTATCTTTGAAAAAATACAGCTCTTCTCTCAAGTTTCGTAACAGAAGATACATTAGGAGGAGAGCTAAGGTAAATCGTGTCTATTTCTTTGTGATTACAACCAAAGCTCCTGAAATACAGACATCATGGACAATACATTCAGAAGCTACGACTTTCAGGAATTTAATTAAAAAACTATTTTTGAAGCTACTGTAGTTTACTGCTGATGCCAGCCCAGACCTCATGCCCATGTTTCCCTGCCACGACAAGAAGTGGAGCCTTCATTCAGGCATTCATTGTACTTCAGCAAGGTGCCTGGAAGCTGGAGCAATTCTATGAATTTCAGTTAAAAAGGGTGGCTCCATTAAATGGCCCAATGGAAGTCAATAGTTCCATGAACTAGGTGAGGGTTCCTTCACCACCCCAGAGCTGGAGATAGCCCCTGGTCGCTTTATACTGTCTTAGGTCAGCCAGACTTCTACCACGTCAATAGCACAGCAGTGGTTCAGCACTATGTCTGGTTGCTTTACGTTTTTCGGTCTCTCATATTGCTCCAATGTGTCAAGCCCAAACATGAATCAGAATGAGAGATAAGCTCCAAATACTGCCCACCTCCATCCCAAGTCAACAAGACAGGCCTTTATCTGTCCACGACTACATATGGGAATATGTTCACCAATTCTGACAGCAACTGGTTGTGACTCAGAGCTTAACAAATACTCAGACGAACAGAAAACCTGGAAGCTACACTGAAGAGAAAAAAAGGCTTTAGACACTACAAGATGGATGAGTTATTTTACCTCAGAAAGCGTCTTGTAAAGCAGAGAACTTTGATTCTTCAGTCTGTGAGCTTCATCTACAACCAGGGCAGCCCAGTTAAAGCTGAAAAAACAGCATGTTCAGTTAGGAGTCCACAATTCATTCTTATCAGTACAAAAAGACTGAAATAAGTGGTGACTCTGCTTGGCTGAACCCGAGACGGTCCTACCCCATGAACCACAAGCAAACATCACAAACAGGGTGGAAGGAATTCACAAGTACTTGTTTTCAAGAGCCATCACAGCTTTTTAACTATAGTCTAGATGAGCTTTTCTGAAATTAAACTTAAGTAAATGCACTTGAATTTGTTGCTTCTCTCTCCACTCCCATTTCTATGGGAAAAAATGACATAAGCACAAGTCAGTCAAATGTTCAAGGAGGTCTACAATTTGGAACAAGAGAGACATGAACCTGGGCCCTTACACCTGTGCAAAAACCCAACAATTATGATCAGGTAGTGATGGCAGAGTGATTATAAGCCTTTTGCAAATCACTCAAGATGGCAGCTTCAGCTTGTTCTGGGTCCAATACAGCTATATGCAGTGTCTCATCAAGTAGGCTGCAGGATCACTGATGACCTAGTAGATGCACTAGGCTTAATCAAACTCCAGATCACTGCTTGTGCGTGCTTACCACTAGGGTTTCAACTCCCACATCACAGAGTGATTTCCACAAAGTCAAGCCTGGCTGATGGGTAGGCAAGAGAGTGAAAGCATGACCTTCTAGTTTCTCCTACCCACACGCTTCTCTTCCCAGTGGAACACAAGGACTGGAATCACAGGGATCTACATTCTTCCCACAGCTCTTCTGTGTCCCTTGATTCCCCTCTGCTATTTAAGAGAGGTTCTCCACTGCCAGGTCAGTGACATGTCATTATTCTTATTCTGTAGGCTCAGCAGCTGAATCTCTTCACATTACATTAGAAGGGGGCTCTTGCTCAACTCATTTGTGTTGTTACCTGCTTGTAAGGAGTAGTGGTGGTGACCCACCTTTATAAAGTGTTCCTACACAGGACAAGGTACAAATGATTAGCAGCCACTTTTTTTCAGAAGTAATACTAGAGAGCAAAAAGCCCCTGGAGTGACATGGCTGTGAGGTTACATGCTAGCCTTGGAATCAGGAAATTGCACTGGAGCTGACATTTCTGTGATGCTAAGGCTAGCCACTTGCTCTCCCTGGGTACTACACCCCAGGGCTAAGCTGCAAAATAAGCAGAATCATACACAACAGTGCAGGACATGATATGAAACTGTAAGGACAGTATGGCCATGGCTACCTTTCATAAGGCCTGGCTTCTACCATGTGTTTGTTCAGCACAACCTGCTGTTTCCACCAGTGGCCAGGGGCAGGTGCTTTGCAGAAAGACAAGGTGGCACCCACAGTGAGCCTGACTAGTTCTGGTAAATCCAAAATTGTGTCTGTGGGCACCACTGGGTTTCTGCTCCTACAAAAATCCTGAGCCATTCCTGATATCTGGCTGCCCCCAGACTTTGTCACAGCACTTGCCATGACTGCAAGGCATTGGTGCTATTACTAAAAAATATTAAAATTTCTCCCCATTTCAAGTGTAGGCTTCTGTAAAATCCTGCATGGCCATGACAATACTTCCTACAGGCTGAACTTCAGCTATATAATGTCTTGCTAGAAAGCATAATGCTCCATAAACCCTCCACAGTTCTGACTGGTGGCAGGAGGCAATGAAGTTCAGGACATGGAATTAGCATATGATCACCATAGTATGATGCAGGTTAATTTCAGCAAATTTAGCATCTAATATCTTTAAAATCTGAAGCTTTTGAATATCTCCTCTGTCCTAAATATCAATCTTCTGGACTGACAGTTAGTGTACTGCTATCAGCCCCTATGTACCGTATTATTTTGAGTTAACTGGCTTGAAAACTGTCCTGGGGGGAAGTTCATGTATACCTTAGCTGACATTAAAGATTCTTCACTGAAAGTTGATAAAGGTAAAACTCTAATCACAAGCAAAGAACATCTTTGGGTCTCATGAAGCAAGCATGGGATCTCACATACATGCAAACACACTTCAGAAATCACTGCCAGACATGTACAATTAAATTTGAAAAAAATTAAAACCAGACTCACAGTTTTAGAAATGCTGCATCTTTCAGACAAATCTGCAATGAAAAGAAATGAACTGTGATTTATGACTTATGTTATTACACCAGTTAAGAAACAGAACATCTTTTTGTCTACTTGCAAACTGTGGTGGAATGAAGCCACTTACTACCTGAGGAAAGGAACATGACAGCTATTGTAACTACAAGCTGTTGTGATCCTACATTTTAACTCTTTATCTGGCAAAACACCAGCAGTAGAACCTCAGAGAATTAATGGAAATTTACACATACCATAAATGCTGTTCACCTCTAAAATTTTTCAGATCTTTCTCACTCAATAAGAAACACCATGTGCCTTCAGCATCACAGTCTTTTTCACTCTAACCAAACATATGCATCAGTGGATTAATCTAAGCTATTACAATGACCTGACACTATCCTAAAGCGTAGACACTGCTTGCCCAACTTCAGATTCAGAGGAAGAGAAATCAGGTCACTCAAGAGAAATCTTTTAAAAAGCACAAAATTTTATCATCAAAAGCAACAGAGACCACAAAAATCCTAGCTAAGTGAATATCTTGATACCGTCAATGGCTTTTTTGGGCTTGCTTCAGTATGAGCCCCTCTGTTTATCATACTCTGGACAAGGGTTATCACTGCTACCCACTCCTGCTCGTGCAATGTGGAAAAAGATACAGGTTCTGAGTGGAAAAAGATTCAGGTTCCAAGTGGCCAGCACAGGTCACTCGGCTCCCAGGGGGAAAAGACTGTAAAATACTTAGAGAGGGAAAGCAAAATGAATGGCAAGGGAGATCAGAAGCAGAAGGGGGAAGGAGACACAAGAGATGCTTTTCATCTAACATTAAATTGATGTGTTTGTTAAGAGATTGTTTAAAATAAACTAAGCATCAGATCATGCAAAGTCCAAGAAGCAAACCAAGGAAGCAACCCTATTCTCATTGGTTCCGTTTACAGAAGGACAGGAGCTTCTTGGGATAAGCTCTGATCAGATTCAGCCCAAAGTCCTATGAATTGCAACAGGAACCTCGCCATTTTGCAGTCTAGGAGCGAGAGTTTCGTCTGAGGAGGGCATGCTGAACCAGACACACTCTAAGAGCTCTTGCATTGCGTGATTAATAGAACCTTAATAAACATCACACATGTACACTTCTATTAAAGGTCCGTAAGGCAACCTACAAAGACAATGCAGATGCCATTCAGCATGAGTTAAGGATGGACATGTGTCTGTTTTTCTTACTCAAGGTATAATACAGCTATGCAGAAAAGCTGGAGTTGAAGTACATTACCTTAGGGACCCAGAAACTGCAGCAACTTAGTTGGTGAAATGGGTTACAGAGTAGAAAAATCACTGAGGAAGGCCAGAGATGAGTACAGAGGAACAAGGCGTGAGCTGGGTGGTACAGAGGAATGAAAAAGGTGAGGAAAAACTTGAGCCCTCCTTTCAAGTGACAAAGATGTCATGTACCTCATATGTTGTCAAGAGCACATGGAAGTGAGATTCCTCTTTGAGGTTCTGCTGCAGTTTGGGTCGCTCCTCCTTGTTGCCTGTGTATGTCACAAAGGAAAGACCTGGGGCAAACCTGTTGTCAAGAGAAAGAGCAAAAACAGTGAGTCAAGCTAAGCCATGTGTTTATGACCCTGGACCCCATTATCAAGCACAGCTACTGCACAGATAATGAAAACCTTCTACCCAAACACCCAACCCTCCTGTGGGATGTGGCTTGATCTCAGCTTTTGAATCTAATCCTTTCCTGACTAATTTGCATCTCAGGTTGGCACCTCAGCTGCTGGTTCTGGTTTGGACAAGTCCCAAATAAACTGCATTCTCCTAGGTCTCAAAGTCCAAGGCAGATGATCGAAAACCAGTCCCATGGCCCATCTGCTATTCTGAACTGAAGAAGCTCACAAGAAGCAGGTCAATGTATACAGTTTGCCCAGCTGGGACCAAAGAATTTGCCTAAATCATGCTAAAATAAAGGCAAACAATGTCTGCAGCAAACAAGTCCAAGTAAGGGCCCCAAAAATCTAACCTCTTAGTCAAAAAGAAGGTAAAAGCAGTTGCATAGAGGAAGAGTTTGGACCACAAAATTCTTCCTCATTTAATCCCACCACTGATATTTGCCTAATATTCCTCCTGGATACCTGCTCACTGCTGATCTATGAAGGGCTGTGCTTTCCCCCAACTATCCCAACTGTAAGTCTTTCCAAATCAGGCCAGCTCACCTCAGAATGTAACCTGGATAACTTCAGATGCCGAGAGACAGCATCACCTGACAGCCACACAGACAGAGTTCTGTTCTAATCTTTTAACTTTCTGCCCTCCCTCTTCAAAGCAATCTTTGGGCTCCAGCTTAAAAATGTAGCTATTCCGGGCACAGTAAATGTGCCATCAGCACAGTCACTGCACCCCAGAGAAGATGAGCTGCATGCACAGATGTAATGTATTTTGCATGCACATGTGAGCATGCCAAGAAAGGTACTAGTCAACTTGGGTCTTACCTTTCCTCATACAGAATCCTGGCTGTCTTCACCAGATTATGCCTAAGAGAGGCTGAGCATGGAGGGTTACAAATCAATAAAAAGCAAGGAGCTAATGGGGGCACTTGGACTGAAAGTCAGCCAATATTCTAAGTTGGATGAGTTCACGTATACCACAGCATTGCAAAGACTACGCATTAACCGTGCAGTTTGCATTGATTCGCTGCTTTAGCAACTACCCTTTTCACTTTTTTACCTTTTGAAAGGAAGAAAACTGTTGGACTGAGCACATCTGAAGAGAAAGAATCTTTGTAACTTGCTGCACAAGAATATGAGCCAAGCAACTGTTGAAACTTACCTCTGCAGTTCTTCCTTCCAGTTGCTCAGAACAGACAGAGGACAAAGGATCAGAAATCTCTCCTTGTTCATTACTTTTTTGATCAAATAAAGTAGTAGAGAAATAGTCTAGAAGGTAAGGAAAATAACATTTGTTTATAACAAGAAAAGTGTTAAACCAAATAGCCTGAACCTACACAGTCTCCTTGTTGAGCTTTGTAGCTAGTTCCCATGGGTTCTCTAGCACAAAGCAGAGCTAACAATATCAAATGAGACCCATCATCAGTGACAAAACAGCTTGGATCCCAAAACGTGACTTTAGTATCTAAAGCTCTCTTCCAAAAGCCCTTCTCTCACAGTCACAAAAAAGAAGATCAACCATACTCTAAAACCACCAGTTTGTTGTTTCAGACCCAAGGAATACCACCAACTGAATGGAAGCAGTCGTTTTCTAATAAAAATGAAACCCACTGAGAAACTTACTGAAAAAAAGCTCTGAAAAAATTTACACCTGTAAATTGTAACCATGTGTTGACAAACTCTAAGGTCATATTGCTGCATGCACATCAAAATTACATCATCCTCTCTGTACTGGCTGTGTATTGTGCCTCCAAGCCTGCATACTATGAATTATGCATTAATGTCTCTGTATGAAATCACCACTCTTTTTTTTCAAACCCTGAAACCATTTTAGAGTGTTACTCAGGACTTAACAGTTGTTTTAAGTGATTAAGGAATGAAAGAAACAATGAGCTCTCTCTTCCGAGTATGGACTTCAGAATGGGGCTGCTTAACTGACCAGTCATTAGGGTGCTAAAAAAAACAAAAAAAAACAAAGTTAGGCAAAGATCATTTTCCAGAAGAAGACGACAGACCTGACAAGTCTTCCCAAGACCCATCTCATCACCCAGGATACATCCATGCTGGACTTCGTAGCACTGCACTAGCCAGTTTACACCTTCTATTTGATAGGGACGAAGTGTAATGCCTGGGAATAAAAGCAATTTATTACATTTACACAGTCATCCAATACACACAGTTACACCTTGAAGCCACCAGAAACAGGTCCTGTCCAGAACAGGCCTTCCCAAACATCTGCCTTACAGGAAAAGGCAGAAGCTTACAGTTTTCAGCAGAAGCTGGTTTAGCTTGCCGGAGAGCAGGGACACTGGTGTTAAAGCAAATCTATTAAATTAAACCATGTTCAGGAGCTTGTACACACAAAAATGCCCTGAGTCATTACAAAGGCCTGTACAAGGAACCTACTCTGATAATTAAGCAATTACTTTGCATTCCTAAAAGACAGCCTGATTTTCATCTCTGGCCACGTTTTTAAATATGCAAGCCCTATACCCAGGGACACAGTTTAGGCTACCAAAAATGTCTACAACATTCTACTATTGTATAATAATTTCTCAACAAGATATTTTCCAGCTTTCCTACACTTGAGCTAGGACAAGACCTCAAGTGTAGGTCAATGTAGCTACCACCATTACAATCCTTACTGTGGGGCACCGTATATCAAAACAAACACTAAACAAGCCAAGTAGTTCTCAAGATCTTTCCTTGTAGGTGGACCCAAGAGCTGGGTATTGTCCATAAGGTAGCGCCATCACTGTCCTCTCCTCCCTGGGTGACCGTGAACAAGTAACTCAACAGCCCGCAGGGAACAGAGACCCAAACCAGCACAAGGACTGAAACATGGGCTCCCCACAGCTCAGGAAAAGATGCAAGCAGGCTGCATAGCCTGGGCACTCTCATTTTGCGTGAAATCATAGAATGATTAAGGTTGGAAAAGACCTCTAAGATCATCAAGTCCAACCATCAACCCAGAACTACCACAACCACCAAACCACGTCCCGAAGTGCCACCTCTATGCCTTTTTTGAGCACCTCCAGGCATGGTGACTCCACCACTTCCCTGGGCCCCCAGTTCCAGTGCTTGACCCCTCTTTCAGTAAAGAAATTTTTCCTAATATCCAACCTAAACCTCCCCTGGAGCAACTTGAGCCCATTTCCTCTCATTCTATGGCTAGTTACTCGGGAGAAGAGACCAGCACCCACCTCACTACAACCTCCTTTCAGGCAGCAGTAGAGGGCCATGAGGTCGCCCCTCAGCTCAGGGGCCAGGCCCCCGGCCCGCGCCCCCTTCTCCGCAGCGCCCAGCAAGCCCGGGGCTGACGCGGCCGGGGGAGGCTTCCCAGGCGCGGCGAGCACGGCCGCAACCCCCGTACGGCC
>VZZY01016197.1:482719-510237 GCA_013400335.1 Eurystomus gularis
GGCTCCGGGCTGCGCCTCGCCGTCCGTGTCGCCAACGCGGTGAGTGGGGGACAGGGGTCGGGGTCGCCGCCCGGGCCCGGCGCGGCCGGGAGCCGGGTAAACAAGGCAGTAAAACGCGAGGTTGCTCGGGACAAGCCGGGGGTTTCGGAGAGAGGGGGTCTCGGTGGGAAGGTAAAGCCCGCGTCTGGAGAGGAGCGGTCGGGAGGTTGTGGCTCTCCGCGGGGTTTCGGGCTCAGCCTGTCCCCCCGGGGGGCGAGCGGGGCTGTCGTGGGCTGTCTTGGGGCGTGGAGAGCCCGCAGCCCCCCAGCAAACTCGGAATACAGCCGCCGCCCCCCGGGCGTGGGGGGATTCGGGTCCTTCAGCCCCTCTGGGCGGGGGGGCTGCCGTCAGCTGTGCCCCTGCAGCTCTCCCTCGGCTGGGCTTTGGCGCTGAAGGCAGCAGTCCCCCAGCGCTCCCCTCGGGGGGTTCCCGCCGAGGCCGTCGTGGTGGTGACCGGTGTATGGCCCGGTGCGGGGGGAGAAGGCAAAGCAGCTGGATTTTGTGGCTGCTGCTGCTTGGCCTTTCCTTTTGAGCCAGTGTCAAGCACAGAAGTCTCTTTTCAGCCGTGTGAGCTGTTGCAGAGCTCGGTGGCTGGTTGGGCCTGGAGCAAAAGCTAGCGATGAGCTGCGTTTGATACCTTGCCTTTCTTCCAGGCTATAACAACCGGAATACCCTTTTATCCTTTGCTTTATGACCGCAGCTGGTACATAGCCCTGGTCTTGTCTCCTTTCCTGACACCTCCCTTGGAGGGGGGGGGATGCAAGATTCTCAATCTCCTACAGGGTTGCACAGCCTTAGGTTAGATGTAGATTGGGAGCAATGCCTTTTCAACAAGAGACTGTAATTCTTACGTAATGCATGAGGCAACATATCACTTCTTGGATCTAGAAGTGTGATTCTTGCTTCAGACTCATACTGTATTTGTACATCCCTTAAGATGTTTTTGAAGTCCATTGTTGAGCTCTTAAGACAGGCTAGGACAAAGCTGGTCTCTTTGGGACCACTAGTATTGTGACACTGAGAACCAAGGTATTCAAAGAGTGTCTTCAGCTGTCTGCTACTGTGGAGCCTCTACATTTCCCATGCTTTTCTGAGTTGACTCGACTTACTGCTGAAGCTGGTTGAGTGACAGGAAAGATCCTAATAGTGGGATAAACAAAATAATAACCCTCTACCTTAACCAATGTTTGCATAATCTGTAGAACATGAAGAAAGTAACCTATGGGAGCTGTTTGGATGCCTCTCAACAGTGTTGCAGCCTGCAGCTGCAGGCTTTCTGGGCCGAGTCAGGGAAGGACATAGGCAGGAGTGGCAGACGAATTTAGTATTTATAATTATATAAATATGAAATATGGGAGGAAAGCATTTAGGTCCAATTTTATGGCCTGAAATACAAGAATTTGTGCTATGTTTTAGTACATAGCGTTGCATGCTTTTTAGGGTGCTTTGAGACTGCAGCATTTGTAACCACATCCAGCGTTCCTTGTCTAGTGAGGAAGGCGTTCAGGTCAAAGTTACTGCAACCCAGTGTTTCTGCTTACTTTCTTCTTAGGCTTTTGGACAGATCTGCTTACTGCCTTTCTTAATGAGGTAAGAGTGGGGCGTTTTCTCCTCCAAGTTTCTTTCTTTTTTAAAGGTACTTGCATTGCATACCACTTACAGGTTATCTGAAATGACCTTTTCTAAGAGGGAAGCTGCTTAACTTGATTGGAGAGCAAACAAGTTTATTTGTAGATGTTGTTTACTAGATATCTTTTCTTTAACTATTCTCATTTGAATGGGTCTCTCTTGGAAGAAATTAATGCTTTTTCACACTTGGGCAAGGGCGTAGAAACCAAATTTGCCAGCTTCCCTCTTCACTTTTCTGTTCTTTCACTAAAGGACAGTCTTTCTTTCAAAACTTGTGGATGTGCAAATCTGCTGTGTTTGTCACCATTAGTGGTAAAAGAATAGTAGCAGTGAGGAAATGAGGCCAGACATGGAGTTCAGAGGTTTTAGTATGTTCTCTTTAAAGACATTCACTATTTTAGGTTAGCCTTTTCTCCCTCTCTCACACTTTACGTTTTTGTTCAGAAACTGTGTTTTCAAGTGCACATTGCACTAAGAGCCACTCAGGTAAGAGGTGTCAGGAACCTCAGGCTCATGCTTGGCTCATATTTTGCCCGTCATTTGATGGGTCATCTGCACTGGTCCCAGGACACTGAGAAATGTATTACACGTAACTGGTACCCCTGAATTTTTACTTTGGAGTGTGGGATTTCTGAGTGAATCAAACCCAGACAAGTGTCACTGCTGTTATACAGTAGACTATTCTGTGACATCTGTGGTGGTAGTCTTTATTTCCTTGCTTTATCTGTTTCAAGCCCTGCCATCCCTGTTGTATTTAGTTACAAATAAACTATGTTGAAGCAGGTCATGGAAAAGTCTGATGAGGTGCTTGTTTTAATAGGATTAGTGCTTGAATGTGTGGTTTATACTGCTTTCTCCTTTTCCTCTCCATTCCTGTCTTTACTGGTCTATGTGTGATATGGCTAATTAAAGTGAATTGAAGACTTGCACCACTTCTTTCCCTGCCTGTGTTTATGGAGGCTGGCTGGCCTTATGTCAAGAGGTGGGAGGCTTGGTTAAGCAAGCAGGGTAGATTTGATGCTGAGTTTAGAAAAGGTATGAGGGATTATCTTGTAACTGTTGCAACTCCTTGCTGTGAAAGCAGACTGCTAAGACAAAATGTTCTTGATTAAGGTTCCCCCTGAACAGCCTGAAAAATTAGTCATAGTGGAGCTTGCATACTCCAGCAGTGACTCTCTCTCTCTCTTTCAGGCTGTACAACTTCTCGCTGATGCGTTCACTTGACATTCACGAGGATCCCACGTTTATCCCGGAGGTTGCTGCAGAGGTTACAGAAGACAAGTCTGAGGCTAAAAGCACTTCGGATATTATCAAGCAGTTGATAGATGCAAGGTCAGTGTGTGATGTGTAAGAGTGGAGCAGAAGAGTGCACGTGTTGGCACTGTTATATTAGTAGGAAGCTGCCACTGTCAGTAATCTGGATTAAAATCTTTTTCCACACCTAGATCCTTTACAAAACAAATATTGTTGCAGTCATCTTTCCTGTTGTAATTTACAAATAGCCAGTAGTTACAAGCAAAGTGAAATTTCTGCAAGCTTCAGGGAGCCTGCTTGTTGGGGAGAGACCAAATCCTGCCCTTGCCAGGGCTCTGGTTGTGCCATTAGAGCAGCGGTTGGCTAGTTGGTGCATACATCCCGTTAAGTGAGTTTGCAGGTGAGCTGTTTCTTGCCTGCAAGGAATCTCAAAGAGAACACGGGTTGCTTGGAGGAGAGAAGGAACACAGGTAATAAAATGAACCACAAGAAATTAGGCTTTGTTAGTTAGGTTGCCTGGATAAAAGCCTGTTCAGCATCTTGATTGCAGCCTGTACTTGATAAAATCCCACTAGATTCCAGGCGAAATGTTACTCAGGCTTGTATGTCTCACTGAGGTCTGATGCTGAGGTCAGAGCAGCTGGGCTGCTATGAATCCTCTCCCTATCTGGGTTTGGTTCTTAGCGGTGGGCCTGTCCAGTAGTTACTAAAGGTGTTCTGCACTTCATCAGTGTCTCAGAGAGTGGGTTCTCTGTATTTATCTTGGCTTTTAGCAGGACTAAGCTTGGTCCCTGCTTGAATTCTTAAGATAGAGCAAGGAAAAGCTTTCAGCTCCTTCACTTTAGAGGTGGGGGGAAATTTAATTTCCACAGTCATTGGTCAGGGTGAGTGTAGCCTTCTGGGTTTTTTTGTCCCCAGCTCTACCAGTGATGTACTGAGTATTACAGGGCAGGTTACCTGAGCGTTACCTCTTCCTTGCACTGGACATTGTGGTGCTGTATGCCGTCCAATCCCATGATATGGCTTTCGATTTGGGTGGTCATAGGGAGACATCACAGGAGTAGTAATTGTAGCTAGCTCTTCAGATGATCTTATGTTCATCCTGTTGTGGTGAGAAATGGTCTGTTTCTTATGTGCTGGAACCATCCACTTAGTTTTTAAGCAGTGTGCTGATGTGTATCCTTGCGTGTGTGGCATAGTGCCTTTTCCCCCTCCCGTGCCACACACCGTGTGTGCTGCTAGCTACCTGGATTGAACTCGTGACAGAGGCCCTGGGAACAGATTTACCAGTATATTGTAGCCATTCTGTAATGTTGCAGTGGTGAGTAGCAAATGCAAACCTGGAATAAATTTTGAACAGCTTGATGACTGTTGTATTGCAGTAGGAATATGAAGTAACTGGAACAAGTCAGCAAGACCGACCCCTTATTTTTATGGCACCCTTATAGCGTACCTGGTGTCTGGCATGTGTGCAGGGAGACGGTGTGAGCTGAAACACGTAGGCTAGTGGTCCAAATGGTGAGCAGCAGGTTTACTGTGAGAAAGTGATGCCCAAACCAGCATTGGACCGCAATGCTGAAGTCTACAGGTCTAAACAGAGGTGGCTTTGATGGTTCGCAGCTGCCCCTTTAATCCTTTCTTTGCAGGTCTGATTCTGCTAGCAATGGGTTTAGCTTCAAAGGGATCAAAGACTACCTGGACTGCTACCGGTAGGTGAAGTTATGGTCTGGAAACAACCTGTGTTGCATGTTCCCCTGCAGTGAGCTGCTACTGCTCCACAAGCTCTCAGACATCTCTTTGTTAGGGCTGTCCTTGAGGTACCACTGTTTAGCATCACGCTCTGCGGTCCTTTCCCTCTAGTAGAATAATGAAGGAAAGCCAAGTGGAAGAGCTGACACAACTTTTACAAGCCCTGCAACGATAATTAAATGCTGTTTTCCTCGGCTTATTGTCAGTCTTCTCTGGGAATGATTTCTACATACCTTGTTTGCCCAGACACGAGTGAGAAGGAGAGGAAGGTTCATCTGAATGATGTCAGTTGCACATACTATGGGTCTCTGAAGAATCCCTTGGTTCCCCAGCTGCTTGTGCTCCCATGAGCAGTTTGTCTGCTTTCACCAAGTATATCTGTCCAGCTTGGAAAGAGCTGGAAACACATCCCTGACTCTGAGCTTCTGCGAGCTCTTGGTTGCTCAGTAACTCCTGGCTGCCTCCAGGATATATGCGGGCTGTGGAGCTCTCAGATAAGTCCTCTTGCACTTCTGGCACTTGGTCCTCAAGGGCCATCTTAGTAGGCTGTGGCCTTGGAGCAAGAGGCTGACACTGCAGATTGGTGTTATAGGTGCATCCTGACTGTGGGGCTTTCACGTCAGCCAGAGATAGATGTGTTTGTGGAGTAACGTGGCCTTTTGCCAGGAGGGAGGGAAGGCCTGTTTGTTAAAGGTGGGTTGTGACAGTACTGCTGGGAGCCCCATCTCTCTATTGGGAGGCCTGTATAAAGGGAGCTGGCCTCTTGGTCTTAGCTCATGATACTGGGAGTTTCATAACCTCAGGCTTTCCAGAGCTTGAGTTCTCTCTGTAAAGCTGTCAGCTGTTCTTGTCAGTTCCTCTGGTGGTTCAGGAATATCAGGGTAACTCTCCTAGCTCCTGCCCCTACTCTAAGGGTTGGGGGTGTGCTGTATAGGCAAATTTTCCCCTTAAGGAAGGGAGTCTCCTGTCTTGGTAGCGTCAACTATGTTGAAATCATCACCACACACAGATCCTTACCTAGTTGTTGCTTACAGCTGTGACACCTGCCATCTTGCTACATGAAAGACAAACCCTGTGTGTGGGTGTGGTGTGGGGGTCTTGTAATGAGGTCCCGAATTCTCCTGTTCTGTAGGAGTGGGAAGCTGACGCCATCTCAGGTAGCAAAGAACATCATTGCCACACTGGAGGACTGCGACAAATCCACGCCCCCACTCAGAGCCATAGTGCAATGGGACCAGGAGCAAATAATGCTGGTAATGTCTGCCTCCGGTAGGAAAGAGGCCTCTGCCACCCCAAGAGTGGTAGCATCCATTAAAAGGGGCAGAGGCTCTTCTGCTAATATATTGCACAGAAGAATATGTACATTTTCCCTCTTTCCTTGTGTAGAGGACTACAAACAAGTTTGCCTTCCTTCCTGCAAGGAGAGGTAGCATTGAAGCAATCTGTTTCCTGCTGGATGGCTATGTTTAAAACAAGACTTCTGTGCTTATGTGGCATCCATTAGCATAGATGCTTCCAAGTAGTAGTTTCGCATCAGCATATGGTGGAAGAAGAAAGAAACTTTTATAGTTTGGCTTAGTAGCAGCCTGAGAGAGCCATTTTTGGTATGTGTTCAGATACTGGTAATGACCTTCAGCTCAACTAAATATATATAACATACACTTTTTTTTTTCCCCTCTGTGCAGATGGCTGAGGCCTCCACTGCTCGTTACAAGAATAAGTGTACCCTGTCTTATCTGGATGGCATCCCGGTGTGTCTGAAAGAAGAGTTCAAAGTGGTGAGTATCCTTGTCTAGCTGTCAGTTTTTCCTGCAAGTGGTCAACCTGGCCGGCTCCCTGTGACAAGGCCAGTTCCTCAGCAGAAGCCTGAGAATGTTTGTAATAAGGGGTAGTAAGTGGGTTTGTAATGAGCAGGTGAAGACAGATCTTGGGTACAGCAGATGTGTTCCACATCTTGTAACGATCTCTTTAATCCATAAAGAGTAGAGGGTGGGAAACAGTCCCTCTTATGATGAAATGAGAATGTATAAAAGCATCTGTAGTGGTGGGTGTAAGTCTGTGCTTCTCAGGCACTGACTCTGCTCCACTGGCAAAGCACCTCTCTCTCCTTACTGTAAAGAACACGTGTCAGAAATATGCAAGTTACTTCAAAACTCCCTGCTGACAAGGTGTTTTGCCTGTGGCCTAACATTTACCATTAAATACTCCTGGCAGTGCCATCAAGCTGTCGCAGGCTCTGCAGAGACCTTCCCATAGGGTGAGAGTCCTGTTTATGTACAGATTCTTCCATTGCTGCCTCAAAGTGAAGAGTACTTAGCATACCCTGAAAATGAGTCCATCTGGTATGTTGGCATTTGTCTAATCTTGGTGCCTTGCTTCAAAGCACTGCAGATCTGAAACGCTGCAGCTCTGTCCCTAGAAAAACAGAGCTCCTGTGTGCTGTGGGGCCAAGGTGGCTGTTCCGCAGCTTCTGGGCATTGCTGCAGGGAAGCAGAACTTTTGACCATCTACATGTTTCTCCTCTTCTCTATCATGGTATTAAACGGATACCTCTGCATGAGAGAAGGACAAAATATTGAAGGGTTAAGCGTCCCTCCAAACAGCCACTAACACAGGACAAGTTGAAGAGCGAAGCTTCCTACCCCTTACCTCTGTGGGTCCTAACATCTGAGATCTGTTGTGGAGTTGAAGTGTGCATGCAAAGCATACGTGTGTGCGTGCCTACTTTGCCAGAGTTTTAGAATGAATAACAAGGTGTCTTCTTGCTAAGGTACCTTACCATCACCGCGTGGGAACAGTCTATCTTGGGACAGAGCCTGAAACAGAAGATGCTACTGTGGCCAAGAAGCTGCGGGAGGCTGGGGCTATCATTATTGGGGTCTCAAACATGCATGAACTAGGGACTGGAACAACTGGATGCAACCCAAATCGGTAAAGATCCTTTTCCCCTCTCTTCCTCTTGATCTAGAAAGACCTAAAAATCTTCCAAGAACTGACAGGGAAGGGTACAAAAATAGGACAAGCATGTGAGAATAAAACTGGTGGAAGCACTCTGTGCAGGGATAACTCTGAGGGTGTGAAAACCCGGCATTGTAGATTTGAGGGTCAGAGTAGCCATGGAAGCCTAAAGGCTCTTGAAACCAAAGGAAGGAGGGGATCCAAGTGATGCCTACGAGTAAGGAACTTGGTTTGCCAGGTCTGGAGGTGTGAATGTTTACAGGATGAGTGGTAATGTTGCAGTCAGAAGAGCTGGAGTGGCAACTCCTCTGAGGCAGAAGCCTTTTTTGCATCTTGTTTTCTAGTGACATAGCACTGTCTGAGGTAAAATGGTGCCCCTTTACTGATAGATCCGAATCCCTGAGCTGTGTTTCTAGATCTTTTCCTGCCCTATAGTACACCTGGTCCTTACCAGGAAAAGGTTCAACACCATTTGTCTGTTTCAGTTACCACAAGACACCCAGGAATCCCTACAAGCCCAACCACTTCACAGGCGGAAGCTCCAGTGGGTCAGCAGCAGCTGTAGCAGCAGGTAGGTGGTCCTAAATGAAGCTCAGAGGTGGTGGGAGGAAGGTCTTAAGCCAAAGTACCTCAGGCATTTAGTTTTTAGGAGGGGGTTTAGAAGCTGCAGGGAACTCCTAGCTGAACAGAGAGCTTTTTGTGCTGTCTTGGCTACAACTGCTGGTAGCATGGACAGGGCAACACGATGTCTCTCTGATCACAGGCCAATGTGTGGGTTTTTTTGTAGGTCTCTGCCCAGTGGCTATTGGCACGGATGGAGGCGGCTCTGTGAGGATTCCTGCTTCATTCTGTGGTGTGGTGGGGCTGAAAGGTAGAGCCCTTTAATCCTGGAGGCAGTTTGCTGTATCAAATAGAATGCCACAGTCCATTAATTCCTGTCAAGCAAAACTTGACCAGAGAAACTCTGGCTTATAATGTCCTGAAAGTCACATATGCTGGACTGGCAGAGTGGAATTATTCTCAGTACTGGCTATTGAACAGATGTTCAAAAAAATATTTAGCATTTGAGTCAAATGCTAAACAAAATGTGTGTGCTGCTTTTCTTTCTATCCGTTTGTCCCTCTTCAATCTTCCTTCTTTGCTGGGAGGTGTTCCTAACATAGTTGGGTATCTGCAGTGAGCTGGTGAAAAGCATCTCCACCCATGATGGTTTGAGGCTGATGCTGTTTAGATTTGTCTGGTAGGTCAAAGCTGGTAAGAGGACGCTGTTCTGCTGATGAGTCAGCAGAATAGGGTTCTGAAAGAGGAGTGACTGGGCTCTAAAGTGGCCGACATAAAAGTGACTGGCAGAGGTATGTTGCTTACTGACTGGGTGCACCAGAGCCATCTGGATCAGATCTTAGCAGTGGTTGCTGATATCTAGCTAACTGCCCATTTCTTTTTCTCTAGGTACCTTTGGGCGCATCAGTTGCCACGGCAGCTTGCCACTCTCCTACTCCACAGTCAGTGTAGGTAAGAGGACTTGTGTTCCACTTTGGGGACCTTGCTATGTGGTGTTCTCACAAAGAAGGCAATCTGCAGCTACAAAGACCTTGGGAGAAGGTACTATTTACCCCTTGTCACGGTTTTATAACTGCTCTCTCTTTTACAGGCCCTATCTGTACCTCAGTGGCGGATGCAGCCATTGTTTACAGTATCCTTGCTGGGCCAGATCCGCTCTATCCATACGGTAGGTGAGCCCTCTCTGTCCCTCAGCCCAGGTGCTCTGCCTTCCTAGAGGCATCCTAGATAAAAGGAGGAACTCTTGTTTGTTCCCTGCAGGACTAAAACAGCCGAAAGCAACCCTGTCTGATATGTGTGCTCCTGACCTGAAAGGCTTGAAACTCGGAGTGGACTGGGCATTTTTTAAGGTGCCTGTTCTATCTCTCTCTTTCTGCTGCTTTGCAGAATGCATTCACTGTTCTTTTGCCTGTCATCATTAGAGCTTCTCATATTTACCCCTAGAATTGGGAGAGAATATAGCCTGAGTGAAAACATCAACAGGGATAGATTGTATTTATTTTTTTTTCATTCCCCCCCCGCCCCAAAGCAGCCTTCTGAGTAAGTCTGTTGGAGGCATGAGAAAAGATAACAACTGTACAGTTAATAACAGCATGGTTCCTCGTACCACTATTTCTATTGGAAGCAATGCTTCTGAACTGATTACAAAAGGCAGTTAGTTTAAAATAAAATGAGGAAAATCAGTGTATCCATTTGGTGACAGTGCTGTAGCTGCTGAGTAGTATTTCATCATTCCAAGGTAGAAACCAGGCTCACAGCTCGTTTGACTTGGCAATTGTAATGCAACTCCACACATGGGCTAAGGATTTCTTCCCTGGAGGAAAACAAGGACTCCTTCCCTGGGGCAGAGCCAGAAAAGGAGGAATATCCTCTCCTCTGGAGAAGATGAGCTTTCCTTTTCCTTTAGGATATAACCTGCAAGCTGTTCTCTTGGAGCAGGTGGCCTGAGGCAGTCCTGGAGGGCTGTGTTTCACTACTATTAGGGACACAAACGAGGACTGAAGTCCTGGTGAGTGTGCTCACCAAGGAGAGGAAGGCAGTTACTAAAGTCTACTTAGTTCTTTCCTCTTATTCTCTAGGCATGTGATGCTGAGATCCTGTGCATCTGTGAGAAAGGTAAAGAGGAAAAGTCTCTTAATCAAAACAACTTCTCCCTGAAGTCCTTAAAGGCAGTTGCTGAAAGAGGTCTGACTGGACAAACAGCAGTAGCTTTGTGCTAGGGAAGCCCTCCTGACAGCTGAGGGTTAAAAAGCCCGGCAGTTGTAGGCTTATCAGATTACAATGGAAGAATGCAGTCCAGTGTGTTAAGCCTCCCTCTGCATAAAGACAGGGCTGTGCTCTGTAATATTTACTCTGCAAGCTTTAATGGTAAAGGACTTCTAAGGGAGTGACTAGTTTCACAATGTAATGTTCAGTGGGAAATACAGATCTTTGTGATGTATCCAGTCCTCTGGTATTTCCTTGAAATCAGTCAAATGTGCCTTTAGGGTGGCTTTGTCAAATTTTAGACTAAGCAGAATTGATCCTGATGAGTACTTGGGGGTGGGGGAGAAAGACTCTGTGTGCCTGGTATAGTAGTTGGCCTATGCATTGGAGCTGAGATAGTTCACAGCATTCAGGCTTTGTTTGCCTGGATTTTCTTCAGCCTCCTTATTTCCATAGACACTCACATTTCTGCATGTGTAGTTTTCTTAGGAGAGATGCACTATAAGCCACAGAAATAGGCAAGCTTGGCTATTCATGAAGAAGCTGGGGTCAAAGAATTAAGGGGATTCTTTTTACACTGCAAGAGGTTGACTTTTCCCAGAGTCTTGGCGTTCAGCCTCATTGAAGTGCACCAGGATTTAGTGAACTTGCACTGTTGACTTGGTCTCTTGAGCTCCTCTACTGTTACGGTTCAGAAGAGGCTTTGAATAGGAATCTCATGATGCTAAGTAATCATTTCATGCTGATAGACTGCTGGTCGTGTCAAGTGCTCAGGGAAGCATTGTCAGTCCACCTTTACTCTGGGTTAAATGGGTGTAGTGGTTAAGTGAGGAACATTGAGATCTAGTTAGGCTGAAGGCTTTTCCTACAAGAAGCAGCTGCAGCAGTCTGCATGCCACATAATGCACTGAAGATGCTTTCCTTGTAATGGCTTATGGGGTCTCTAACTTCTCAAGGGGGTGGGGATTTGCAGCCCTTCCCTGAAGCCTGGTGAACTCAGGGATGCTGTCTGTGCTTTACCTGTTCTGTACACAGCTGTGGAGCACCTGCAGAGTTTGGGAGCCACCGTGGTTGAAGTGTCTCTTCCAGAGATGGAGGAAGTTCGAGTAGCACACGTAGTCTGCATTCTCAGTGAGATGAGGGACTTCCTGAACCCTGACTTCAATAAACATTTCCAGGAAATGGTAAGTAGCAGCAGCTTGGATTAGTGGCAGTAGTTGTCCCAGCTGATACAGAACAAGTGTCATGTCGGTGAGAAACCTGAGGCTCTCCTGCTTTTTCTATGGCAAACCACCTGTTGGGTGACTACTGATACAGGAGAGCAGGCCTGGAAGAGAACTCCTGGCCCATCACATTCAGTTTCTTGCAAGCAGAGTCATGATCAATGTTTTGTCTTTCAGAATTTGGAGACTCGGGCTACCTTGGCCTTGGCTTCCCAGTTCACAGCTCTGGATTATATTACAGTAAGGACCATATACTGTGGTGAAGGCTGAAGGGAGGAACCTAGTGAAATTGTAAAGGTGGGGTAGAGGATTCTCTTAACCTCCCCATGTACATGGAAAGGTATCACCTAGCTGTACTGTCCTCTGCTGTGGAAGCATGCTGAATGGTGGGGCACCACAGAGGACATGCCACCGGGACTGGTGTCCTACATCTTGATTCCAAACTGCAGGAATGGTGTCTTCTTCTGCAGAGGCATAGTCTCTGATGGGCAGAGTCTGTCAATATCAAATATGAGCCTGAACCAAGACGGCCCAGTCAGACAGTAGTCTCTCTGCTTGCAGGCAAATCGACAGAGAACTCGGAACATGAGATTTGTGCGAGAGATCTTCACCACTGTGGACTGTATCCTCACACCAGGTATTGGCAGTCTAGGCCAAAGAACTTGTCCCCAACAGCTCTCCGGTGCATTTTAAGAACAGTTACTCCATTAACTTTCCCCTTCCAATTTTAAGAAAGTGACTTTTTGCAGACATTGCTGTGCCTCAAGCCTTTAGGAGAAAATGCAGCCTGGTTAGAAAGACTGCTGGGTATTTCTGTAGATTTGCTGTGTATTTCTAGGCTGACTGCCTATATCCTTGGCAGTGAGAAACTCCTTGATACTTGAAATGGGAGCTGCACATTTACACAGGAGGGACATCTACTTATGTACAAAGGTGTTCTTGCTCTAAATAGAAACTGCTTTAATTCATAAATCCCAGGGACTTGATTGCATTCCAGGGATGTGAGCTTGCATCATCAATGTGTATCAAACATGTGGCTTTAATGAACTGAGCTGTTCCTTGAAAACTGCCCACTGCCTGACTCTTCCTTTGCTCTTTAAGCACTGCATCAGGTTGCCCAGAGAATCTCCATCCCTGGGGATTTTAAAAAACCGTTCAGACATGGGCCGGGGCAGCCTGCTCCAGCTGCCCATCCGTGAGACAGAGGTTTGGACAAGATGACCTCCTGAGGCCACTTTCAGTCTCAGTCATTCTGTGATTCCTCCACAGCTGTTGCTTCCACTGCCCCAAGAATCTATGAATCTGACCTCTTGACTGGGAGCAGCGATTTGTCCTTCATAATCCGGTCCATGAGGTAAGAATAAGAGTGCTGTCTGCACTAAGGAAGCAAAAGTTTGGGAACAGCTGGAGATTAGCTGTACTGACTCTCTGAAAAAAGAATTACTTTGCTGCTGTGCCAAGGCAGGAATGCTGACAACAGCTTTTCCCCCAGGTTCATGCAGCTTGGTAACTTGACTGGGATTCCAGGCCTCGTGGTCCCCATTGGATATTCTACTGCTGGGCTTCCTATTGGCTTCCAGGTCAGTATTGGCTCTTTGTGCATGCTGGGTCACAAAATCCCCAGCTGGCTTTGTCCTGAACCACTATAATCAGGTTCCTGCTGTTCCACACATCACATTTGACAGGTACTGGTAAAAAAGTTTTAAATTGTGGGTGAAGAGACTTGCCTTAGAGCAACTCATTCCTGAATGGCAGAGGGACTCGTCAGGTATCTGGTTGGTAGATAAATTTCTCTGTCTACTTGCATCAGCACTCACTATCTGTCACTTCCCTCTCCTCTCTTTTCCTTATTTCTCCGTTCTGTAACTTTTAAGTCCTTCCTTGCTCTTCTCCCTCTTGAAATGGGTCTCATGTAAATGAAAGGTCCGTGTGTTCTTTTGGTGCTGTTGGGGGGAAACAAAATTAGTTATGTTTTGCAGGGCTTTCAGGAGCGTCTATATGCGATGATGGTGATGCTAGTGTTTTGTTTTGGTTTTTTTTCCTCCTTTCTCTCTGTGTCTCTCATCTTCTCCAAGGTCATGGCAAAATGGTGGGATGAAGCTGTTCTTCTGAGGATTGGCCTGAAGCTAGAGCAGTTTCGTCACCAGACCAAAAAGCCATCAATTTATTATGACGTCCTTGCATGACGGAGAGATCAAGATGGGAAATAAGTCTTTTTTTTTTTCCTAGTCTGAGCTGACCAAGTATGAGAGAGGACTTGTTTTCATTGTTCATCTGAATAAGGCTTAGTAGAAGGCCTGTTTGAGGAATGGGGAGGAACGCTGACCTAAAGCAGGCACTGATGCTGAGCAGGAATAATTTCTACCCTGTTTGTTATTGGATGGTCCAGTTTACAGTGGGGAGATAACTACGCTAGCTAGCTCCTCGCTGTGTTTTTGCCAACAGAAGCTGCAACTATCTTCTGCAACTTCTTTCTGTGTAGGGGTCCTGTGTAAAGATGGAAGACAGTTGCATCTACAGGACTGCACATGGGCAGTTCATACTACTGTGCATGGAAAGGTACAATCCCTACATCTTAAACCTTCTTCCAGAACTTGTGCTCCAGGATATAAGGTACTGTTTTTGAGGTGGAGAGGCAGCTTCCCTTTAGAAATCATGGCTAGCTCCCTTGGGATGAGGAGGATCTCAACATACCTGCAATAAGGTAGTATGTGTTATGACCCCTTACTTAGTCCCTCAGAGCAAAACAGAAAGCCTGGAGCTATGGAAGTGTCACTGTGCTTCTGTCCATCGTGCTGCAAGCAGCGTGAGGTCAGCCTATCTGTTGCAGGAAGTACGGGTGTGCTCATTGTATGAGCAGTCCTACCTTCAGCCTTATATGCGAGGGGAGGAAAAAGCAGAGCGTGAATCCCCATCAGCTGTGACCCAAAGCTCTGGTTCTGGGTTCTAGCATTCTGTGGCACATCTCTGTTTCCCAAGCTAAGCCTTCAGGAGCTTCTTTTCTCCCACTGGTTGCTTAAGTATAAGCCTACTGTCATTTAAGTGTGAAGAAACTGAAGAAATTACCTGGCACTGCTATGAAATACCACTTGAGGGGTGCTGAGGTGAAATTTGTGTGGTACTGGAAGTAGGAAATACTCCTGAGTTACTGCAGGAGCTTGAGGAGACCTTACTGCAGCCTTTCAATACTTAAAGGGGGCTTATAGGAAAGACGGGGACAGAATTTTTAGTAGGGCCTGTTGCATTCTATGATTCTAAGACTTGAAGCTGAATGCAAGAAAGATGTTGCACAAAGCAGCGTGCAGCAAAGAGCCTGCTCTAGATAAGAAGCTAACCCCACCTTACCCCAGCTGTGCTTCCTGAAGTGATCAAGGTAGAATTAAGACATGGATGAAAGATGAGGCGATACTACATAAAGCATGACATTAAAGGAGCAGAAGCTAGAGTCTAGAAGACTATACTTGTACCAAAACAGGCTCTAAGCCACAGTACATGTGTCCTCCCAGCAGCACTAGGACCACATGAAAGAAAAGGCCTAGGAGTAACTAAAGCTAAGCATTCGTGTCATTTTGGAGTAGCTTGAGGTTAATGCTCAGAGGCATCTCCTGTTGCCTACATCCTCAGGTATCCTGGGCATGTGATCAGGCTGCTGGAGAAGCTGTCCGTACACCAGAGAAGATCACTGTAGTCTTACTTGGCTTGGAAGGAAAGGAGGAACAGAAAGTAGTTGCAGTTTCTCCCAAACACTAAATCTAATCTAAACAAGGTATAGTTTAGATTTTGTTTCCCCCATGCATACCCATTCTTTAAAGAGAGCTGGCACTTTACTAATGGCTACAGTTAAGTCAGATGGCATCTGAAGGGAAGAACATTGCATTGCTATCTCCTCCCTAATTATTTGAGTTAAAGCATCAGATCCTACCATCCACTGTCACCAGCATCCAGAGTTAAATTAATTATATGGTTCATACTGTCTTTTATCTTCTATTCCTTTATGTGACACTGCCACAACTATTTTTCACTAGATGCTACTATAGTTCATCTTTATGGAGAACAGTTTAAAAGCAAAGTATTTCCTCTGTTATTAATAAGTTATTAAACACTACCACCATACTTTGAGTGAAATGCTGCAGCAGTGCATTGTTATAGCAATAAGGGAGTTGGTAAGTGTTTGAAAAGAATAAGTTTCTGCCAGAAACAGTACTGCTTGAAGGAAATGGCTGAATGTTCCCTAATTTAATTACTCAAAGGATTAGAGATCGATGTTTAAAATAATCAATTAACATCCTGTTAGATTAAGCTATTTATTTCAAAAATCTTCCTAAATGATACACTACCTTGAAATTATAATACGTAGTTCATTCTCAGGGTAGAAGGAGGGAGCTCAAGTTACTAGGAGGACAGATAGGAGCTAAAAGTAAAGAGTTTCTGTTATTTTTTAAAATAATACTTGCATCCTGCTAACAATAGGAAGAAGGAACTGAGAGCTTTTACTGACAGTAGTTTAGTCTGTCTTGCTGCACTGCTTCCTCCCCTTCCCTTAACTGGTATCCCATCAGCACACATTTGCACTGCAAGTCTTCCCTGGTATTGAGGTTAGCAGATAAACTTTACTTGCCCTGGTGAAAGTCCTCTGTGGTTCCTTTCTTTCCCTCAGCTGTCAGCTTATCCCCAAGTCCTGCAGCAGACCTGCTCCCCCTTAGCAGCCGTTCTGTCCCCACAGTATGCAATAGCAAGGCAGTTGTGTGAGCAAAGCGGACACAGTGACCACACACACACACAGTCCTGTTGCTTCACATAGATATATGTATGGGTATAGATATACGGTATATACACACTGATTTTTTTTATATATATAAAATAACACCTTGTTTATAAAGCGACATTTAATTGCCACTGGTTCCCTTCCCGCCCCACAAAAAAACAATAGTATACAAAATATAAAATATTTTAAATATTTATAAACGCTGCAAGAAAAAAAATAGAACTGTACGAAAATATTTTTTTTTCTGAGGTTCCTTCCCTCCCCTGCGGGAAGGGAAAGAGAAGGGGTACACGTTTGGCCAGCCTAGTGTGCCTTGAGTCCATAATTGTTGAGTGGGTAGGAATATGCCCTGCCTAATACTATCCGGTCCCGGAGGAGCTTAAATAAGACATAGTAATTGCAGAAAAGGATGAGGGCCATGGAGAGGGTATGGTTCCACTTCTCTGAGCGCAGCAGGGAGTAGAGCTGGTAGCAGACCACACTGCCTTCGATGAGAATCAACAGGTTGAGCAGCCGTAATGGACGGTGAAAAAGGAACTGCAGGGAAAGAGTTATAAAGGACAGACTTCTGTAATTCGTTGCAACATTAAAATGAGGAGGGGTATGCACATAAAGCTGTCAGGCACCACTGAGCTAGCGACTGGTGCTGGGCAGAAAAAAATGTCTATTCCAACCACCCCTAGCTGCCTCTTGGGGAAAGCAGCATAAGAAACAAGGCATGTAGAAGTGTCGTTTTGCTTGAGAAGGGGAGGACAGGTGAAATAACCTCTTGGCCAGCCGACATACTTTCCCATTTCCCTGGAAGGTGCTAACTAGAACCCTCTTAAAATAGGAGAGCTGTGTCACCATGATGAGAAAGCACCGACACAGCAGCTGTGGCTTCCGTCTTGCCCAGACACCACTCACACCACAGCGGGAAAGTCCCTCTGCTGCAAGCAGTGTTTAGCAGCCACAGGCTATTGTGCAGCACTGAGCTCTTGTTCTGTGCAACCTGCTCTGCTGCAGTGAGGTTTGAGCCTCTTCTGCCTCCCACCACCCTAACATATCAAGCAAGAGAAGAGATACTTGCATAGAAGCGGGCATGGGACACATCTGAAGGCACTGCTACGTTGTAAGGCCCAACTGCTTTATACAGGCATCGGCTGCGTCGCACCAGAACTCCCTGTGGCCATATTGTGTTTTCTGACCAGCTGTGGGAAAAGAATGTCAGAGCATTAGTGTGTGCTTCCCAGCTCCCTGAGCATGGGCTCACGGGAATGGACTGCATCTTGGAAAAGACCAGAGCCTCTGCCACAAGGACATGTCCTAGCTCCCACTGGAAATGCACAGAGAGGTGATCGCAAGCCCACCAGATGGACTCAGACTGAGTAATGTGAACAAATGGCTCCCAGAGCAAGAACATAGCCCACTGCATTGGAGGGGGCCAGCCCCTGCACAAGCTACTTCTCCAGTGGCCAAAAAACAAGCATTTGTTTTGGGAAGGAATCAGCACTGATTGGAGGAGCTGACAGCTCTCTAAGCAGATGGTTCTGCTTCTAGGGAACAGAAAGACCATCTGTGACCTCTGGCACTGTGGGGAATGGAGAAGTGTCCTCAGTAGATAAGCACTGCTGATACCTGCTTATCTACTAGGATGTCTTCCTGGCCCCTTGCTGGGCAAGCAAACCCCTTCCCCTTCCCCACACTCACATATGCTGTGGAGCATTGCTGTAGGAACCATGTTCTAGTTTCTGCCACTTGCCAAGGTGGGCAGCTGATCTGTGGAGCAGGTCACAGTACTTGGGAGGCAGCAGTTGAGTGGTGAGCATGACAAAGGCATTGATCCACACCATGATGAGGTGCTCACAGGACCACCGCATGTCATAGTACTGGGTGCTCTGCAGAGAGACAAGACAAGAACCTGGCACCACTGTCACAATACGGAGGAAGGAATGACAAGGGATGTACTGCGTGCGCATCCAGCGGACCCACACCACACATTACAGGCATGCGCTTTTGGACCGGTGATTTCGGAGGGTTACAGCTTAGGAAACATTCAAGACTCCCTTCTCCTTGACCTTAAGGAGAAAAGGCAGGGGGATGATGCTGCAGCTGGTGCATCTCCTTCTCCAGCAGCAGATAACAAGGGGGTTTGCTCACCACAGAACTGCCCCAGGAGCACCAATTGCACCAAGACTGCTAGACGGACGGTGGAGCCCTGCCCATTTCACTACACCAACTGGAGCTCATTCAAGTTAAAAAAATGATAGATTTAAAAAAAAAAAACAAAACCAAACCGCAAAACCAAAACAACCTCCACACTGACAAGAGGTTCTTGGATTTAGCTTGCCAAGCATCCTAGCTGGCTCTGTTTTCTAACAGGCTGACCACTGAAGCCTCTGATCCAAGCACTCAAAAGCCAGGATGTTGGATCTGAGACAGGTCAACAACAGGTTCCCTTTTCAAGGAAGAACATGGCTATCCATCTGCCTAGGACAGGGGGTGGGAGAAGGGGAGTTAGTAAGTGGGGTGATAGGACTAGAGGTGCGTCACATTTATGGCAATACCTATCCGCCAACCAGGAGCAGTACTAGTGCACTCCGGATGCAGCCATGCTCCGCTATCCAGGCTGCCAAAGGGGAGACAGAGAAAAGGGGAATTAACCAGGAGTCTGGCCTGGCAGCAATTCACACAACGTTCAGAAGGAGACGGCGGGCAGGGGCACAGAGAGAGCCGGACAAGAGCTACCTTCACAAAACACAGCGGCAGGAATGCCACATAGTAGGCACTGAAGAGAGAGTTGAAGAGAACTTCCTTGATCCTGCGGTTGAAGTCTGCTTTTAGGCACTCCACCTCATTGCGGATGAGATCTGGGGAGAGGGGGCAGCTGTGGGTGGGGATAGATGTAGGATTATTGAACTGTTCTCTCAGGGATTCCCACAGAAGCGAGAGGAAATCTTTGGGTTTGACCAGGCTGCTGACAGCTGAAGTCCCATCATCCACCATCTGGTCCTGTACCAGGTAACCACAGTCTGCAGGTAGGGGCTGTGCTCTGCTGTCCTGGTGGAAGCAGCAGAGAGGCACATAGACACCAAACCTGTAAGGAAAGAAAGGAGAGAAAGAAGGGCTGAAATGACATGAAGCAGGGGGCACCTTCTCAACAGATGCTGGCCCTTACAAGAGGGACACCACATAGGAACCCTCACTCCAACAGCTAGTGACCAACTCTACCCAATAGAAGGCTAGAGGCTGCGGCTTTAACAACTGTGCAGAGCAGCTTCTTTAAATCCCATTTGTGGAACCAATGATCTCCACAGCTCAGTCTTCAATCACAGTAAAGGCCCCTCATGCAAACTGCATACTAAGGCAATTTGCTTCGTCACCAGCTCAGTGCCACCTCCTGGCATCATCCCCCAGCCACTTCTACTTCCCCTTTAATCATAAAATGAGGAGACAGATTACAGCCAACCGCTCTGCTTGCCATGGTGGCTCATGCCATCCCTAAGCAGCTAAGTTCCCCCTGCCCTGAAGGTACAAGGTGGTGTCACTCACGGGTAGCCCAGGAAGAGAAGGTTGAGAACAGAATGGCTGCGGAAGAGGTTGACCAAAGTCCAGCAGAGCACCCATCCACAGAGGGTGAGCAGCACCAGGCGCACCATGTAGTGAATCACTGATGTTGCACCCACCTGAGAGGCCTGCAAATGGAGAAGAAACGTTCAGCAGCCCTGTAACACCAGTACCAGAACATCAGCACAGGTAGTGCTTGTGGAGGAGCAGGGCACGGGGTGCCAGGAAGCACCGTAAAAGGGATGGGCTGCCCTCTTCCTCCCAGAAGTAGGAGATTGACTCTCTTGCAAAGGTAAACACCTTTGATTTTAGTTACAAAGATACAAACAGGCACAAGTTTTAGAGCATGACTAAAACAGGGCCTTTAGAAAAAAAAAAAAAATTCAGAGCTGCAAAGCAGAAAATATTTTTGCTCAAGTCCCTTGCTGCTCTGATGATATTCTGGGACAGCCTGGAACACGTTTCCACTTGCTCCTTCCTTTAGGAGGATCGGGTCTCAGCATTCATTTTCCTAAAGAACTGGAATGTCACAGTTCTTAGAGGGAAGAGAAGATGGCATACCTTGAGAATCCCAAAACTAGATTTCCACCACTCATCTCTACTGGATGGACAGGCTGCACTCCACTGAGGAAGCACTACTTTCAAACAGACAGCAAGAAAGCTGCTTCTAATTTCCAGAGAGGAGAAGGCAACTGAACTATGAGGAGGTTCTTAGGGGTTAAGGCCAATAGATGGAATACGCAAGAACTTGCATGTAAGGTTTCAATGCAGAAATTTCATTCTATGGGAAGTTTTATGGCAGATGTGAACATAAATGAAAATGGCAGAAATCGGAGATGAAAAGAGAACTTCAGAGATCCCATCTTCTCCATTCACCTATTCAGTAGGACATAACTGTTCCTTTATTGTATTTATTTGTTTTTAAACTTACTGTTTAGTTGCTTAGCCTGGAGTTGTGTTAACCATTTCAGTGGAAGAACGTAACATTTTCCTCAGCTAACATTTTCATAACCTTTATCAAACATACTTGGCCTGGTTTTGCTCTCACAAACAGAGCCTCTAAATCTGAGGTGACATGACCAGTCTCAGAGTTACTGAGTAACCAGGACTGGAAAAGCAGTTCTACCAGCTATTCCTATTTCGCTATTCCCGTTTCACCTATCAGGAGGACATCCTCCTCCTGACCTTTCCCCTCTTATCTCCTGTTTGTTCTTCCAGTCTCAGCTAACCTCCCTATTTGCCTTTCTGCTACCTGACTTGCAATTCTCTCAGCCACTTCTCTGGCACGAGACAGTGAGGTACAGTATTGCACCTGCAAAGATACAGAAGCAAATGGGACAATTTCATCTCCTTCTAGCTGCAGAGGCAACAGAGCTACCTGATACTGCAGGACAGAAATGGGCTCAAGGAGAAAATTTCAAGGCAGAAGGGCAACCCCTAAAATCTTAGTCCTTCACCCCCCGACTTGTTCTGGGGGAAGAAACCCTCCAGCTATCCAACTTGCAGAACTTTCTCAGGTCATGGATGGTCATGCTCTGCAATCAGTACTACAGGCAGGAGAAGGAACAGTGGGAATGTTACCTCAGAGATGAGGGCCCATACCAGCCTCCGCGCCAGCATCACTGTGATGAATGCCGCCAGGTGATAGTCAATGAGGTGAAAATTCTGAAGGAGGAAAAAGAAAAGGTCTTCACCAGTAGAAGGGACTCTGAAACCACCCAGCTGGGGTGGGACTGGAAAGCTGTGTTGACAGCACGTTAGAACCTCATGTAAGCGTTCCTCAGGCCTCTCTATTAGGGATGACGGAGAAGGAAGTAACACAGAAATGTCTCCAGAAGGTCTTCCCCCCATGGAGGTTCCTTCCTCTAGAGATTTCCAAGGAAAACAAACCAAAACAAACCCAAAACCCACCCTTCAGGCAAGTGTTTTAGGGTCAAAGGAAGATGTAGGACCAGGATCCTACTGTGGAAAATGGCTTGCAAGTTCTCCTGGGAAAAGCTACTAAGCAACTAGCGCGAGGGCAGCCCAGCTGGAGTCCAGAGTGAGCACACCAGCTCACTTTAGCTCTTGGTCTCAGAAATGGGCTGTTAGTGACTAGTGCTCCCTGATAATGAAGTTTATCTGAGAAATGTCATCTTGCTGAGCCATAGATATGTGTTAGAAATTAAAGCTGGCTCTGGCTGTATCAACTTAGATACAGCTCTTGGACCACTCAGTCAAGCCATCAAATGTGTTCTGGCTGGAACAGTTAGCAGACTCTGAATACTGTTGTTTGGGACCTCAAGGACATTTCTCAAATGAGAACGCTTGACTTCTGATGGGAACAAACATATGGCATACTAAATCCTTTCAGGTAGGAAGCATAAACCTGAATGCTTTTTCTTCAAAGAAAGCTGCGTCCAGCATAGCCTAGCTGAACTAACAGCTGGGTAACTGGAACACCAGCACCCCCTGTCGATAGAGTTAACCAAGGAGCCACCTCATGCTTCGGAGCAGCAAAGATGCAATAGAAACTGAAGGACCACTTCAGAGGCTAGTTTTACTCAGATGAGGTTTGCTGACTCAGGTACAGGTCACTGCCGGGTTGTGCAGCTTATTGGGCTGGGAATAAGACTGAAACTGAGGCGACTGGAAAGTTTACATAAGCTGAGGATCTGGCTCCCTCCCCAACTCCTCTGCTGCTGATCTTCTGTGAGATCCTAATGAAAACTTCCATCATGTCCCTTCTCTCAGGCTCTGTTGCTTCTACTGGGAAGGGGCACCCACAGCAGGCTCCTGGAGTCTCAACTCCATTCCAAACCCTAGGGGCTAGCTAGGCTGTGCAAGTATCTGAGAAATTTCCACTGACAGAGCCCTGCTGACACCTCTCTCTCACCTTGCATGTATTTTCTCCCCTGTAACATGGGGGGTGACATGGCCTTGGCTGATGCGGGTGCATGTGAACTCCCTTTCACCCCTTTATGGCAAATGCTTGGTGATTCCTGGACTGAAGAAGCATGAAAAGAAGCTGCGTAATGACAAAACCTGAGTGACGGCATTTGCTGGGGAACTCACCAGTGAGGTACAGGAAGCAGGGTGATTGTATGGGTACCACCAGACAGTCTTGTAGATGTTGATGTACTGAATGAAGAGGGCTACCAGTAGGTAGATGAAGAACAGGAATTCAAAGAGAAGGCTCCCATCCAATGGCAGTTCAGGGATCCGGCAGTGACGTACAGGTTCTGGAGTAATCAGCGCTGTGATCGGAGGCGCAGAGAGGCTAATGGCACTACCATTCCTGAAGCAGACAGATAGCACTCACTTGGTAAACATTCTACATCACCTCTACCATTTCCCAGGACAAGAAGTGCTTGTGGTTGTGAATCTGGAACTGAATGTTGCTAGAAGAGAGATGGCAGCCGTCTTGCATTCATATTTCTGGTGCAAGACTGGTGGTGAGCTTCCTCGCCTTCTTAGCTCAGACAAACCACTTATCCAGTATTTTCTCTGGACAACAGATTGATCTGTCAGAGGTGCTGTGACATGTCCAGCAGTATTTCAGTAAACTCATGGAGGAACAGAGGTAGAGTAAGGAAGCAACTCCAAGCAAAAATCAAGGACTTTGCCAGACAGAGTGTTTAATGTTGGCTCCTTCCACCCATCACTAGGACATTACAGTAGCACCCAGCCTCTTTCTCCAGTATTGCAAAGTACCCATTGTCTTTCTGCTCACGGTTCCTAAAAATGGAATGGAGGAGTTCGGCCATGTCCTGGAGGCCAGCCTCTCAAGTGCTCTCATACTTCTTCTTTTCTAGCCTTCAGGGGAGGATAGGACAACTAAAAGCTCTAGCAGACTGAACTAATGGAAGAATTTCAGACAAACTATGCTGTGTCTGACTGAAACCAGGATAGGCAACACTACCCCAGGACCTTAGGGCACTGGCTGCATGGTTTCAGCAGTCCCTTGATCCTCAAGAATCTAAGACCATGCCTTCCATCCATCTGTCCCAGCCAGAGAAGCCTTTAAAAGCCAAAGCTAAATGGCTTGGATCTCTCTACTCTGCAAGAATGAACCTGTAACAAGTAGATCAGGGCCTCAACATGCAGCGAATAGCTTCTCTAGTCTGCTAATTCTGTATGGATGGAAGTAATGCCAGGCCCTTTTAGTCTTTATACCAAACGTGGAGATCTAAATGTCATCATGTATTCCTTTTTCAGCCCCCAACTTCCCCAGAAAATGGAGATGAATGAGCTTTGCCAACTGTATTGGTTTCATCTGCAGCCAGCAAGGCTAAAACAGAACATAGGCATCCTCCTGCCCTGCCTTTCTATCACGTAGGAGGGGGACTCACAGCTGAGCTCTGAAATGTCACACTAACTCCCTGTGGCATTGCAGGCAAGTGAGCAAGAGAGTCAAGGACTCATCATCTGCTAGGACTCGCTGCTTTGGGAACTGCTGCAGGGAAAGACAGACTGGACACTGTGGTTTCCACCCCCTGGCCATTGTGACCACGGTAAGCAGTGAAGGGTGGCTGAGACCACTTCCACAATCCTCGCCACAGGGCTGGTTTTAGTGCATGAAGTCAAGAGCGAGGCTGTAGAGGGAAGCATGTGCCACAGCAGAGCTGGGAATAGAAGCACTGGAAGAGGTTTGTCATGCAGGGCGTGTTCCCTCTTGGATGGGCCATCTCCCAGTGCCACAGCAGAGTGCTTGAGGTTTCCATCTCCCAGCTCCTTGGTTTAACCATGAAGCTGCGCTCCCTTGCAGAGGTCAGAGCGGATCGAGGCTCCTAGCTTCTGGCACTATCCCAGCTGCAGGTGTCTCAACAGCCCTACCTTTGTCCTCACCTGTTTCTCAAACCAGTACCGTTTCCGCAGCTCCCACCAACCAGCGTCTGGAGAGAAGGCAAAGCTGAACGGCTTAGCTGCTGCCGGCTGGGTCCCCTCCTTCCACCGGGCATGACCAGGAACCAATCCACTTCCAGTGCCTCTGGCAGGCTGTGCCCTGAGACCAAGACAACAATCCCAAAGCCTTCTCAGGTCTGCAAAGGAGGCAGAAACATCAGTTGAGCTGCAAACTCATGGTTACCTAGTCGATACCCCAGCCAAGCAAGTCCATGCAAAAGGATGCCATTCTCATACACCCAAAGCCCTGTGAGACACCCACCACCACTCTAAAACACTGTGCCATTTCAATGGCAATGGATCAGCATCTGCTTGCATACACAGACTGGATGCCACTGACACTGTGTCTTTAAAAAGCAGCTGCTTAAATTACCCATCAGCAACTGCCAGCCCATCCTGCTGGCTGGAAAGCACCACGGAGCATCTCAAGGGCTGGAGACTGCACAACTGCATGCCTCGTTTCAAAAGCAAGCCTGGTAAGAGTCCTCTCCCTGTTCTGGCACAAGGAGCCACTAAAGCTTCGCAGGTCTTTTTAACCACCCGACACACCATTTGAGAGAGGATATTATTTATTATTATTTTTAAATTATTTTAAATGACACATTTAAATCAATAGATTCCTTAAAATGATCTAGAATGAGAGAGGCTGGGCAACTCAGAATATCAAGTAACAAAGATGGCTTCTCTAGCACAGACTTTATCACTTCCCATATGATTTCACTTCTATTTCATTGGTCTCCAACATCATGCTGCAAGGATTTGGGGCTAACATCTTTAAACTGGAAGAGCGTGGATTTAGATTAGAATTTAGGAAGAAGTTCTTCACTATAAGGGTGGTGAGTCACCAGAACAGGTTGCCCAGGGAGGCTGTAAATGCCCCAACACTGGATGCGTTCAAGACCAGGTTGGATGGGGCTTTGAGCAACCTGGTCAAGTGGAAGGTGCTCCTGCCCATGTCAGGGGGGGTGGAACTAGATGATCTTTAAGGTCCCTTCCAACCCAAACCATTCTATGATTCTATGATTTTGGAAGTCATCTAAGTTGCTGATGGCTAGCAGACATAAGAGACAGAGGGGCTGAACTGGAGTGAGTGCAAATCAGGAAGTCATTCCAAGTGCATGTGCTATATAGAAGACACTGAGAGAGCATCTCACCACAAGGACTCTGGTGTGTTTGCATGTCTGGAGACTAATCAGCTGCCCTTTTGACAAAATGTCATAACCAGAACCAACCCAGGGTCCAAAAAAACCTCCCTCACCTTCTGGGAAATTCTGGATCTAGCTTCAAAATTTACAGATGATAATTCGGTTATCACCTTCTTTAAAATCCTGAGAAATCACAGCTGGCAGAAATGCCAGGAAGTTTGCTCAATGAGTCACACCACTGTCCCCATAAACACAGTTTGCATGAGAACTATTGTAAAGAACTCCCTCAACAAATTGTCCTTTGTATTAAAATTTCCCATCCTTCATCTCTACTCCAATAACCCATTCTCAAAATTGCAGCAAAAATCCAGATATTTCAAAGACTACTGCTTTCCACATACCAGCATGAAGCTCACTTGGAAAAAAAGTTGTGAAATTGCATGAAAAGAAAGCAACCATTGGACAATACGGGTTTGGAGGAAAATAATGTGGTTTTTTGCAGACTTCAAAACTCTCATTATAATTCCAATGACAACATAACAGAGAATTGAAGCCTTCCTTACTTTTCTAGTCAAGACTCTACAGCTTTCAGAGAACTTTCTCTACCATGTTCTATAGCTTTATTTGGGAATATTGATGTATCAGGAATTAAATATAAACATGAGAAAAATTCTCCTGCATGCACAAGATGAGCAGGGGCAGCAACAGACAATGCAGATTTCCCTTAGGGCATCCAGACACTTTACATAAGCAGCTAAGCTGAAGGAAAAAAATGAGAAAAAGCTCTAAAAGGTATAACTTTGAAAGCCATTTTAAGCCAAATTAAACTAATACAGGGACTGTGGAAGCTAGAACAATTAGTCTGATTGAACCTACAGGTTATTTATGATAACGGATGCAGTATGTTGACAGTCTAATTATTGGTATTAACAGTGGAAGGTATTTTATGCCACATTCAGTAATTCACATAAATAATTTAACAGCTCTCATTAGCACTTTCCCATTAGTATGGTTCACCTGCTTGCCAATGTAGACACTTGGACACTGAGTAATCACACTTCGACCCTCTGGTTTTGCAAACCAGTAGAAAAACAGGTTTCTACCAGTAAAAAAGAATCCCTGTTGAAAGGAGCTCTCCTTAAGGTCAGTGCACTGTATTTTAAATGCACTTGAATAAGCCCTTTCACAGTGATCCATGGGCATATAGACCAGGCAGCTCCTCAAGCCAAGCTTTAAATAACTTTACTTCAGTGGAGTCTGATCAAATTAGGTAGGTGTCTGCTAGAGCAAAATCTGCCAACCAACGATTCCTCTTTTGTTCGCTTTTGTTTTGTAAAACTAGCCGTGCAGAACTGAGGCTCCCCAGATAAAGTCAAACAGAGCAGTGAGACTGCAGATCAGTTTGACTCTAAGTATGCTTGTTTTGGCCTTCAACCAATCAACATCCCTCCTTTTTGAGGAGAGAGACACAGGAAAAAGTCTTTTTATAGTTTTCAATTAATAAACAAAGGCATGATTCTACTGTGAAAAATATGCTGACAGGGGAGAAAAAAAAAAAAA
>VZZY01016197.1:526760-553603 GCA_013400335.1 Eurystomus gularis
CTCGTAAGTACGGGCTCCGGTGAAAGGGGAGGACGGGCGGGGAGCTGCCCGCCGGGAGGAATCTGCGGCGACGGGAGTGGGCGTGCGGGAGGGAGCGGGGTGTTGGGAGTGGGTTCGGTTGGGGAGGGAGGGGTGAAGAGGGGGAGGCGAGCGGTGGGGATGGCGAATGTCGGCCCGGCGTTCCAGCTTTAAATCCTTGGCGGAAGAGCGGAGCGGGGGGCATTTAATTGTGCCTCGTGCTTCGAGCGCCGGCTACCTGGAGAAAACTTGGGTTCGCCTGCGGCAGCTCGGCGCTTAAAGCCCGCTCCCCCCCCTGTATGCGGGGCATCGCCTTGAACGGCAGGGAGATGTGGTCCCGCCAGCGAGGCTGCCGGTGCGTAATTGCATTTAGGGTAGCGTTCCCCATGTAACCGGGAACGGTCACATAGCCAAACATTACCTGCCGGTGGGGCTCCTGGCTGTATCGGGCTCACAGGTTGTAAGTCAGGAGGGTGAATGTAGCGCAGTGGTGTTTTCATTTTAATTAAAGCTTTTGAAGGGTTTCGTGGTAAGTTCAGTCCGGTATTTGGTGGTGTTTTCTCCGTTTCACACATGGAGAAACTGGAGCACAGGCAGGTGATGCTGTTCAATAAAGTCCTCTCGCTGATGGGACATAAACTACTCCAGTCGTTGCTCTGGATGTTGTTTTGGAGGAGCCAGAAGAGTAATCAGAGAGGAGACTCGCAGAGGTTCGTCGGGGCCCTCGTTAGATAAAACTGCTCCAGGTGATGATGGAAATGTGTTTGCAGGTCTTGAGGAGAAGCAGAAATGGGGCTACCAGGGAGAGTATTTTAGAAGGTTTGGCGTCAGAGTCATAATACAAATGCTTTTAAAGTATAGCCCTTGATACGGTTAGAAACCTTGCCCACTTAAGATTTTCACAGCACTAGGGTAGTGATAGTCAAAAAGGAGAATACGTATATTCCATTTCTTACTAGTACCTCTTTGTCTCAAAGAGTTAATAATGAAGGTCTTGTGGATTTAACTTTCTTTCCACCCTTTCACTTAACAGTTAAGGAAGTTCCCAACGGACAGCTGTGTTGGCTTGGAAGAGCTCAATTTTCAATAGAGAGAATTAGAGAAAACAAAGGTGAGTTAGCTAACATTAAAAAACCCAGAGAGATAAACTTTAGGATCAGTTCACATTCTTTAACTTCAAATATTTGCACTTCTTATCAGTAAGGTTGGTGGTTATGTGAGATGCTCTTTGTCTAAGCGTTTTTTTTCTCCGCAACTCGGTGATGCTTCTGGAAGTTTTCTGTTGTTAATTACAAATACTCCGACTAAATTTAGAATACTGAGAAACACAGCTTTGGACTTTTGTATTATTCTCTGCCACTATTCAACTTAAATAATGTTTCATGAACCTTTCTTTAACACTGTGAAGTTTATCACCTGTCATCCAAGTTACTGTAAATGAGTTTTCTCGATAAACACTTCAAGTATGATCAATCTTGTTTTTGATTTATGTAGGTATTTCCCCTTCATTTTTTTAACAGCTGTATTTCATTTTCACAAATACTTTTCATTTAAGAAATAAGAAATTGGTTACTTCAACTTTGGAAGGCTTGGATTTTTCTTGTTCTCTCCAGTTTGAATGGCTATGTTCTTCTCTCTTAATATGTAGGAAAAAATGGAAGTTCGGGGATGCTTTATTTCTTGTTTTAATTGTATGATCCTAAAACTAAGTTGCATGAGTGAGTTTGGTGAACTTGAGTTTTGCTGGTTTGAAGGTGGTATGCCTGGAGATTCTGAAGCCTGGTCAGGTGACTGCCTGCTTTGATGCGAGAGTTCAGTTGAAAACGTGCTTGTTTAGGCAGATACGTAGTCCAAAAGATACCCAGCAGGTGTGCAACTAGGCTAACAGTTTTTTGCTTCAGAGGCTGTGTTTTCTATATATGAGACCTTGAAAATACTGTAAAACAGTGGAAGACAGCTTTCATCACTTTTATGTATTTAGAGGGGTTTATAATTATAGTGTCTCTGTTTGTTCTTTTGTTTTTTGTTTCCACTGGAAGTGCTTTGGCATACCTACAAGTAACATGCCTTGCAGCTATGGTCGTGTCATCTTGGTGTCCTTAAATATTTTTTTGGAGTATATGCAGTGCTGCTGCTGAGAAGAGCATCTGGGTAATATTTATTTGTTAGTGAATTGTGGAATAAAGTTATGCTTTATAATTTAGATAATCCTTTCAAACTGATACCATGATGACTCTAAATGTACGTGTTTATAAATACTAGCAAAATTTTCAGATCCAGTGTTGCTGGGGCATCTGCAGTGCTAATCTTCTGTCCCCCTCAGTCTTCAGACCTGTAGTTGACTTCAGAACTCTTGCAGCTAATTCTATTAATCAGTGAGATGGGGAGGGGTGAGACCTGCACAGAAATGAGAAGTGAAGGGTTGGAAAGAAGCCATTCTCCCCTGCTCTGCTTCTGAGTTGTTATCCCCCTTGACTTCGTACTTGTTCCTGGAAAGAGTTAGTCACTGCTTGGGTGAGGAGGAGGAGGGTTGTAGAGGGACAAAAGCTCTTTAACTCTGAGGGAGTGAAGAAGAGGAGTCCACATCACATCTCACTTTTAGTTTTTCCGGCTCCCCAGCACGATTTGGTGAGATGGGGAAAGCAAATTAGTAATTGAGTGTGGAGAAGAATGACACGCTATCTCACGCTGCCTGAAATGTTACTGTGCTGCTTGTCCAAAAAGTTTAATAACATCCTGATTCTTGGGGGGGGGGGTGGTGGTGGTGGTGGTGGTGGTGGTATGTTTTTAGGATTGCTTTCAAAAGCATTTGATTCAGATTGCTTGTTGCTAGGTTGAACTAGAATCGTTGAAACGGTTTTGAATTCTGTCAAACACCGTTCTAGGCCAAAATGCTTCCAAAGGATGTAAGTTAGAGCCTTAAATTCTATGTTTGAAACTTTTCTCCCACATAAAAATCCATCTGCAGATTGGTTGAAAATCTTAATTGGTTTAAATTGTCTTCTAACATGGAAAAGGCCCTGTACTTTTAATAGCATAACAAAATCATGCCACCTACACAGTGTCTTGATAGCTATCATTGCAGTAGGCACTAATAATTTGTAATCCTTACTGAGATAAGACCAAAAAAAGAGTAAAATCTGTTCATGGCTAAGGAAGCCTCAACTGGAATGTCTTCTGTGCAGTTCTGATGCTGAAATACTTCCATGAGAAACAAATAATGGGATTCTGTTCTTAGTTATGCATTCTTAATACATGTAGGAAAAGCAAAATTAAGTTATAGAACTTTGTTCTAGACATTTGTAAACAGAAAATTATAACTGTTAAATAACCACAGGTCTATACTCTTGCCTCAACTTGTGTCCTGTATTGCTTTAGCTATCCATGGTTGACACTAAAAATTTCATTGTGAAGTACTGAAAGCTAAAATAAGTATGTGCCTTGTTTTAATATGATATTTTTCTTTTTTTTTTTTTTTGGTTGAGTGGGGAATTTGGCCAGAAATGTGTTGAGTTTTTCTTTTTTTTTTTTTCCTAAGTGGCAAGTTCTGTGACATCTGGCATCCACACCAGCATGGCAGCAGCTGCCAGAAAAAGATAGGGTATTGCTGAGTTGAATCATGACCTTAGCTTTCCATTATACATGAAATTCCTGTGCTCGCAAAAGTCTGTTTTACCATGTGTTTTGTCACGATATTCCACTGACCTTGGGGGGGAAGAAGTTTTTAAATTGTGCTGTTTGGTTTTTTAATGACAATTCTATGGTAAGCAGTTAGGTAATTACAGGGCGTGCCAGCACTGTGTGCTGTACGCTTCGCTCCGTCTCTTTGCACTGAGGCTGGCAGTGCTGTGTCTTTTACAGTGAGGTCAGCAGCTCAGCTGTAGTTGTGTAACAAGAGAGGCCATTCATAAATGTGTGTCTTGGGCTGGAGATGTGAGGTTGCATTTCCTAGTATAAAATTGGAGTTCATTACATCTTAGGAAAGTGAAAACTGTATTGGAATATCACCCGCTCACTTGGCCTGTGCTTGACAATGATGTTGGGTCATTTGCAGCGAAGGCTCCATACTTGCTTAGTGAAGAAAATGTAAGCTCTTCCTTCAGTAATCTCAGAAATTTTGGTGTGATGTTTTGTGCCCTGGCTATGTACCAAGAGTCTGGCCTCTGTTTTATAAGTAAAATGTGACTATATAGGAATGTCTGCTGCTTGCTCATCAAATCTTCTGGAAATGTTAAAAGTAGCTGTATATCCACTATCTAATATTTGAGATAGATGTAAAGCACTGGAATGAGTAATGCTAAAGCCAAGATTCCCCTAGGGCCCTGTATTAAGGGAAAATGTCAACTGAAATTAATTCTGCATTGGTGAAATTGTTACCTCAAGTTTGTCTACCTGAAGATAGATTTGTCTAGCTGTGGCAGGATAGCTATGCCATGTAGCAATGACTGTCCAGATGAACAGTCAAAAAGCATCAGCTGGTTAATCTGAGGCGGTAGAAGTGAGAAGTTACTATTCTGGGCATCAGCATCCTACTCTACTTTTAACTGGCAATAAATTAATTTTCATCAAGTCGAGTCTGTCTCACCTGTGAGGGTAGTTGGCAACTGATCTCTGTGTCTTTATCTCTACCCATGAGCTTTTTCATCTTACTGTCTTCTCCAGCCCTGTTGGGAAGTGGGGAAGTGAGAGAGTGGCTGGTTAGGTGGCTGGCAGACAGAAGGTCAGTAAGACTCATTCAGAAGACAATGGACTTCACATATACCTGTGGTCAGGGACTGCTTCTTTTGTCCAGTGGCTTCCCTGTGGAGCAAGTTGTTCAGCTTTTTGATCATTAACCAAAGCAGGCTGGAACACAGGAGTAACACTCCTTGTTTTAGGTAACTTGGGTGAAAGAACAATGGTGTCCCTTTTAGGGATAAGTAAGATAACTGAGATGTTCCTGTTTTCTTCTCTGTCCTGCATGTAAGAGTTAAAGATGTATGGAGAGTCCTCTTTCAGTGCTTTTCTGCTATGATGTTCCTTTTGTAGGAAACGGATTTACTGTATTTGCCTGCCAAACTTTTCTTCATTTACATGTGTTGCACTTGCTTCTTCTGTGATGCCCACACACATGGAGACAATAAGTTATGTAAGCTAAATATCTAGGTTATTTCCTGGTGTGTTATGTATTCTTTATCTTTTTTAGTTGTACTTCAGGGAGTTGGAGCTGATAGTACTTTTGTTCATTCACATTGAGTATCAAGCAGTGTCAAGTAATAGCAAGAAAAGAGTGTGGAGCCAGCACATCTGTTTGTATTCTCAGCACAACTGGAATGTTTCAGCTGGCAGGGGCTATTTTCCAGTCAGGCACCACAAATGCACCTTGGTCTGTTTTCTTTTAACTTGTACCATTCCTCTTTAAAATTGTCTAGTTTGAGGCAGTTTGTAGAATGTTACAAGTTATTGCCTGGAAATGCGTGTTCTTCTCCTGGAATAACTGTTCCTATCCACTTGAAAGCTGAGCTACCATTTTTCTGCTGGTAGTCGTGGAATCATAGAACCAGGTCTTCTAGCATTCTTCAGTGGGAAGGGTAGACACAGAGGTTGCCAGAAATACTGCTTGCCTCCTGGTCTGGCTAACCCCATGTTTGCATGAGAGCTGATGCTGGTGCAGAGAAAGTGTAGTTTGAGGACTGGAGCGGAGAGGAAGGTGAGACAGGGACAGTTGAGATCCAGGCTGGTACGACTTAGTGGCTGATCAGTTAAAACACATAGTGATCCTAAAGTTTTGGGTTTTTTTTTTCTACACTTCCAAGTGGCTGAAGCAAGGAAATTTTCCCCCAAAACTCTTGTGCAGTCCTAATAATAAATAAGACTTATTATTTGGCATAGACAAGGCTTACAGGGGAAGCTTTGAAATATCTGCTTGCTTGGAATGTACGTATTGCACAAAGAGTTCAAACAGGTTTGAGTTACAGGAAACTAACACTTGTCATGAGGCTGTAGCCATCCTTTCTCTCCTCACTTCTAATACAATCTGTCTTAGCTGTGTACCCTGTGTGTACTCAGGCCTCATCCTTTCTGTGGTCTTTCATCATTATCAGTATGTTTCCTGGAAGCATGAGAAAATCACACCCTTTACCTGACACGGGCATGCTCTTAAATTCCTGTAATGTAGGTGCAACTCTACCCAAGGAAGTATGTCTGTCAGTTTAATATATAGCAGCTAGGGAGGAGGCTTGGGTAGGCTGGCAGCAGAACCCTTCCTTGACCAGAGCTCAGTCAGCACAGCTAACATGGCGGTGCTGCTACCCTGGTAGCCTAGGAGAGCCACAGATGGGCAAGTTGGCAGAGACAGCTCCATTGTTCCCATTCTGCTGAAGCTGCAAGTTTGCTAGAGAAGTGTTACGGGGCAGAGTGGTGGAAAAAAGCAGCAGTGGGGAACAGCCTCGTAATTGTGTGTCACCTTTTGTGGAAAGACTAGCTAGTAAGCCAGGCTGGTTGAAACACCCTTGCATAAAGTCCATGCTCCTATCTGTGGTGGCACTGTCATGAGCAGGTAGGTCCAAGCGATAACAGGAATGCAGTGGGAGCGCGTAGGCTTCTGCACATGGACAAGAGGGTGGGCAGCTTGATCTGTGTAAGAAGAATGAAATCTCTAACATGAAAAATCTAATGGAGCTGAAACCAGAGGGGCTCCAGTAGAAACTGTGGTTTGCTTTTAGGAGGAAGGGCTTGAGCCTTTGTTTCTACTTAGATGGTTTGTTATAGTAATTACTTGTATAGAGTATTACTTTTGGCACAGTGCTATATCAAGATATGCCTGAGTACCCCCGTGCTGGTTCTGCGGTGCGGGGAGGAAAGGAGAGAGGCTATTTGGCATCCTGGGCAGGGACGTAAGCTGAGGGAGGGGCGTATAGGACAGCATTAGGGAGCCTTTTAGGGCTGGGGAAAAGTGGGATGTGTTGATGCTTTTTTTTTTTTTCAGTTATCCTGCAAGTTTTGAGCTGACTCTCTCCTGCAGTGTGTGAAAGGTAACACAGGTCTCTTTATGGCGTGGGGTTTCCTGGGTGAAAAGTGTCTGCTGCTTGTGTAGTGCTCTCCATACTTCTGCTCCTGTAGAGCAGCAGGAATGACTGCTCTACAGGAAAGAGGGATGTGGCAGCAGCAGTGAGCGGTTTAGTGTGCTTGCTTCGTTTGGCTTGAAATCCCGAGAAGTGGAAAGGGTGTTTGTCAGAGGATTGGGTTTCTTTTGTTTTGTTTTCTAAATAGCCCATGACTTTACCATTTCTCTGTGCAGCTGGGGGTTTTTAATAGGATGAGGTAGTAGGATTATAAAGGTGTTGTATAAAAGAGGTGTTAAAAACCATTAGCTTCATGCCCTACTAAAAGAATAATCTGCTGAAAAGAAGGAAATGCTTGTGAAAGGAGTGGGTTTAGACTCTTGTAAAACTTAACTTGAACTGTCTTGCACAGAAAAGCAGATACTGTACAGTGATCCTTCTACCTTGGCAGCTGTTAAAGAATTCAAGTCTTTCTTGGAGGGTTTAATGAAGAAGATTGCTATACTTCTTCGTGACACTCCCAGACCTAACCCATTGCTGCTTTTGATTGTGGCCTAGATAAAATACTGAATAAAAGTCTGCATAGTACATAGCTGACAAATGCAATCCCAAGGAACTCTTTCACGCTTCATTTCCTGCTTGAATTTATGAGAGTTTTTAAATGTTAGGTTGAAGTGAATCCTTTTAGCTGCTGAACCTGTTCTGCTGTTGGTGGAATTTATGCGTGAGGTTGAGGAAGTTGCAGGCACTTCTGGAGAATTCTGTGTGATAGGAAACCTGTCTTATCAGGGCAGTGTGAAACAGAAAGTTAGTGTAAATTAAAAATTAATTTTTCATGCTTCAAATGAAAGTGTGTCTCTGGAGATGTCCTGCAGGTTTTCCAGGGTGAATTGTTTTCAATACAAGCATAGGAAACATGAAATTTTGGCAGCGTGTTCTCACTGATTATTTATACTGTTAAATGTAACTTTTTTTGATAAGTAATCATGTGAATCTAGGCTTTAGCATAGTTAAAATGGCAACTTTTATCTAAAAACATACCAGGGAAAAATAAGTGTTTGGAAAATAATGAGTTTTTATCAACTAAAATATCAATTGTTTTTATAAGGTTACTTTTCCTTCACTAATATCTAATCAGGGCTACCAGTAATCAGTCTTCCTGCTGATAGTGTCTTCGTCTACCTAGGAATTGTGCTTAGGTTAAAAAGAACAGCCTTTAGCCTAGAATTCTGGGTATTTCTGAGCTTGGTAAAACTGTTGGTTTCAATCAGGCTGCTAGGCAAATGGGTAGATTGACCCTGCAGCCCTTACATGAGGAACCAGCTTGTACGTATGTTGCCCTGAATGAAAATGGATGGGGTTCTGATCTTCCTAGTTTGCTTCAGAAGAAGTCTTGCCATGCTGGAACTTTGCTTACTGTTTTGGGCTTCCTGGATGGAGAGGGGCAAGTTAGAGCTTTGTGTTTGTTCCAACAAGCTCCAGGATCAGAACTGAACCCCCTATTCATGGAGGAGTCATGCAGCATTGTGTTTCTGATTGGTTCCTACAGGTGGCATATTCTGAACAGCACTAGGAACCTTGGAACAAGTGAGTAGGGTTTGGCATATGTTTCAAAAAACGTTAGCAGGCTACAGAACTTACATTGTCAGACAAGATGCAGAGAACATGGACAGTTACTGGTACAGATACGATGTTGAGAAATGCAGATCATGCAGTCTTTATGTACCTCAATATGATAATGGATATAATTAGAAATGTTTGCAGTGTCTGTCTAGATAATGAGTATGTCTACATATAGATGGAGACCTTTCTCATTTTTCAGTGATACTGGAATTCTGGACGATGTCATATTTGAATAACTGTGTTTTTCTGTTTAATTTTTCATGGATTTTGAAATGAGTACTGTGGTGTTCTTAACCTTGTGGCTTGAAGTGCTGTGCCCTTCTAGTCAGCTGTAACTTGCTAAACCAGGTTTAGTTGTGCTTCACTGAGAACTGATTTCACAAGAAGAGTTGCACTTTCTGTTCCTATGGAAGTTTCGTGGTACCCTTGATGAAGGTCAGACTTAGCTAGTCAGGTGTGAGAGCTATAAGAAGAGTTTGGTTGCACCACAGATCTTTTCCCACTCTTAGTTGAGGGTTAGTCACTATGAGTTACAAAGTATGGAAGAAGGAAGAATTAAATTTCCAGCATCTTGGAAGGTTGTTTGTAGCAAGATTGGTTTCGTATTGAATTATTGTTTGCACATGTTTTAATGTCTGGCTGGGTGGTCTTTTTTCACCCCCCAACCAATATATCAGCCATGATTGAGGGGTATCAAAGATGACAAGAAAGGCTTCTGTAAGTACGTAGGTAATAAAAGGAAGGCAAGGGGAAATGTGGGCTCATTGCTCAGTGAGTCAGGGGACTTAGTTGTGCAGGACATGGAAAAGGCTGAGCTACTGAATGCTTTCTTTGCCTCAGTCTTTACTAGCAAGCCTGAGGTTCAGGAATCCCAGGCTCCAGAGACCAGAGTGAAGGGCTGGAGTAAGTAAGATGTACCCTTGGTGGAAGAGTATTTCCTTTATGGGATGCATCCATGAGTGCTGAGGTAGCTGGTTGATGTCGTTGCGAGGCTATGCTTGATAATCTTTGATAGATCATGGTGACTGGGAGAAGTGCCTGAAGACTGAAGGAAAGCAAATGTCACTAGGTTTCAAGAAGGGCAAGAAGTATGACCCAAGGGACTACAGGCTGGTCAGCCTCGCCTTGATACTTTGGAAGGTGGTGGAGCAACTAATCCTGGAAGCCATTTCTAGGCACACAAAAAACAAGAAAATCACCAGGAGTAGTCAGCATGGACTTGCCAAGGAGAAGTCATGCTTGATTAACTTGATAAACTTCTACAGTTAATTGATTAGTCTGGTAGATGAGGAGAGAGCCGTGGATATTGTCTACCTAGACTTCAGGAAGGCATTTGATGCTCTCTCCTGCAAGATCCTCAAGTCAAGTTGATGATGAATGGGCTGGATGAGCAGACAGTGAGGTGGATCGAAAACTGGCTGAACAGCTGGGCCTGGAAAGTGGTTATCAGCAGCATGAAGTCTGGCTGGAGGCCAGTAACTAGTGCTGTACCCCAGGAGGCAATACTGGGTCCAGCCTCTTTAACATCATCATTAATGATCTGGATGATGGAGCAGAGTGTGTCCTCAGCACATTTGCAGGCTGCAACAAATTGTGAAGAGTGACAGATTGGCTAGAGGGTCATGCTGCCATCCAGAAGGAGGAACAACCCCATATACCAGTACTTGCTGGGGACCACCCAGCTGGAAAGCAGCTTAGTAGAAAAGGGCCTAAGGTTGGTGGCACCAAGCAGAATGTGAGCCAGTAGTGTGCACTTGTGGCAAAGAGGGCACATGGTATCCTGGACTACTTTAGGGAAAGTATTGCTAGCATGCCCAGGGAGGTGATCTTTCCCTTCTACTCAGCACTAGTGAGGCCACAGCTGGAGTCCTATGTGACTTTTTGGGGCTCTCCAGCACAAGAGAGATAGACATACTGAAGAGGACCCAACAAATGACTGTGAAGATGATGATGGGGCTAAAGCATCTCTCCTATGAGGAAAGGCTGAGAGGGCTGGGACTGTTGAGCCTGGAGCAGAGAAAGCTCAGGGAAGACAGTGACAAGACAAGAAGCAATGGGCATAACTGAAACACAAAAGGTTCTATCTGAACATCAGGAAACACTCATTCCACTGTGAGGATCGCTGAGCCTTGGTACAGGTTGCACAGGGAGGTTGTGAAGTCTCCATCTTTGGAGATATTAAAAAGTTGTCTGTACACAGTCATGGGCAACTGGCTCCCTGCTTGAGCAGGGGCGTTGGACCAGATGATGTCTAGAGGTCCTTCTAACATCAACCATTTTGTGATTTGCCTATCCTCAACTTGTACTTAATTGGTAAGGATTTAATTCTGTCTCATTGGAAGTTATGAAGTGCAAAGCATCTGCTCCATTACTTCATGTGAATTGCAGAATAGCTGTTGGGCTCTAAAGTTGATGTAGATTCTGCACTATTCTAGTCAGTGCTTTATTAAGGCTATTCCGTGCTACCTTTTATACTACTTCCCAAGTGTGGCTTTTTAACAGCAGGCCCTGGGCATAGCTTTTTTTTTCTTTCTTTCTTTCTTTAACAAGGCCCAAACTCTGTTGGTGTGACTCTGTGTTAGCTGCCTGACTTAGCTACCTAGGTGTTTTAAGCTTCCTGGTGAAAGATCACTTTTTCAAATGAAGAGTCCTTAGCATGAAGTGGTAAAGCAACACCCTCCAGAGGGGCAGTGATCAAGTTTTCCTTCTGTTTCTCTGACAGACAAGTTTTTATTGAGGACCTCTTGTTTGTCCTTTTATTTCCAGTTACTTTCTTCTTAAGTTCACGAGTTCTCCATCTTTGGTGGGAGTCAAAAATGCAAGCTCTTCACCGTGTTTCTCAGTTGCCTTAATTCATAAGGGTACAGTTCTTCATCACTTGTTAGTAGAATCAGACATGCCTTTCTGTGCACATGCCATTCACAGTCTTGGAAAAAAACTAATAATACCTTTTAACCTATGAAGTAATAATATAAGGTAAATTGGTGGGTATATAGATTCACGTATGTTTTTCCATTTAAAATATCCAGCATATCCCATGCTTTCCAGATCTTGAAATGCAAACTATATTTTCCATAGAAAACATCAAAATACCATACTGCAAGTTTATGAAACGTGAATTATGTCCTTCTGTGTGTGTTGTGATGAGTTGGAAGTGACTAATTGTTGTGATAGTGCATGCATATTTACGCTGCTCTGTTGAAGTGCTCAAGTGTAATTTAAGCAAGAGCAACTTTCTGTCACTGCCGTAGAACTCTGCGGAGATGTGGTTTTAGTTATGATGGGAAATAATTCACACTCACAGTAGCACAGTGTGAGTATTTGTCAGAGGCAAGTACTGTGAACTTTTGGAAGCATCTGCTTAGAAAGGAATCTTGCAAAGCTGACAAGGGGAAATTGATGGGGGTGAGATTTCATCCAAGTGTGAATAGAAGGGGAGAAGGGTGGGAAGTAAGGTTGGTGCAATAAGTTCAGAGTTTGTGTTCATAATTTAACATCTGTGTACCTTAGCAGTTTTACACCTGTGTGCTTTTCCTGATATTTAAGAAAAAAAATTACAGAAGCTTGTTCTTCTGACTAATACTGCCAGTTACTTTCTGATGTTTCACTGTATTTTTCTATGCATAATTTTTAAATTTTTTTGTGGAAAAAAGTAATTTCTTATGGAGAGCAGCCCATTTGCACTAGTCTGTGCATCAGGGGTAAGCAACTGCCTTAACTTTAAGAACGCAGCCCACTTCTGATAAAGTGGCAGGCAATGAATTTAGTAAATAGATCTTTAGCAAACATCTGTTGATAGTCATTCCCTGTGTGTTAAGTTTGGTATCTTTATGTTGTCCTTTTCAGCCCAGGTTAATCTGGAACATGTTTGAATTGGGTGGCAGTAAAGGAAATTCCCTCTTCACACACACACAGTGTGCAGCGATACCCTTGTTTTATTGTGGAGGGATTACCCACCTTGGGGGAAGTGCTTCACCTGCAGAATGCTGCATGGTAACTGGAAGGTTATGAAAGGCAGCAATTTAGATTCGGCTTAATAATTACAGGCTAATATTACCAATGGGCTCCATGGTGTTTACTGTTCTTGGATCATTCATACAGCTTATCACTGATTTCCTGTGTGCAACTATTGCAGAGTATAAACTGGTGAGGAGTGGTGGACATTTTCTCTTTCATTTGAGTCCGTATTGTTTTGTTGATGATATATGGTGGGTAATAGCATAAAGCATTTTGGATCATTATTTCCTCAGATGTTGCAGTTGTGAGTTGAGTCCTAAGCAACCAAGCTGAAATTTGAACAAAGCTGCTGTTCAGAATTGCTTCTGTCCTGCAAAAGTCTTTCGCTGTTGTGACAGCTACCTAGGAAGTAATGCTGGGCTGAAAGGCATGCATGGATGTTTCAGCTGGCAGTAGTCAAAACCAAATGTTATCCTGTTTGCTGCTCAGTAGCTGAGCTAAAAACTGGAATTATTTAACTCAAAGTGTATCAATATGATATTTCTGCTTTCACCTCAGGGCACCACAGCTGCTAATTTATATTATTATGACATGTCTGCCAGCAAGACTCAGCAAAATGTAAGAAGTAAAATTCATTGCTGAAACAAAATATATTAATTGAAAATCGCAGCTTTTTTCCTTCTCTTCTATTAATGTAGTTTTCCCATTGAATTTCCTTTTATGTACTTTTATTTTCCTGATAATTTAGGGAGCTTTTGCTCCACACCTGTTGCAGAGACTGACCAAATTGAGACTCAGTAAGTGCAAGGAGATTAAATGGGTTTAATCTTGTTTTTCTGCTTGAGCTCAGTTAAAACTTTTTGGTTAATTTTTCTTAACTGTAAACCAGCGATTACTCTCATATATTTTCCTGGGCAAACTGGAGTGTCCAGTTTACTGGAAAGTGAATCCCCTTGCCCCTGTGCTTTTTCTCTCTCTCCTAAATTGACGTTTTCCTTTTCTCTCTTTTCCTGTTGCTTTTTCATATTTGAGTCCCCTTGCCCCCATCTGCCTGCTTTCCCAGCAGTGTGTTTTGTGTATTGTTTCAGTACTTCAGCTATAGCCTTCAGCTGTTACAAGGAAAAGCAGAATAAGATTTTGCTAAGCGAGTGTAAAGATTTTTGTAAGGGAGGTCTGAGATTTGTATGCATTTGGGTCTGAAGTCTGTATTTGTTCTGTTGGATAGTGCAGAAGCTGGATGCTGTTTTATTCCTCTTAGCGTTATAAAAGGAATTGCCTTTGGAAATAAGTAGTCATCTTACTATCTGTGAAATGTGTTACTGACTGCCCTTCCAAATTGCCTTCCAGTTGCTTATTGCAAGCTGACAGTAGGAAGTAGTTTGTGCTATTAGGAAAAAGCTTAGATGTGCTGATCATCTTGATTTTTTTTTTTAACTATTCTTTTTTAAAAAGATGTAGCTGTCCTGAATGGGGTAGATTTCCCTATTTTGTAGGCCAGTTGGATGTTGGGTGTTGCTCTGTTGCTGGTGTTTTCTTTCCTGCTCTGACAACAGAGCTAATGAGTATCAAGAGAAGAAAAGCTAGTTCTGTTCATTCTCAGGTTTCCTTTGGAGAGCAGCAGCGACCAAGGCTGTCAGTACCTTACTGGCTATTCTGATCATTTGCCGTGTGGAAAATCAGTTGAAATTATGTAAATGAGAGCTTATCAGTTGAAATTATGTAAATGAGAGCCCTAAGCTAATTTTTCTGCATCTTTTAAAACAATAAGGCAGATACCCATGTGGTCTTTGGGTCATTTATCTAAGAACAGAAAAATTTATTGGAAAATACAGTCGTAAGGGCCAGGAGGCAAGGAGGAGAGGACTAAGAGGAACTCAGGATTCCATTCTTGTTCATTTCAGTGGTTCTGTCCTTATGTTCTTGAAGATCAAATTGGGGGAAAAAAAAAGGAACCGAAAAACCAGCAAAACTCCTCAAAACATGGTTATTTGTATGACTGCATGGTGCTTTTTCCCTATTTTTTTATTTTCTTGAGAACTTTTCCATTCTCTTCCCCTCCTCTCCGCTTTCCCCCCTCCTTTCCTTGTAACTAATATTCTCTTCTCTGGTGTAGCATCTTTTTTTCATTCTTCTCTGTGGTTGAAGTGGATGTGGCGATCCTTCACTGTTAGTGGTGAGGTCACTGAGAGCTGCTCTTCCTTAGATCAGCTCTGTGCATTGCATGTGGATGGAGAAGAGGAGGGCAGCTACTCCATGTAATGTCTGCCAGGAGGGACAACAGCTGGTCATTCCCAGCAAACTCTGGGAAGCTTGGGCAGTGCACCAAGTATTTCATCTTGTCTATCCTAGGTTTGGCTCCACAGAGATCCCCATGAATCAGCAAACTTTTCCAGAAGACACCTGGGCAAAACTAGTGGGAATGTAGAGTTACTGTGTTCCTTCTGCCTGCGATATCTCTCCAGGGCCTCATGTATATTTTGAAAGTTGGTGTAAAATAACCTTCCATGTTTTTGTTTCTTCTCTTTGATCCAGCCTGTTCTGTGTGCATTGTCTTTAATCATTGCCTTTGCTTCACTTAGCCTCAGTCCTTGTTCTTCTCACAGGTGGCAATTTTCTTGTGTTTTCCATATCAAAGCTTTCTTTTATTAAAATTTCATTCTTTCTCTGCCGTGAGATGATAATAACAGACAAAAGTGTTAACATAGTAACTTATAGTATGATGCCAGTGAAAGGCTGTATGAAAATGGAGGTCTGGAAGGAGGGCAGGAAACGGAACAGAGGATGGGATCCTCACAGACCTAACACTGAAAAAACAACCGTTCCCTTGAAAAGCAGGAAGGTTTGCCTCCTGCAGCAGCATGTGAGAGGGGAATACTGGGCAAAACCCCATGGGGTGGTACTGGCAGGCAGGAGATAGAGGAATGAGTTCTCATGCCAGTCAGGTATTGCAGGGTTCACGCTGCATTGTGCAGAGCAACGTAGCATTAATAATGTCTTTCAGAAGAGAACAGTTTAATTCTGCAGAGATTCATGTGTTTTTCATTTCATTGAGGGGAGCTAACTTTGCTCATAGGCAGCAGAATCTCTTGCCTTGCTGCTGTTGTTAATTTTGGTAGAAGTACTAAAGCCTGTGTATTGCCAAGCACCGTACACAGACATACTGTGGAGTAGAGACTGCACTTTTCTGATGTGGGGATGAAAAAAAAAGACTAGGAGTGGAGAACAAAGCAGGAAAGTGGTTTGCCTAAAATAATGCAGCTGGTTTGTGGCTGAGCTAGGACCAAAGGTCAGTGTCTTAGTTTCTGACTAGTAGTTCATGCTTACTGTTCTGTTCATGTTTTGTCATAAGCTATTTTCAAGAAGCTTGTGAAGGTACAGCAGTGGAGAGTGGTAGAAACTAATTGGTTTTTTTTTGTTGTTTGTTTTCCCCCCAGGTTAAGTCATGGTTTTGGACATTTGAAGAGCAAACAGCACCATGGCTCCATGAATTGTGAAACTGCAGGGAGTGTGGCAGCCTTTCCTACCTCCATCTTTCCTTCCTTACTGTGTCATTCTTCTCAGGACCATTTGTTTCAGCCCCACTTGGAACACAGTGGCCTGCCTTGGCATCAGAGCAGAGGAAGCAGTCTGTGGATCAGGGAGAGTCATGGCTTTGAGCTTTTATGTCCTTCACCTCTTCTATAAGTTCAAAGTGTTGGTGCTTGTAAGTTTGTGTTTGATGGTGCTATGGGCGATGTTCAGTTACATTATGGACTCCAGACAGGAGATTTCTAAAACTGGGAGCATGGTGGAGGACTTCAGGAAGGTACCTAGCCTGGAGGACAGTCAAAAGGAAGAGAAGATGGAATCAGTTGCAACAGTTCCCACAGTGAAGTCATTTCAGGGTCACTGCCCAGCTCTGTCTCCATACCTGCGTAAGTGATGGTGCTTTCCTCTCCTTTCTAACAAGCTGCATTTGCTTTGGTACTACTGACTTGGTTTTCTTCCTAGTGTTTTTACAGTTAGACACTTCTCCTATGAAACACATACAACCAGTTGCAGTGAGCACTTCTGGATGAGGAAGTGACTTGTGGCACAGAGCGCCTGTGCTGGCTCTGGGCAGGATAGCAGCCTGTCCGGTGCTTGGGCTTCACATTTGTGGCTAAAGCAGCTTTGCTAATGTGCCAAAGCAGTAACTTGTCTACTGCTGAACAGTGTTTGCATACTGGTGAGGTTTTGTCTCTCTCTTCCCTACCCCAGTGAACTCCGGTAGGCTGGGCATGGGCAAGAGGTTGGGAGTGGACACAGCCAGGACAACTGAGACCAACTGACTGAAGGAATATTCCATACCATATGACCATACATACTATTTATCATGCTCAGCAATAAAAGCTCAGGGAAGGGAGGTGAGGCAAGATTGTTCATAGTTACAATGTTTGTCCTCACAACAACTGCTGTATGCGCTGGAGCCCTGCTTTCCAGGACATGGCTGAACACCTTAAGTAATGAATGAATTTTATTTCTTACTTTGCTCACATATGAAGCTTTTGCTTCTTTTGTATTAAGCTGTCTTTATCTCAGCCACAAGTCTTCTCACCTTTCCTCAATTTTTTGCCTTTTCATTATTAGATGTACTTTTGTCTCTCCGTCTTGACAGTTGAAGGACTTACAGCTGTGTTGGGGTTAGCACTGCTTACCATGAAGGTTCAAATAGCTGTTTCCTTGGTTTGGCCTTTTTTTTTAGTCCACTTTTTTGTCTTGCTATTGGTAGCAGCACCAGGTTTCTGCTTTGCAGTATCATGTCATTGTCATCTTCCTCTTCCTTTTTGTGAACCTGATTAGGGATTTGCTTGGGAAGCTAGATTCTTCCCTCTTCCCTGATGCAGTCCAAAAAGCTGCTATCTAGCTGCACACCCCCCGCCTTTGCCCTGAAGAAGTATTTGCTTAAGTAAATGCACCATGGCTGTAGCCGTCACAGTTGCCTGCATTGTTCTCTTTCATGGGTTTGCCGAGTCCAGAGGGGCTGGAATGACAGCTCAGTACAAGAGAAATTATGGAAAATTTCATTTGGCTACTGAAAGCCTTGGTACATTTTTATCTTAAGAAATTTATAGCCTTAAGCTTGTGATGCCTTTGTTCATGCTTTAAGTAGAGATGATTTCTCACAGCCACAGTCCTATGTTTCTGCTTCCCTCTGCTTGCCCAGTGGCCATTTCTGGACAATCTTCCTGCAGTAGGGTGGAACTTCTCAATTTTATTTTTTTTTTAAATTTTTTATTAACGCTATTCTGTAATCAGGTGAGGCAACTAAACACTCAATACCCTCTCCTTCCACTGTCCATGTAATATCCTTGTAGCACTATTCTCTTGGAAAGGCAGGGAAACCAACTGGGGCTTGAACCTGGGTTTCTTACGCTGGTTACAGAGTGCCTCATTAGGTGACTGGACTAGTCACAACCAGAAATGACTCAGGAAAGCTTCTTGTGCTTCTCCTACAGGAGGTGCCAGCAAACTCATCTTCAAAGCATCTCTCACACTAGAAGAAGTGCAAAAGAAGAACCCTCAGGTAGTCAAAGGTCGGTACCACCCTACGGAGTGCTCAGCATTGCAGCATGTGGCCATCCTTATCCCACACCGCAGTCGAGAAAAGCATCTGCTGTACCTCCTGGAGCACCTCCACCCCTTCCTACAAAGGCAGCAGCTCGACTATGGCATCTATGTTATTCACCAGGTGAGGCAACTGTGCAGAGAAGGGTTTTTAGGTGGGGATGATGTCAGTGTTCTGCAGTCCCAAGGAGAGTCATGGCTGCTGCCTCTGCTGCCTAACATCAGTCCCCCCGGCCTGCTTCAAATATTTTTACTTGTTGAGGGATGCAGCAGTGCATGGAGCCACTGCTGGGGGCACTACGGGATCTCAGCTGCTGGTAGCAAAGCTGGGAAGTGTTAACAGTGTCTTTAACTAGTATCCATTCTTCAGTCTGAGGAACTTGCTATTTGTAAGTTAGTGTTCAAGGTAAGCATCTTTTGCATTACAAATGCAACTCGCTTCTCTTTCAGTATACACATACGTAACTAGGCTGATGTTTTCTGTCCTTAAATTTGGAGTTGTTGGGATCAAAGAACTCTGTTTGTATCTAGCTCTTCTCTTCCATCTGCTTGCTGGCTGTTGTGCTTAGTAAGCCGTGTCATGTGCTTGTACTTCTGCTGCCTCAAACTCTACACGACAGCTACTGCTTGTAGGTGCTTTATGTGCCCAGCAAAGGCCATGGGAAGAAGTAGTCATAGCAGAGTACTTCGTTCCTTGAATAATTTATTAATTTTGTTATGAGCCACATTTTCATCTAAGGTGCTTATGTTCTAGTCACATGAGCTAAAAGCAGATTTCTCTTGTAATGTTGTCTTTTTCTTGATTTTTATTGTTTGCTTTCTTTTACAATCATTACTTTCATATTCTGCTTTGACTCTAAACAGATTTTTCAGACAGCATGAAAAAAGGTGATTAAACAGAAGGGAAGAGAAACTGTATTGAGAGGCCAGAGTAAATTAACCAGTATGAGGTAGTGCATTCTAGGTGAAAGCTTACACTTCTGCTCAATGGCACTGCAGAACAGCAACAAAAGTCATGGCAGAAAACATCCTTTTAGTGGAATAGAGTGTTCTTTCATTGTTTAGTCATGTGGCCTATAGAGTGGAAAGACTGAAGCTTTTTTCCTGCATTGTTATGTACTGTAACTGTATATCTAATGGCTCGCTGCAGCTAGCAAGCAGTGGTTAGCAGTAAGTCACTGGGGGAATGGGCATACAGGCTTTATTTATTGAAATACGTGAGGTAGGGAATGACTGTTGTCATGTTGCCAGTATGGAAGTATGAAAGTTTAGTCTGATGTTTATCTGAAGGTCATGCTGGACTTGTTCTATCAGAGTTTTTATTCAGAAGATTGGAAGCTTTTCCTTAGCCTTTCTGTGTAGATAGGCATACCCAAAAACTGGAAAGTGGGTCTAACAAAACCTTTATGGCAAATCCATTTTCACTCTCCATTTGTAATGTCGTTAGTCAAGTGTCTTTTGAGGAAAGAAATAGTAAAGAGCAGGATTTAACTATCAAAATACAGCGTTTACTTTGGAGGAAGATTAAGAAATAGGCCTTTTATATTTTTCTCGAGCCACTGAAGGGCATATTCCAGATCTCTTCTTATGAGCTACTTGTAGCATCTTGAAAATGTTTCTCTGCACAAATGTCGTGCGTACTTGAGTGCAGTGCTGGAAAAAATGAGTTTGTGATCCCTACAGGGTAATTTGTTTCCCAACCTAAGTTTGTCTTGTGGCCAGTGTTCTTCCGCAGAAACAAAGGAGGGCAAATCTCTCCTCAACAAAAGATGAGAGTAAACTTTGCTATTTGTTCAGCATGTGGTCTAACATGAAAACTGCCCTTCCTGGAAAGCAATTTTAGCTGTTGTTTGGTTACCTTTGTGCAGGAAGTGGTCTGTGGTGGCTGTCTGTGCTGATGTGGGAGACAAAACTGCAGCCAATGGTAGGTGCTGCTTGCTGAGCTAGACTGGGTTTGGTACCAAATACAAGTTAAGTTCTCCAGGTGTTCATTACCAGTCATCTGAATTGGTCTGTTCACTCAATAACCTATGTTTTTATCATCAGAAGATTATCTGGTGGATATTTTCATATACAGGACACTCAGAAAAAAACCAACCCAAACAAGCAAAAAACCCCAAACCAAACAACCACAAACAGAAAGCCACTCAGAAATTTTACATAATAGATTTTGGATTATTTGTATCTAAACTTTTCTTGGAAAATTCTTTTCCTGACTGAGAATGGAAGCAATTGATTATCCCTCTCTTAATTTCTATGAGCGGGCACTGGGCTATATATCCTTAACTGCAGGTATGAAGCCATAAATTCTATAAATCTTCTTTGTGTAGAAGTGGATGGCTGTTAGTAATGGTGAACAAACTGCCGCTTCAGAGCAAAGCGTTACTTTTTACAACAATGAAAGCTGCTTTGTACACAACTACTTTTTCATACAGCTAACCCTCACTTGGTCTGAGGAGGCCAGCTTCTTTCTCATCTTCCATGGAGCCTCAGCAAATGACCCCTTTCTCTTGAAAATTGCTTTTTAAAATTCTTTCAAGGACATCAGGTTCCTAGCTCTGGAAAATGACTGTCCTGTCTGTCTGGGAGTGCAGGGCTTGGCCCTCTGACTCCCAGGTAGGGACTTGAGGCACAACTCACCATGTTGTCCTCAAGGAGCAGAAAGCCTTCTACAGGCTGGTTTGTGTGTACACTCCAGTAGAAAACAAGTAGCAAGATAAGCAGACGTGTTGCTCTAGAGTGAATGCTGACACGGAAGTTTACAAAACTGCCAAGTGTCAGTATATTTACCTCAAAGGTGAAAAATGATAGTTTTGAAAAGCAAAGGCACACTAACTTGTAGCAAAAGCAAACAATGGAGACTAATAAAAGTCAAATGAAGCACTGTACTAGGAGGAGTCCCTGTGCAGCGTGGTAATTAGGTTATAGGTACAAGTTAAATATGAGACCTACTTTTTATTTCCTACTCTGCCACCTACTGTGTGACCTAAGGAAATACAGGCAACTCTTAAAGCATTGCTGTGGTGTAAACTGAGTGGACAAACAAATCATCTGGCAGGTTCTCTGACATCTATAAAATAATTAGTATGGGTCTAATGTGTTTTTTGAGGGCTTTTTGTTTGTTTTCAGATTTTTTTTAAAAAAACTTCCATCACCCTTACTGACACAGCTATATAGAGTGCCAGTTTCTAAACTGTTTACTGATACCTCTTTTGTTGTGTAGCCTGATGGGAACTCCAGGACAGGAGCAGCACTAGTAGTGAAATTGCATCATGCAGTATGTGTACTTCTGGTGCCCAGAGAACCACAGGCTTGCCTGGCCCTGGCTGTGTTTGTTCGTGACAAGTAGAGACTGAAGAAACATTTTGTGGTTATGAACTACGCAATTGGAACAATTGCCCGGGAGCAGTTCTGGCTCAAAAGGTTTGACACCTTCTTCAGAGGTTTTTTCCATTCTCTCCCACAGGCTGGCAGCACCAAATTTAATCGAGCTAAACTGATGAATGTAGGATACCTAGAGGCCATAAAAGAAGCGAACTGGGACTGTTTCATTTTCCATGATGTGGATCTGGTGCCAGAAAATGACTTTAACACTTACATGTGTGACAGACAACCAAAGCACCTTGTAGTTGGCAGGAACAATACTGGATACAGGTAGGAAACCAGGAATATGGGAAGAATACCAACTGGGAAATGTCATGTTACCAATAATGTTCCTCTTCTGATGGAGCTGCATGCTGGTATCTACCCTTCCTCCTGACACCAGTTTTCTGATGGTAATGCTTCGCCTCTCTGGAGCGCCTTCTGACAAAAGAGAACTGTAAGGACATCTCTGAAGTCAGCCCTGTGGTCACCTGTGCAAATGGTCATTGTCATCATTCTGGTTTCTGTAGTGAGGATGTTCTGAGAGGAAGGTGACGTGCCAGAGGTTGTGCAGAGACCTGTCAAAGCTAGAAATGCATTTGCAGTTTCCTGGTCCTGTGATTTGAGAGTCTGATCTTACTATAATAAAACTTGTCACTTACCTTTTGCTGTTTAAAAGGCAATGTCTGATATTGAGAGCTCAAGTGTGAGAATTTGCCAAGAGATAGGGTCGTCCTTTAATTATTTGGCTGGACAGTGTCAAATACAGGGTTATTCTGATTTTTAAATGGGACCCCTCAGTGCCAGTGTGACATAAATAAAGTGAAAAGTCAGGTTCAGTCCACCTCAGATAAGAAAAGGCTCCTGAGCTTGGTGAATTTAGTGATTAAGGTGTTTTCATTGAACTTTTCTTTTAAGATTCTCCTCTTACGTCATGTCGTGTCACTCTAAATATTAATTGGAAGTAGGCTTTTCAAAAGCTGATCTCAAAGTACTTTGAAATAAAGCTCTGCTTCACTTTTGGGTTTCCTTTGTTAAATATATGAGAAAGAGGCAGGATGTGCAAATTCTTATACAGAATAATATTCACTTTCCAGTCATTTAGTAAAAACAGGAACAAGTACAGATGAACTAGGCTTGTGACAGGCTTTTGGAGCACTCTGCCTGGCAGAGAGAATGCTGAGGGTTACATGATGGTCCATTCATCAAAGCAACAGAAACATTGCTTTGGTTAATTGACAGGTGTGTAGAATCAAGGCTAATAACATGGCACGAGGCTTGAGGTGCTTCACTTAACCTCCTGTGCCTTAGTCACTGCAAGTGTTTTGCTCAGTTGAGCATGCAGATGGATTTTTGCTTTTGCTAAGGGATCTTCTTACTGTTAATTTCCTCAGGTTTCTCCTGTTTGTGGAAAGGAGCTATTAGCTACAGGTCAGCTTTAAGCTTCGGCTTTAAAGAGTGTGGACAAAATGTTTTTGTTGTGAATACCCTGCACCAGTATTTGCTGGCTTTGAATTTGATTCATACTTTCTTGTCTGTGTCACTGCCTTTGTTTACACATCCATGAAGTGGGGATAATAATGCTCTAATTCCAAGGGAATTCCTGGGTATGTCTGAAGGAGTTTAGATCCTGAGCTCAAGAACAGTACCTAAACTGAGCTGAGGCCACAGGTTGAAATCCCAGTTGAGTGACCATGGGTTGAAATACCAGTTCAGTGATGGTGAATTAATAATAACTGATGAGGAGAAAGCTAAGGTACTCAACAACTTCTTTGCCTCAGTTTTCACTGGCAACCTCTCTCCTCGCAGCCCTCAAGATGGTGACCCACAGGACAGGGAACAAGTTGACAAAGTCCCTCCCACTCTAAGCAAGGACAAGGTTCATGATCACCTGAGGAACCTGAACATAAACAAGTCTATGGGACCTGATGAAATGCATCCCAGAGTACTGAGGGAATTGGCTGATGCAGTTGCTGAGCCACTCCCCATAATAGTTGAAAAGTCCTGGCAGTCAGGTGAAGTCCCTAGTGACCGGAAAAAGGCAAACATCGTGCCCATCTTTAAAAAGGGTTAAAAAGAAGACCCTGGGAACTACTGACCTGTCAGCCTCCCCTCTGTGCCTGGGAAGATCATGGAACAGATCCTCCTGGAGGACATGCTAAGGCACATGGAAGACAGGGAGGTAATCCAAGGTAGTCAACACGGATTTACTAGGGGCAAGTCCTGCCTGACCAACCTAGTGGCCTTCTACAATGAAGTGACTGCATCAGTCGACAAGGGAAGACCTATAGATGTCATCTATCTGGACTTCTGCAAGGCCTTTGACACAGTCCCCCACAACATCCTTATCTCTAAGTTGGAGAATTATGGGTTCAATGGGTGGACTGTGCAGTGGATAAAGAACTGGCTGGATGGTCACATCCAGAGAGTGATGGTCAACGGCTCAATGTCCAGATGGAGGAAGGTGACGAGTGGTGTCCCCCAGGGGTCTGTGCTGGGACCAGTGTTGTTTAATATCTTCATTAATGATATTGACAGTGACATTGAGGGCACCCTCAGCAAGTTTGCAGATGATACCAAGCTGGGGGGTGCAGTTGATATGCCTGAGGGATGGGATGCCATCCAGAGGGACCTGGACAGGCTGGAAAGGTGGGCCCAGATGAACCTTATGAGGTTCAACAAGGCCAAGTGCAGGGTCCTGCACCTGGGCCGGGGCAACCAGCATTATCAGTATAGGCTGGGAGAGGACATACTGGAGAGCAGCCCTGTGGAAAGGGACTTGGGAGTGCTGGTGGATGAAAAACTGGATATGAGCCACCAGTGTGCAAAGGCAGCCCAGAAGGCCAATCACATCCTGGGCTGCATCAAGAGAACTGTGGCCAGCAGATCAAGAGAGGTGATTCTGCCCCTCTACTCTGCCCTGGTGAGACCTCACCTGGAGTATTGCGTCCAGTTCTGGAGCCCCCAGCACAAGAAAGATGTGGACGTATTGGAGCGTGTCCAGAGGAGAGCCACCAAAATGATCAGGGGAATGGAGCATCTCTCATATGAGGACAGGCTGAGGGAGTTGGGGCTGTTCAGCCTGGAGAGGAGAAGGCTCTGGGGGGACCTTATACTGACCTTCCAGTACCTGAAGGGGGCCTACAGGAAGACAGGGGAAGGTCTGTTCACAGGGTTTGTAGTGATAGGACAAGGAGCAACGATTTTAAGCTACGAAAAGATAGATTTAGGTTGGATATTAGAAAAAAGTTCTTTAGCATGAGGGTCATAGAGCACTGGAATGGGCTGCTCAGAGAGGTGGTGGAGGCCCCATCCCTGGAGTCCTTCAGGGTCAGGCTTGATGAGGCTCTGAGCAACCTGACCTAGGTAGATGTCCCTACTGCGTAGGGGGGTTGAACTGGATGACCTCTAGAGGTCCCTTCCAGCCTAAAACATTCTATGATTCTGTGATTTTGCTTAGGCTGAGGTAAGCACACTGAGACATGTTGCTCAGAGGAGGTTGAGAAAACTGAAGTCATATGTCTTCTGTGATAACACAAAATATCCTGGGCAGGATTGTGGGGGTTTGTGGGTTTCCTCAGGGTTGTTGTTTGTTTTTCTTCCAGAGGTTATCTTCTATGGTGATGCAGTGAGTGGTAATCTTAGCAGCTGTGCTCCTTTGGAGAGCAAGTACCTTATGTTTAGTTACATAAACTACAGCTCAGTTTCAGATTCTTTAGAAAAAAAGAAGGTTTATACATTAAAACTTTGAAGGTAAGGACAGGAAAACTGTCCTTAACTGGGGTTCAAAAAACAAAAGTCCCTCTGGAGTTGAGCCTCACAGCAATATCAAGAGCAATGTGAAGGGCTTCTACAGGTATATCAGCTGTTGCAAAGGCTACAGAAAATGCATACCTGCTGTGTGACAGGGGGCTTGGTGACAAAAGGCAAGAGAAAGGCCAAGATCTTCAATGCCTTCTCTGCGTCGTTCCTTACTGGCAAGATTTGCCTTCAGAAATTCCAGGCATCTAATACTGGTGGGAAAGTCTGGACTTACGAAGACTTATCTTTGGTGGAGGAGAATCAAGTTACACTGCACATACACCATAAAACCATGTGACCTGATGGGATGTATCTATTAAGTGTAAAGGAACGGGTGCTGTCATTTTGAAGCTGTTCTGTTGTGTTTGAAATCTCATGAAGACTAGGGGAGGTTCCTGAGGACTGGAAGAAAACAAATGTTGCTTCTGTCTTCAGGATGGACAAGAAGGAAGATTTGAGGAACTAAAGGGTTGTCAACCTTACCTTTTAATTCCTGGGAAAGTGGTGAAGCAGATCTGTTCACAAGTCCTGCCTGACCAACTTGACAGCCTTCTCTGATTTGACTAGCTTGGTGGATGAGGGAAGAGCAGTGAATAATGTTTATCTTGACTTAAGGCTTTCAACACTATCTCCCATAACATCCCCATTGACAAAGCGATGAAGTATGGACTAGTAAATGGGCAGTGAGATGGACTGAAAACTGGAGGAACTCCTAGGCTTAAAGGGTTCTGATCAGTGAAGCAAAATCCAGCTGGAGGCCAGTCACTAGTAGTTTATTCCAGGGTTTGATACTGGGGCTGGCACTAGTTAGTATCTTCATTACTAGCGGGATGATAGGGCACATGCCCTCTCAGCAAGTTTTCAGAAGACAGAAATCTTGGAGGGGTGGTTGATGTACCAAGGACTTTGTCAGGCTGGAGAATGTGACCAACAGAAATCTAAATAAGTTCAGCAAAGGGGAATGCAGAGTTCTGCGCCTGTAGAGGAGTAACTCCATGCACCAGTAGGCGCTGAGGCCAACTGTCTGGAAAACAGCTTTATAGACAAGAATATGGGCAAGCCAATGTGTCCACGTGACAGAGGCCAGTAGCATCTTGGGCTGTGTTAGGAGGGATGTTGGCAGCAGGTTGAGGGAAGTGATTTGTTCCTTTCTACTCAGCACCACTGAGACCATACCTTAAGTGCTGTGTCCAGTTCTGGTTTCCTCAGCACCATAGAAATGAGGACATACTGGAGCGAGCACAGAGAAGAACCATGAAGATGATTAAGGGATTTGCAGCATCTGATATCTGAAGAGAGACTGAGCGTGCTGCAGCTGTCCAGCCTGGAGCAGAGAAGGCAGAGGGGGACCTTGTCATAACTCAGGGAAGGAAGTAGAGAAGGTGGAGCCAGACCCTTCTCAGTGAAAGGCAAGAGGCAATGGGCACAAACTGAAATACAGGAAATTCCATT
>VZZY01016197.1:553673-572488 GCA_013400335.1 Eurystomus gularis
GGTCAAATACTGGAACAGGCTGCCCAGAGAGGTTGTGGAGCCTCCATCCTTGGAGGTGCTCAGAACCTGAATGGAAGTGGCCCTCAGCAACTTGCTATAGCAGACCCTGCACTGAACAAAAAGGTCGGACTACTTCATCTCCAGAGGCCCCTTCAGCCTCCACAGTTCTCCTGTGGTGCTATGACAGGAGCAAAAACCAGCCAGGAAAAATAGTCTGAGGGAGGTGGTGTGTGGAGGCTTTTGTGTGTGTGGAGGATGGCTGGTGTAAGAACCATGGTATAAAAAGATAAATAAGCATGGGATGTAAATACCTTTTTAAAGCAGGTGCAGTTTCCAGGACAAGGAAGGTAGTAGTTAGGCATTAATCTCCTTTAGAGCTCAGCGCCATTACATGAGGTTACTAAGTAACCTGCACTGTACCTTGCCTTGGAATCGGTTCTGCAGGATCCCACAGCACATGCCCCCTTGCTGAGATCTGACTCATTCCAGGATTTTCAGATTCAGCTCTAAGGTAGCTGATGGCTTGCTGCCATTATTGCAAAGCTTCTGCCGTATTAGTACGTAGCTTTGTACGTTTTCTGCTCATCAGAGTCCTCGAGGTGAAGGGCCTTTTTGTCTGGCAAGGGGAATTGTGTAAAGACAGCAAGAAATAATTGAAGGTGGCTCCATTCTCTTGGCTGGAGATGTAACTTTTTCTGGCCTAAAGCAAATCACCATCTTTTTGTGAAAAGAGGAAGAGAACAAGACAAACCTCATGGATCAAGGCACCTTTACTCTGTGAAAAACAGTCTAGATCCAGAGTTTCAAGGTGCGTTTTTCACTGTTGGTAGAATCTGACTTCTAATTCTTCCTCCTCTCTGCTTGTGTACTTCCAGGTTACGATACCGGGGATATTTTGGAGGTGTAACTGCTTTAACAAGAGATCAGTTTTCCAGGGTGAATGGATTCTCTAACAACTACTGGGGTTGGGGTGGAGAAGATGATGACCTTCGAATCAGGTAAATAAAAAGAAGACTAGAGGGCAATTAAGTTGGTTTAAAAAAAAAAATTGCTGCAACTTCACACTGGCCTCCAAAGGTGGCACACTTACAGGAGCCTGCAATTCAAAGCAGTTTTGCTGTGGGGGTTGAGAACGTGAGATGCGGTTCTGTGACCTTTACAAATGCTAGGTGTGCTTGAGACCTGGTCCTCCTCCTGATGGCACTGTTGGTTGGATGTGTGGTTTGCGGGTTGGGTTTTTTTGGTTGTTTTGTTTTTCTCAGCCACACAGTATTTGTATTCTCACTTGGAAATTAGTTATAACCAATGTTACTGGAAATAATAAGATTGAAGTCTGGAGTGTGATTTGCTAGAGACACAAATGTGCTGAGCTCCAATACTTTGCAAGAGTGTGGGAGTGTTTTGGTTTTGGTGGGACTGGGTTTTTAGCATTCATTGACTGCCATGATTTACTCCAAGCAGGACTTTGTTTATGTGTGGGTGGTGTTGATTATATTTAAGATAGTGAGTAACTTGCATTTTAGAGACTGCATGTATACACATATGCCCTTGGCTCTTGTTAAAATAGTTTTGCAGACCTGCCTGTCAAAGCAGGGGAAACTTGTTAGTTTGAGAGGTTTAGTGGGACAAAGAAGTCAACAAAACTTTTATGCTGACGGTTTGTCCTTTGCCTAGGAATAAACCTCTTGTCCTGCATTGCTGTTAGTGAAGGAAGGAGGAGGGAACCCACCAGAAAAACCCCACAACTCCACAAGCTGTGCTGGCAGAGCCTGTCAGTTTGTAACTTGGGTATGCTCTGTCATTCTTAAAGAGTTTACCCTTTTCAGTTGCTTCTATACACAAACATTTTGGGGACATAAAACTTGTATCCCTGGTGATGTTAAATTATTACACTGGTGAAATCAAGTGTGTTGAAGTTAGGAACTTCCAAATTAAATTTATTCTCTGTGTCACTTCAGCTCTATCTCAAGAAATCTAAAAGGTCTACTGAAGACATGACAGGGATTTCTGTCCGTTCTTAATCACAGCTTTTTGTTTTTTGTTTTTTTTTTCCCTCCCTACCTCTAGCTACAGACACCACCACCTTCTCTGTGACCTCCTGGGAGCTGGCTTTTATAGGGGTAGGGGATGGCTTGGTACCATCTTATTCCCCAGCCTCCTGAGAAGTGTCACAGTTCATAAGTGAACAAAGGTGATAGTGGTGTGCTTTCAAATGTTCCTGTGGCAGCAGAGAAGCAGCTGTGCAGCAGGATTTACTGAGGGTCTCTACAACATTTGCAAGTGGTTGGAATCAAAAGTGATGTTTGCTTGTGTGTGGTACTTAGTAACTCTGCAGCTGTTGAGGTCTTGGTGTGGAAACAGAATTGTATGACCCAGAGTGCACAGTGCTACTGGACTTGGCTCACTGGCTTTCCTCTTGGACTGGGCTGATTACAGAGTTTGCAAAGTGTGTAGGTAATGGGAAGCTTGGTGTCTCGGTGGCTCATATGGAGAGATCCTTGCAGCCTCCCTCAGCGAAGACAGCAGATGGCAGCATCCCCTTAAGTATCTTCAAGAACTTGGGGACAGAGTGCTCTTAGGTTCTACTGTTTTCCCTCTATGCGAAATGTGATGGTCTCTTTCGGCCCCTTCCTCAGGTGTGCATCACAAAGAGCTTTTTCAGATCATTTGTTGCATTTGTTTGATTATTTACTGCTACAGCCTGTAACTGGACATCTGTTAAGGGCTCAGTTTCTTCAGTTCTTGGTTTCCGATTGCTTTCAGCTGCTGATATGACTAGCAAAGGCCTTAATTCTATTGTCATGAAGTTAACCCTTTCTGCTGACAGAGCAAAGTTGTTGTGCTCCATAGATGGGTTTAAGGCCAGAAGCTCCAGTTGAGTGCCTGATGTCAGACACTTGAATCCACGCATGGGGCTTTAGTGTTTCTGGCACTGTTCTCAAAAAATACATTTTTCTTCATGTGAACAAATAAATTTTGCAGCTGTTTTCCAGCTATCAAAAAAGAAAACAAGCTTTTTTTGTTTTCATGTAGAGAACTATCAAGTACAGGGGCTTTATTGCAGGAGTTGAGATTATCTTGTTGCAAAATATGTGGAGTCTTCCTAGAGACCTCCTAGGCTGATAAAGGGCAGTACAAACTGGACCACACAATACTAATTTAAATGTTCTCTGTTGTAAAAATGTGTGCTTAAAGCTCTACGTGACCTCTGCTGTAGCAGCTGCTTGCTTCTGTTTGACAGAAGGGAGTATTGGTCACCCCCCTACTGGGCTTATTCTCCAGAAGTGCAACACTGAGCCCCATTTCTCTGGCAAAATGGGTTATGGAGTTTCCAACAGGTCTATATGCTTGCTTCCACAGCATCTACAAGAGATGAACTCTCCAAGTGTTGTTTTTTTCCTTAAGAGCTAGTTGAGGAAGCTTCTTTAGAGGTGATGTCTTGCTCACGGCACTATTGCTTCTTCCAGGGTTGAGATGCAGAAGATGACAGTGGTGAGGCCATCCGCTGATGTAGGCAGGTACACAATGATCTTCCACACACGGGATCAAGGTAATGAGGAGAATGGAGAGAGGTAAGTCAAGAGCAGTATTCCACCTTGCATTGTTTTGGTATGGGGCTAGGAGCCAGGCATTTGGGGGCCAAATTCTTTGCTCTAGGCCAAGAGGCATTTTGTGGTACCCAGAGGCTTTGGGAGACACCCCTGTGCCACACCACAGCGGCAGCTGCTGTTCTCTACATGAAATCTGCCTTGAACTGACTGGGTGATGTTCCTTAGAAACTTCTGGAGTTATAGTTACATGGATATGATTTGGGCATAGGATTTCAGAAATGAAACTAAAGGACTTTTTTTCCCCATGTCTGACTGTCAATGCTGAGGACCAGACAAGCATGACTTTACGTTCCCAGCTGATACAGGATGGCAGTAGCTCTGCCTCCAGGTTTACTAGTAATGGGGAAAGAGCTCAGAACTCCTCTCCTATGTCTGTCAATGAAGAGTTTCTTTTCTTTGTCCTCAGGATGAAGCTTCTACGTCAGGTATCTAAAACATGGAAAACAGACGGGCTAAACTCTTGCTCGTATAAACTGCTCTCAGTGGAACATAACCCTTTATACATCAACATCACTGTGGATTTTGGCATGGGGCACAAGATCTCATAAGAGTGAGCACAACACAGGTTCTTGGAAATGGCAAGAGATCACATTTGTCGTTGCTGTTGCAGCAGACAACTCCTGGCACTCTACCTGAAAGAGTACTTCAGTAGCACAGAGGAGTTTTTCTTCACCGCATCTAATTGATCAGTTTCCTTTTGTAAGGACTGGAGATATGGACTGACTGGAGGGACCGGTCCTCGTGTTCTTCTATGCACTTTCTGCTTTGCAAAAATGTTCCTGTTTGGGCTGCTCCAGTGGAAGGACCTGAATTAAGTCTTCTGAAAAAGAAAAATTGTTCTTGCAGCTATTCCTAAACTTAGTTGTTGTAGGGGGAAGGCTGCCTAACACTGCTGTGACTACAAAAGGACCAGGCCAGTCTTTTCTCATTAAAGCACACAAATTCTTCACCAGCTACAAACTTGCTGAGAAAAACTGATTTTTTTTTTTTTCCAGCCTGGAGAAAAAAACTGCGTGTGTGAGGGAAAGGGCAGTAACAGTAATGGGTAAAGAGATGTTAAAAATCTCTCAATAAATACACTCCGTTGAATTCAAAAGGCTTCACTTGTCCTTCATGAACTCTGCTCACCCTGCTGTGGCACTGCTGAAGTGTCCCGTGGCAAAATGAAAGTCAGTTCTGCAGCAGGGCTGCAGGCTCTGTGTTGGTGTGGAGACATCTGGAAGGAAATGCAGTGGCAATCTCTCAGAAATTCCTGCCCGTGTTTTTTAATGCTTTATGCCACACTGTTAGAGTGCATATTTGTATACGTATTCAAGCTACTATTAGTTGTGATTCTTGTTTAGAAGACTGGGGAAAGTCTGTGGATAACTGTTGCACTGTGCTACAGGGCCCTCCTCAAGAATTTGGCAGAAATCCTTTCCTTACTGTATTATACCTAACTGTCCTTACACCTGCTTGTTGAGTGTGCATCCCTGGCAGGTAGAGGTGAAGCCAGGCTTCAGAGAGTTTCTTTTAGGACAATATATTGAGAAGAACATGACAAGAAGCAACTGTAATATTGAGGAATGATTCTGTAGCAGGTTGACACATTGACTGAAGCTTTAAATAGGCTTTTAGTGAACAGGGAATTCTAGCATCTACAAGTAGCAAGCAAAAATACCCTGTACCATACTTTAAATACTGGGCAGTGCTGCTGACTGACTTTACATGGAAGGAGATATTCCAGAAGGGGCCAGGTCTTGGGCAGACACAGCCAGGTAAGTACAAATGCAATTCCTGCCAGGGTCACAGCTCCACTGTTGACATGTTTGACTCAGTTTTTCCTCTGTTTCATTTCTCAGAAGTATTTCATGCTGAAGACAGATCATCCTTCAAAGATAATGAATGTCTGAGCAACAGCTGAAATACTAATTTCCCTACTCTGAGCAGGAGGTTAGGCTGGGCGACAGCCTCAGGTCCCATTCAGCCTGAATTACTTACAGCTACAATAAAAACATTTAAGCTGTGATGGATCAGGCCAGAAAAAAAAACCCAAGGACTTAAGCTGTGGTCTTGTCTGCTTTCAGGGCAACTTTCTTTATTAAAGTTATTAAATATTGTAGAAATCTTAAACAGCTCAATCTTACTGAAATTCACAAAAGGTATTTACAGAACTGTAACTGACTTCAACGCTATCAAAATAGAGCACTTCAGAGGCCTGCCTGACAGAAGGGCATGCATCCCAATTAACACTCCAGTACAAAGCAGGACAGAGCTATCCAGCTGTGGAACAAAGGTTCCAGAACACCTGCGTCAGCTGTCAGGGAGAGCCCCAAGGCCTGAGAGGTGGGTCTGGCTCAGTACTTAGTTTTACAGTGCTTTGACAAGTTTTACAGTAAACCACAGCCTGTTTATTAGCTGTCATACCCTATTCCTGAAGCCTTTCCTTCTCAATCTTAAAATAGAAGAAAAAGTGAAATGCATGAAAGAAAAGGATTAGTCTCAGGTGGTGCAGACTCCACCCCAGGAGGCAGAGGCTGAATGCCCATATGCATGCTGTCATGCAGAGCCCAAACTCTGCTTTTGTTTTTCTTCTCTTAAGAAAAGGGGGGGACATATCCAATGTCCACAGTGATGTTGGTATAAAGAGGATGCTTCGTCCTCGAAAGGAGCTTGAACTCCAATGAATTCATTCCGTCATCTTTCCATGTTTCTCTGGTGTTGTGTCGGGAAGGCCTGAAGAAGGAAGAAAACGTGCAGTTAGACAGAAGAACAAAGATGATGTTTGCAGCTAAAGCTGCAAAAGAAAAGACTGCCAGAGGGGGGGCAAAGGAGTAGGAGATGAAAACTGCTAGCAAGAAAAGCACCCAGAAAATTCTCACATACCTTCTCTCTAGCCTGTAGTATTTTATAACACCAAACAGATTAGAATAACTTCACACTGGCTATTCTAAACAAGGAGGACAATTTGGACTGGAACCTAATCAGAGAGGGAGGTCAGTGAGGTGGCAACTGCAGTTTGAAAAAAAGCCAAGAAGCTGGCAGCAGCTTAGAACAACCTGGGGGCACAACACCAAGGCTTGCAGCAACAGTGTACACAGGCTCCTGCAGGTAGGTTTTAAAACAGGGTTGTTATGGAAACCTGAGTTTGGAGATGATAGAGGGAAGTCTGCACTGTCAGTATGAGAAGCCTCCACCACACTTGACCCAACACCCTCCTCCAGATTTTACTGGGTCTTTGCTGAGGTCTCTCCTAGCACCTACCTCAGGTCTTCAAACTGCAGTCCTGCTCTCCACTTTTTTAATGGCACATTGTAAATCCACCCAGGTTGATCTAATTCTTATTATAAGGAAATTTTAACAAGGTGCCGCTTCAACTTTTCCTATTCATAAAACAGGCAGTATTTTTGAAGTTTTATTCCCTGAATAATTTGATGCTTAAGTCTGGTGTGTGTTAGCTTCTTAGCTAGCACATGTCCTTAGCAGCAGGAAACCTGGAGAAACCCTTCAAATGCAGAGACAGGTACAGAATGATTCTGTGGAAACTGACCGGGACCCTTCTTTAAGCAGAAAAATGGGCAGTGGCATTAAGTATACTTTCTGCCTGTTCTGAGGAAGAGGACAGTAAAAGTCAACCTGCCACAAGGCAAAGAGTATGCTCTTGGAACACTCTCCCAGAACAGTTACCTTCTCCAAGGCTCTTGTGTCTCTGTCTCTTCACTGTAGTCCATCACTTTGTAGCGTCCAAGGTGAGGTGACGTCCGGACTATTTTCATTCCTGCTAACTGAATTCTTTAGAACAACAAACAACAGTTTGCTGAGGGATACAGATGCCATGTCTAGGCTTAGTTATAGGGACATGCAAAGTGAGAGATGATTTTCAGGTGTTAATGCAATCGAAACAAAATGGAGAAGCTGACGGAGTGAGTTTAACAGGACAGTGCCACGTTATCTTCTCTAGCAGGTTCTAACCAGGCTCAGGCTAGAAAGCTCCCAGCTGCCCTGTGCTTTGACAGGGTACAAAGAGGATTATACCAAGCAGGAATGAACAACAGCATAGAGAGCATTCAAAAGTAATTCCCACAAATCTGACAATTAAGCATTATTTTCACTTCCTTGTAAGAACAGGGCTTTTACTGCCTAGAGGGCGATCATCTAAACTTAAAAAAAACAACCCCAAACCTAAACTTGCAGTTTCTGAAAGGAAGCCAGTCCTGAGTTTCAGATCCAGATTAAGCCTCACTCTGTTCTTTGAGAAGTGCCATTCATTCAGATGGCCTGATTAGAGGACTGGCTTCATAAAAGATTAGCGATAAATACAGGCACCAGACAAACAGGAGCTGCTCAGCTGGATGAGGAAAAGTGTGAACTGAAGGCTCAGAATTCCAGAGTAGAGCTCCTAAAAACAGCATTTACGGTAACTTTCAAGCAACCCATTGCTGACAGCTTCTATGTTAAACAAATAAAAGTGCCTGTAATAGTGCTAGGGCCAGCAAACCTCTGTTATCACAGGGCAGTTCTTGTGCAGAAAAAATTCCTGTGAATGCAAGAATAAATGTTTGCTCAACTGAGGTTATCTAACTGGCATGTTTGGAACATCTGATTGCCTTCCGTTGAGATCTGGTACAGCAGCAAGCTGCACTGAAGCAGGAATGTTGTAAGGCTGAACGAGGCTATAGAATAGAGCCATCAAACGATTATAACACTTCACTGACAGTATGACATCCTGTTATTTCAGATTGAGATTTAGACAAGGTTTCTTGTCTTCTGAATATAAGCTTATGGCACATTCAAAAGGACTAGAAAAAACAAGAACAATGAACTAGCTTTGCTGGTACAGTTTCTGCATTACAAGATTAAACTGAAACCCTAATAGGAAACAATTCATTCCTTTACCGTTAAGAACCCAACAGAATTTCCTGTCGTTGATAATGTTAACACATAAGTGGTTTCAATTAGAGTCATGTTTTCTTCTAATCAAAGGTAGATCCTAGTGTTTGCTAGGACTAATATTACAGAATACTGCAGTCTGCCAACTATGAGTAGCAGCCAGCATGTTTTCTCACTAACTCTGCTTTAATAAGCAGCATCCTAGCCAAAAAATCTTGACAGGACAGGACTTCCTTATTGTTTTTTTCCTTTTTGACATTTCATTGTCCTATTTCAAATACTGATTAACTTTGTGGATGCATGGTAAAAAGTGCTAAGCACCTCCTAGACTCCAAATCCCAGCAGGTGCGTCAAGCTGGCTGTTCAAAACCAGCCAGCTCATTCCAACTTCTGCAGGCTGAGCCTACAGTATGTGAGTAAATCATTAACAGGCACTGTTCATGGCCTCCATGTACTTGAAGGCCAGAACACAGCTAGTAATCAGTATAAGTTTTGAGGGAAACAACACATGATTTACTTCAAGAAAGGAGTATTTTGGGATCTACATAACCTACTTGCCCTAAGAGATTTCTGTAAGGAAGTGCACGCCTATGCATAACTGGCATGACTCTTTACCACAGATACTGAAAGCCACACTAGATGCCTAAGCTACACTAAGAACAGCTGAATAGACCCAGCATTGTTGTGTTTGATGTAAAGATCTATTTTCCTGGCATTCCCTTCCTTTAGTAAATGCTGAATCTTTAAATAATCACACACCCTTTTAGTTAACCTTCTCTGAAAGGAAAAGGAGGAATTATCTATTAGAAAATCTGACTTTCAGTTCCCAAAAGAATACTGCTTTGTAAGAACTCTCACAGTCCTTGAACAGAACATCCCACCAAAACCATGTAACTTGTCGCACTGTGCAAGAGCAAAAAAACACACGAGGCCTTTCCTGTCAGTATAGTTTTATAAACTGCCCGTGAGCTTGCCTCAGTGCAAGATGACAGAGGCACATAGTGCAACTACAAAGCTGAATAAAGAAACTACAGCCATGATTTTGTACTTGAAGAATTCACATTAGGCGGAGTACCTGGAACTAAACTCATTGTATTCACTTTTATAGCATGCTGTTGCCATGGCAACTGAAGTACAGAAAGCCCCCAAACCATCAGCTCTTCCTGTCACTGACTCACCATAGTACACATACTTCTCCATCACCCAGCACTGCAGACAGAAGTTAGAATTCCTCATGTTCCTTAATTCCAAGTACTGGCGATTAGATAATACTTGGAGCAACCCAGATGCACTTAACATAACTTAAATTCCCAGCTGTCTGAGAAGTACCTGGTTGGTTTGCTTATTCCTCAAGCTTGCAGATGCCTTCCCTCCCTTGAGGCTGCTACTGTCAATGGAGTCACTTATCAACTGCTGGTGGTTATAACCCCTTGGATGCACTCCAGAGTGACTGAAGGCACAAGGATGTAAAGTAACATTCTGCCCTCCAAAGTCTGAGGAAAGCTTTGTCCTCCCAGTGCACAATGATTAGATTCATAGATTCTGAGCATTACCTGACATTAACCATTCCCAATGCCAACAGTATTTTGGATTATAATGATACTGCGAGCACATGAAGGAATAACATTTTAGTTCCTTTCTCAGGGTAATGCTACATGTTCCAGTAGCCAACTTGGTTCTGTTTTAAGCCCATCCCGTGCATTAGTACCTTGTAGCAATGTCGTCATTTTCACCACCACTGCCCCAGAATGTGTTTGGAAACCCATTCATCTTCATGTAATGTTCTGGAGTCAGAGCAGATACACCCCCAAAAAAGGATTTATATGGCAGACTGAAAGAGATAAAAAAAAAAAAAACCAACATCAATATTGAAGGCTAATACCAGTCCTCCACAAACTAACAATATGATCCAAGTCACATATATATTAATTGCATACCTTACAGACATGCCAAAACCCCAAATGGCAAAACCAGTGTCATTCTTATCATGTTGCATTCCTTCCACCATTCCCCCCATCTTCTGCCCCACTAGACCAAAGTAAAGCTGGTTTTGAAATTCACATCTTGCACAGTATCATATGTCTTCCACACGATCAATCATTCCCACCCTATACTTTTATTCTGGAAGGAAAAGCAAAGAGCAGTCAGCTCTTTGCAAGCTGAGCTGACAGTGGAAGAGGGAACTGCAGGGGAGGAACGGTTCAAGATTGCATGCCTAGGTCAAGAATACCCTTTTCTGGGGAAGTCGTTATTGAAAAACAAACAGAAAACCTCTTAAAGGTTGATCTTTCACTGTCCCCACTAATACTTTCTATGCAGAAAGTGAACCAACTGGAATACATACATCAAAGCAAATGGAGGGGACACTTACCTGTACTGAAACTTGTCCATGGCAGTGGCCATATGCTTAGGATAGTATTCATCACAAACATAGAGATTATAATCATTCTCAGGTACTAGGTCAACATCGTGCAGGAGAAGGCAGTCCCAGTCTTCATCCTTCAGGGCTTCCCGCACACCAACATTAAGCAGCTTTGCTCTGTTAAATGTCCCATTCCCCACCTGGAAAAGTAAGCCTACATTTCTTCACTAGAACAACAAAGATAGTAATTCAATTAAAATTTTTGTGAGTAAAAAAGCCTTATTCAACTGACTGGAATGATTTAATACCAGCTGCAAATTTCATGTCCCAGACACTGAAAATTTCACCCATTCGCTCTTCGCAGTTACAGGCTTTGCTGTGTCAGGGGCACCTGAGGAAGGCTGACTTTTAAGAGACCACTAAGTCAATCCTCAGCTGTACATCTACACGTCAGTTTTTCACTGACTACTGCTTGTTAAATCTTGGAAATGAGAAAAAAAAAAAATCTTGGTAAAACAAAAAGCTGCTTCTTCCTTCCAATCAACTAACAGTTTTAAATTAATGAATGCAAAACTTGTGCCCCCACCATGGATCTTTTGCAACACCAGTCCAGGCCAGTTAAAAATGGCTGTTTTACCTGCACAGGCTGCCCCACAGCAGGGTCCAGCCAGATGTTTTTATTCAATACAGACTAAAAATATCCAACTTCGCTTTAGCATTTAGTCTCGACAGTTTTGCTCAGCACCCACACTGACAAGCTACAGACAAACCACATTCATCTCTCAAACAGCTGAAAATACAAGTTACCATACCACTTAGGTTTTTCCCGCTAGAAGGAGAAAAAAAAAAAAAAGCGGGAGCAATCAATAGCAGAATGATGATCTGACAAATGGATATAACTGATGTGCTCTAAATCTGTGCATAAAATGGTACTTCCACATTAGAAGATTCACATTTCTTGTTCAGAACCTAACCCTTAGCTACACCACCGGGCACATCTGATTTAGATTTACCTGCTGAATCAAGTAGATACTGTAACTGAGCTGCTGGCGCTGCAAGAAAGGATGAATGTAGTAGAGAAGATGGTGAAGGTACTTCTCCTGGTTCCTATAGGCTACAAGGATGGCCGATTTGTAGCGGGCCAAGCAGTGAGGTGGCCTGTAGCGGCCACCAGACTGAACAAAAGGATTTTTTTTGATGATCATTCGTTCAGTAGGCCGCATCCTGAAGGTGATGGTTAATGGACCAACTGTAAGAAGAGACAGCAAAAAAGGAAAAAAAGAAAGTATCAGTGACGTTTCTCAAGCTTCATTCGAACCTATCAGATTAGCTACATGTGCTTCCTACTTAAGACATCATCCCTACCACAGAACAGTTAGTAACACCACGCAGATGTGCCCACATGATGAATTCCCCCACTGCCTGCTGGTCACCTCCCCATGGCTCCACAGTGAGGGGTGCCAGGCTCAGCACTAGGACACAGGCAACCTGCCAGAGGCATCTTGCGTCCCAGCACAGCCAGCAAGTCTCCCCAGGCTCCTGCACAGCTTGTTTTTTCCTAGTATTGGCTCCCTACTACACAAGCAAACCTTCTGTCTTGTGTTGCTTAGACTGAATCCTTGAATAAATGCATTCACTCTAAGAACAGCACTGAAAATTAATCAAGATGAAAAGACATAGACATACCTGCTTTTGCTACCCATATGGGAAAAGTCTCTAAGCCTCTTTCAGAGGAGATTCAAGGACAAAGACATCCAAAAAGATATTCAGCAGGCTGGGGGAGAAATATTTTTAAGCCTGGATGAATACAAATGCTTTAGGCTGAAAAAAAGTTTCAAGTTCAATTTGATGTAAGCAGGCAGTACTTCAGAATTTTGGGAGAATCAGATGACAGAACTGAGAAGGAAGAAGAGAGATGTTATGTTTTCAGGAACAGGTGCAGGCAGTTCCTCTACTCAGCCCTTCGATTTTAAACAAAACATACTAGATAAGTTGAACTGTTTTTCCCTAATAAAAGAAAAAAAAAAAACACAAAACAAGCTCTCTTAAATTACTGAAAGTATTTTCTCAAAAAAACCTTCTGCTAATGAAGCCTGAGAGAGAAAGACCAAATATTTAGGCCTTGCGTTTAGTAGCTTTCATTTGAAGAGGGAAAGGTATGGGTGTGTCCAGAAGACACATCTTCCAGCCCATTCTACATTCAAGTCTCTGTGACAATTCTAATTTAAAAAAAAAGGAGCCTGCGTTCACCCACATCCTGTTTAACTGACAGGGAAGGAAGCAACATCCCTCCACCAGTTTTTAGGGTTTTTTTTTCTGAGCACTAACAAAGCTTAGGGAATAAATTTGGCATGAGATTCATGCTGTCCATTGAGAACTGAAAAACATTTTGCTAGTATGTGGATGTTGGAATACCTCACATTTCTGATGGGCAAACCTATAATCGGTAAATGTCTCCTTTTCTTCCTCGAAGAACACACCTAACAGCATTTCCTGAAGGTCAGTCTGAACAGCCACTGATTCCATTCCTCACACTGTCAAAAAGGTCTTGCCACTGTGAATCCCACTTCATGGTTTGTTTTTGTCGGTTGGTCGCGGTTTGTTCAGGAAAACCTGAATTTTGCTTGTCAGCAATATAGCACAATAGCTGACACTTAAGTATCACTTTTCAGTCTGTCCCTAAGTATCAAAAATGCCAGGGGAATCTGATTTTGACTGTGTTACCCTCAGTAGGAAACTGGAGTATGTTGCTGTACCTGAAACAGAAGAGTAGTTCTTCAGACTCATGCTGTGGGCCCATGAATCCAGGTCACATTTACTGTTAAGATTTTATGATGTTATTACTGTTAAGATTTTATGATGTTATTACCTACTTCTATGCAGAGCCTCCTGTTCTGCCTTTAATATCGCCACATTTCAGTTCCAGCACTGGTTTTAATCTGTAATTTATGTTGCTTTTTAGATTTATGAACTCCCTGATTATCAGGTCTTTTAACTAAAGCACCATTAACCACTGATTTGATGACAACTGGAGCTTGCTAAAGAAATGTAATATTCAGGCTGGATTTCAACTACAGATCATTGCTCCAAGGAAAATATAAGAAAGGGAATTAATCCCTTTCGCTCTCCCACAAAAGCAGGGTTTTGTTTTCTGTAATACAATTAGGGCGCTTTGTATTGCTAAATTCTGTAGCAATAATCCTTAAACTAAAAAAAAAAAATCTAATCTAATTTTGGACATAAAGGTAGGAGTAAGATAATGTGCAATAGTTTCACTTGTCTCCTTCCATACCCAAGCACATGATTTATGAGGGTAATTTCTGCATTTTTCAGGTTTTTCAAGATATCATGTTTTCTCAAGCTGTTTGGCTCCATACCTCGAACTGCTCAGAAGATCAATCTCATATATGTCAAGAAAACACAGAAAAAAAAGAAGGTAGACTGTGACTTCTATTCCCAAAACCTCTGGCTTCTCTACACTCCTTGGCTACAAGCTAAATTCTGGCTCTCAGGTCTCCTTTCTAACCAACTAACAAAAGGCTAATGCACTGTAATCCAGTTAAATCCCAGGTGTGAACCAGAGTAGTCACAGGCTGAAACAAACAGGGAAAAACAAAGCTGCTAAAGTGCAGCTTTGGGAAAGGAGGAAAAACCCATCTTAGACATGCTAGAAAGCACAAGATCCCAGTTCAGACGAGGTACAGAATCAGCACCCTGACCTGTCCAAACAGTTTCTCCACACCGTAGTTCCTAAGATCTTTCTGTGCCTTTCCACCACATGGATGGTGTCTAACATGAAAACTTAATGTGAACTCGCAATTCGCTGTGTTGTTAGCCAGTTCCAGTGACGGTATATTCCCTGCTTGCTTTATTCTCCCAGCAACACATTTGAGTCTCAGGGGGATCTAATGATTTTGACCACATCTATCCCATCTTTAGAAGTCACGTAGGTTCCTTCTTAACTCCTTGCTATAAATTTAGAGTTAGCGGCTATAATTACTCTATATAATTCAACCAGAATAAGCAGAACATACACAAGCTAAACAAACGGGAACAGTAGCATGGATGAATGCCTCACTGAAGAAACTGCAGTATCATACAGTACATTAATAGAGTCAAATTTGTACAATTCTACCACTGTTTGAATGAAAGAAAGAAAGAAACAGACCAATACCCTTAATTTAAGCACCAGTTTCTAATCACAGAATACAAGGCTGCCTCGACTGCAGCTGAAAATAAATCTCAGCATTACCACCCTTCTGCTTTTTTAAATCCAAGAGAAAAAACTCGGTAGTAGAGAATCCATTAGGAAACGCAGTAGGAGCTACTCAATACCACAACAGATGGTCACACTCATGAAAAGGTTATGACAGATGGGAGTGAAAGGGAATAACTACTATAAGAAGGGCTTGGAAAAAAATTCTTCCATAGCACGAGCAACTTATAAACAGTAGAGTTACAGCCAGAATTTCAACTACTATAGTCCTCAAGGGCCAAACCAACTAATTCAGCACATACCATGCATGAAGTAAGGTACATCTTTAGAGAAAAAAAAAAAAAAAAAAAGCCCTGAGTCTTCTAGCATTGAGATTCTTCCTGGTAGGAGGAAAAGATGAATTGAAACAACCCATTGCATGCTATGTGAGAAAGTCAGATTATGAATTTAAACACTACTTTGTTAAGTTTCAATAAGCAGAAGTCTAGCATGTAAACACTTTGCTTTTTCCCAAAACAAAGGAGGAGGAAAGAGGCAACTGGTTATTTTTGTAGAGACTTTAACCTTTAAGGGAACTTGAGTAACTTATTCACAATATTAACGAAGACAGTGAATATCCAATACAACGCTTTTCAAGTTGTTAACAAAGTAACAGCAGCCAGCAAGAGTCTAGCTCCTCTAAAGCAGAGATGAGCAGCAATTACACTTTAATTCTTACTCCACAGCTTTGGAAGAACCAAGATGCTGTAGATTCAGGAGGTACAAAAAAAAGATGAGCTGCAAGCTGATCTTACCTTTAAACAGTTACGTATGTAGTAAATCATTTCAGTAAGTGGGAAAAGTGCTGCAATTTATGAAAGCCCTGATGCAGAAACCATTTAAGCCATTTGGCATTCCTCCAGTTACTTTAACACACTTTGGAGTGGACACGGTGACTTATTACCAGCTCTGAACTGGAGACTGGAGTCCTGGAGAATTGATTTGAAATCTCATTTAATGGAGTTAATGAAATTATTATTAAAAGGCATTTTTCTCTCTGATATAACGCTTCCAAGAGAGATCAGTCCCACAGGAGAAGATAACAACCAATCAAGACATTTATAAAGTATTTATGTATCTATTCATATGTGCCCATCACATACAGAACAAAGGACAACTACCTTGCAGAGCAGCGTGCATTTCTAGGGTAAAAAAATATGCCAAACTACCCAGGAGAGGCTGGCATATAGTAATATCAGACGGAATAATTTACTACTTATATTTAAAGAGAAATATCATCAAGTAAAAGTTAAGTTGTAGCAAAGCACTCATTTTTCTTAAGCTGAATCTGTATCAAAGCTCCAAATTATTTGTGTTTCACAGCAACAATGCTTCACGTGCTCAACTCTAATATTTTATGGAGCAAAACTTCCACACTTTATCTCCTTTTTTTGCTCCCAGTCAACTTATTGTTTGTTGCTGTCTATAACTAACATTACATTTTAATTTTAGATCTGAAGTACCACATGCAGACCAATCCCATCTGTTCTCAGCACGGACGGTCAGAAGAGGTCTTAAAAAGATTGCACAGCTCTAAAAGCATTGATTAGTGTAATTTTACTCGGGGTCTGCCTCCTCCATATATGTCACTACTCTTGCTTATCTGATGGTTTGCAGGCAAGCTGCACAGAACCGCACCTATTTTAGTTTGGATTTTTTTTGTTTTGTTTTGAGACCGCAACTTTCTTATTTGACTCTTTTCACAACAGTGGATTCTTGTCAATAGTGGAGACAAGCAGGGTGCGGACATGTTCCTGCTGTGCTTTTCAAGTAAAACAATTAAGTCTGAAACATAGAATTGCAGCTTCCCAAAAGAACTGAAGGGCTGTAGCTAGTGATGAACAGACACTCCACTAGGACCATTACAACTGGCACCTGTGCAAAAAGGCTCTGTACTTTAAGTATTTCAGCATTTACTCAGTAGAGCTGTTTCCAATGGAAATACTGCAGCATATACTAAAAAGTTAACATAAATTTCACCATGTGTGCTGCTTGTATTTCATTTAACTTCAGCAACTGAGGAAGGAAACTTCCTGAAAGAACAAGCATCACTACTAAGACTGCAGTCTAAAAAGGCTCATCCAAAGCATCCCAGCAGAGTTCTCCAATCAAAGCCAGCAACTTGACATAAGAGTAATCACAGTACTGCCTTTTCATGATACTCCCACCTGTGAACCCATGTCAGCCATGTGCTCTTACTGTGCTCTACATGCAGCATAAAGTTTCCTAGAACAGCAGGACCACTACTATGTGGTGCACCAAGACTGGTTATGTTCAAGATTTAGATAAGCAGAAACCCATGCGGTATAGCAAACCAGACAAGGTAACTTACTACACAGTACTAAGTTGTAGATGTCCCCAAGCCACCTCTAAGTGCACGCTTACAGAACTCAACCATTCTTGGCTGGCTGAGTGGTACTGATTCACTCTTAGCAGTGATGCACCACTTCACTACCTACAAACCTGCTTTCCGGATTTGACTTTGTATTTACTTAGAGCTGCTCAACTGTTTTAGTAGTGCAGTAGCTTGATTAATGCTGCTTCTGGGATCAGGTCTAATTTGGCCCTAGTGTAAATGCAAATTAACCTGTGACCGGGCTTTTAAGCCTAAAGAAGTTTCTAAGCGTAAAGAACATCTAACAATCATAGGCCAAAATGATCACCATGAAGAGCGAGGTGCCAAGCTACACTCTCACACAAACGATACTTAAAGCTGACTTAATTTGTATTGAACTACAGGCTTGCTATAAGGCTGAGACAAAGAAGTCAGGAGTTACAGAGAGTCAAAATTATCAGTTACCAAAGTACAATTGTTGGCAGATTTTGTACAGGAACGACAGGAAAAAAGTGTTACTAATTTTGTATTAACACCACGCAGTGTTTTCGCTCTTGTTCTACTATCTCTACGCAGCCAAATCCTTAATATTGGAGTTTTTTAGATCAGTAAAATACTTTTCCTTGTATAACCAATAACAAATAGTTAACTGACACAAGAAAGTTTACATCAGTATACCACTTCGGCAGAGGAAAAGTTTTAAAAATATACAACTTACATTTACAAAGTGCGCAGGGTTATCACGTACCTGGGCAGTATTTCAAACACTATCATTCATACCTACCAAATATTGGTGACTGCGCCGAGCAGTACGGCATAGTTTCTTCATTAGGAGCCTGGGTAAACAAGCTGAGGTTTGTATATACATCATGAGTTTTAGAGTAGTCCAGAACCTGGTGCGAGTCTAAAAACCCACGAAACACATTTGAAGGTCCACCTCGGTAGAGTATTAGGATAAACAGCGCTTGGAAGACAAACAGAAACAGCAGAAAACAAGGATTTTCGACACGGGTGAGGGACATCGTTTTCAGCCCATGCTCTGGAACGAGACCGGTGAGGGGTTTAAACTGCCTTCAGGGCTACCCCGCTGTGCGCAGCAGCTCTTCTCCTCCTCTTCAAACTTCCTGAGGCGGCAGCGCGCTCTTCTAGCACGGCTTCCTCGGGACCCTTTGAGCCACACCAACCTTCCCCGCTACCAGCTCTGCGAGGCCGGCTGACGGAGAGACGAAGCTGTCGAACGCCACCCAGAGCAGAGGAGCCGGGGGGCAGCGGCACAGGCGCAGCGCCTGCCCGCCCTCCCCCGCGGGACTGGCTCTCTGAGGCAGAGGCAACCCCGGCGGGCGGCACGCCCGGGGGACAGAGCGGCACACGGGCGGCTGTGAG
>VZZY01016197.1:572553-606736 GCA_013400335.1 Eurystomus gularis
AACGCGCGGGCCAGGGGCCCGGCTGCGCCCCCGCGCGGCCTGCTGGGAGATGTAGTCCCGGGCTGCCCTTAGCGCTCGCCGCTGTCACGGCCCTCAGCCGGGATGGCCGCCGGTAACGGGTAGGGGCGGCTGCTGAGCCGGGCCGCGGCTCCTCTCCTCTGCCAAGCCGCGGCCGCTATCCCCACTCCGAATAGTTTCTTTCACTGAGCAGGGAGAGATGAGCTGAAGGGCGTACGCCGCTCCCGGCCTGCGCCTGCAGCGCAGCCTCTGCTGCTGGGGAGCTCCTGCCACGGCCGCATCGCCCATAAAAATGTTGGGGTTTACACCCATCTCTTTACCGGCTGATTTCTTAATGCGGTGGGGCTTAGGAGATTGTGCTGTCAGTCTGTCCGCCCGATCTCCTAACGGATTCGTAATGTGCTGCCTGTTTTCGCTGAAATTTGGTGGAGGAAAAGATGTCTTACAGATACTAAATTCCTACGAGGCTTTGAAGAAAAGTCAGCGGCTGGGTCTGCACTGAGGAGAGTAGTAAAAAAGGAAATTCGTGCCTGCGAGAGGAGCCAGGCATCCTTAGCACAGCCTTGCATCCTGCCCCACGGCGCAGCCACCGGCTGGGCTCTCATGTGCTCGCCCATCAGCCAGCGTGCTTGCCCACAAACCAGGCGACACGTGTGTCATTGTTTGCCATCCAGAGTGGCATGGGAAAAAGATGGGGGATAGCTTTGTATGGGAAGCTAGGAGCTCTCTTGCTTCCAAGCTGGACTAAGATATGGGGGACACATCTTGAGGAAACTTGACCTCAGTCATTCTGCTGAGCAGAACAAGCCCATTATTCAATTTAAGTGGATTGCTTAAGGCTGGGATGCAAACTGTCATCATTTCACATTTAATTTTAACTGAATTGGTTTTTAAAATTAAAAAAATGTATTTAACATTTCTTTTGCCTGGGAAAAAGCCTTGCTTTATTGAAACCTACCCAATGCTGCTGCTGCAAAGATTGCTTTTCTTGCACACTACTGAGTCTCTACCATTTATGTTCTCCCTGTGTGCTTCACCCCACGACCACAGCAAACCCACCCTGCTTGTCTTCCCCTCTGTAAAACAAAGCAATATTTGCTGTTCTGCTGGAAGCTCCAGTGAGTACAATGCCACAAACAAGAAAAAATTAATCTCTATGTCAACTATGAAACAGAGGAACGAAGATTTTCATGATATGACCTGGAGTTGCAGACAGCAACTGGTTTAGGGCCTCGTACCCCTTTATGCTTTGCTTGCGATCCTCTCCTGGGTCACAGTAGGAAACTGTGATGTAGGAACAACTTGGGCAAGGCTTGTCAGCCTCCATCTGTCTCGGAGGCAGGGGGAAGCTAGACCTACTGTAGCTGTCCTGCACTGGTGGCTCTGCTAATATCATTGTAGTAGGGGCTTAGTTGTAAAAATTGTCACCCTGTATCAGTTCCTGGGCAGAAACAGGTCAGCTGGTAAAGACACCAGCCTACCTCAAGCTCTACTTTTTACCTGTGTATGTATATGCTCCCAAAGCTGGAAAACTAACATACAACTGGCTGGATCAACTGTCTGCAGAGGAGCCAAACAGCATGTGTTTCTGTGTGGGCTGGGAAAGCTGAATCTCCAGGAATGTCTCCCTCAGGAGCCTTCCAAAACCGAATGTAGTTCCTCTCCTTCCCCTTCAGCCATTGTTACCAAAATGGGTGGATCAGAAACCACCACAAACCTTTCTCCTCACAAGAGAGCAAGCAAGTACAGACTGGAGAGATGAGCGCAGATCAGCACTTCACGGTGCCAGCAGGTCCAAGCCTTTTCAAGGTCATGGTGCTCCTGTTTTAAACAGAGCTGTGGAAAGCTGGGCTGTGTTTTGAATTAAAAATGAATTGGATTGCTTAAATGCAAAAAAATAAATTTAACTGTCTCCACTGAAGCATGGAAGGGAGATGGCGGGCATTTTAGCAACTCCTGTGCACGGATTTATTGAGGGCAGTGGTAGAGGAAAACAATATGAGACTGGATCTGTGAGAAGCAAGCACCAGGCTGTCTTCACAGTCAAAGGTCTGCCTTTCTCATTTTCAAACGTCTGCCTGAGAAATTAAATTGACTGCATACAAAAAAAAAAAGACAAACACCATCTTCAACAGAGCTTGAAATTAAGTTTGTGCAAGAGCCTCTGGATTGTCCCAGGGGATGGGGCTTCCCCTCCCTCCAAGTGCAATTTCATCTCCAATCAGCCCCGAATGTGATGAGAGACTGAGAGAAGTGCCTCTCTCCGTTTAATAAGATTCATTCTTGCTTGCTCTTTCTCCTTCCCTTTCTCCTCCTTGCCTTGTCTCCCAGGGTCTGCACTAGATCCCTGATGAAAATGCAGCAGAGTGGCTGGGAAGCTTGGCCTTGAAAGTGCAGGGCCCAAGGAGGGGAGGAACAATGTGCTGGTGTAACAGAGTGACACCAAGCAGGTGCTCATGGTCAGCCTTGGTCAGTGTATCTTGTTCACTGTCCTCCCCATCCCCAGGGTCTCTATCAAGGGAAGAGGAAAGTAGCATTAGTCCTTGTACAGGCACTGTAGAAGCTTTCAGCCGCAGCAGCCAAGCAGAGCCGTTCCTCTGTTTTGGGGTGTGACTGTTTTCTAGTGGGGTGGATGTTTCAGTTACCTTTGGCCACAGCAGCTCTTTCTCAGCCTTTTGCAGGATCTTGGCTCGTAAACGTCACATTGCACTTTAAGCAACACCTTTGTGAATGTTATGTTTTATCACACAGGGTTGGATTTGGCTTGTACCCTAGTATGCTAAATTTTTAGCAATGCTTCCTCAGAAGAGTCTTAAAAGTGCTTCCATGTTTCTGGGAGGTGGGTCCCTTGTTGTTGTGAAAAGTACCAGATAGCTGATGTCATGTACCTCGGCCAAATGGCAGAGTAAAACAGTGAAAGCATTAGAAACAGGACCTGGGTGTACTAGCATCTCCCAGGCTTGCGGATTAGCCAACAGTGGGCTCCTGTCAAATAGGCCCATCCATTCTCCTCTAGTCTGGAGAGAGAGGAAAGAACCGAGAGACTAGAGTTGTTTGCCTACCTGATCCCATGCACGGACATCTAGTGCCCTAATGTGAGGTCATACATTTTGCTGTGGGTTGTAGCTTACAGGGACTGGCAGAAGCAGGGACTGAAACAGCATGCATTGATTAGGAAGAGTAGACCTTGTAATGCCTTAACCTGTGCTTCCCTACCCTGTTGGTGCTGCTCCTGGGTGTCTCCCCCATGTCCAGAAGATGCAGTAGCCTGTATTGCAGAGGGCCACAAGCTACTGTCCTGGCCTGTTTCCCATCACATGCTGTCCTAAGCAAGTGATCCTCCTCCAGAAGGGAGGAAGTTGAAAAATGTCTCTTAAGAGGTTTCATGGCATCCAGAACCAACTGAGAGAGACTGTAGCACCCCATCCCTGCGGAAGATCCCTTATGTCTTACCATACTGCTGCCAGCAGAGCTTGTCTGGGCTCTTCTTAGAGGGGAGGACAGTGCACAGGAGCCGCCTGGCCCAACAGAGCTGGAGTGGATGTGGTGCACCCTGCAGAACAGACCTCAATAACATCACCCAGCAGACCTCCACAGAGATCAGGTGGTCTGTTCACTGCCAGCAGCAGCCCTGCTTAGGCATGACCATGCAATGCAGCTTGCCCTTTCACTGAGACAGGTTTTGGCACCTTTCCCCTCTCCCTTGTGATGGAGAACTGACCGCCTGCCGCCAGCCCTATGTTTTGACCACCACTCACTTCTGAGGTGTGGTCAGCACCTTTGCAGAACAATCTCAGTAGGGATGGTCACCATATCACCAAAGTGACAGGCAGAGGTGCCATGAGACTATGGAGTTTAAGCTGTGTTTTCCTGTCTCCTTCTACCTCTCCTTTATCTCCAGGGACCTGAAACATTTTTCCTTGAATTTCTCTTGTAGCATTTGGATCAGATGAAGACTGAAGTGAGTACTCTTGAAATGAGAACCAAAATGGATACATTCTCCATACAGAGTCCGCTGTGTTTTTCTGGAAGAGGAGTAAGCACTTAGGCTGCAAGACAAGACAATGGTGCAATGTCGTACTATTCACATCATATTTAATAACGCTCTAATACCATTCAATATAAATAAATAACCATTAAAAAGTACTTTCTTGACATTCTCTTTCCTTTGTCAATAGTATCTTCTGCAACAGAAAATGTTAGTAATATTCATTGGTTGGTGAATTGGATGAATCTCAGAGAACATGAGTATCAGATACTAATATGCTAGTAAAAACCAGGCGCTGGGATGCCTTCTCTTCTTTAGATACTTCAGCCTTGATCTGCAGCTTCCCTCCTTGCTGCATTCAGTGCATTCACTTTCCCTGAAGCCTGTCACTCTGACTGCTGCTCCACTCCTGGGCTCTCCAGCTTAACTTGCAGTGTTTGTTACTCACCTACCCTTAGCTGCTACACCTTGGCCAGCAGCAGTCCTTGCTGTCCTTAGGCTGCTCTACAGGGAAAAGAGTATTTGTGCTGAATAGGTCCAGATGCCTGCTAGCCTGGAACATCAGCTGTGTACATCCATGCTGTCTATACAAGGTCTTGGTCCTGCACAGTTTAGTGACTGACAGAATTTCTTGATTCAGAGAAACTCTCCTCTGCAGGGCCAGGCTGGGGCGAGAATGGAGATGGTGTGATAGGGCTGGTCTTGAGAGCAGATTCTGACTGGCACTGAACTGACAGCATAGCGCATATCACTGGAATCCAGGTCCCAGTGGGAAAAACAGGAATAATAATTTTGCTTTCCTATAGGGGTGCAGAGAGAACAACTCTCTAAAAACATGCGTGTGGAAGTATCCTTCACAATGGGAATAGATCCTTGCTACAAATGCCCACCATCGGTGCCAAAACCCTGCGTAGGACCTGCCCAATATTAAAGACCAGGGAATTAATCACAATATCCCCTCCTGTTCATATGGGCAGAAACTCTGCCCATCTCAGAGGAGAAAATGGAGGATCACAACTCAGCTCCTTTAATCCCTTGCTCTAACTCATTCATTGAAACCAGAAAGATGGAGAGGATCTTGGTTTAATGCTGGGTGGAAACATTAAGCCCACCTGTCTTGTGGCAGGATGAGTTGGCAAAACCTACTGAAATGCAAGACCTGTTACCTTCTGCAGAGGACAGGGCACAAAACTCTGACAAATGGAGAATGAAAATATTTTTGTGGATGCTGAGATTCCTTCATGCTATCCAGTGCCAACATGCAAGACCCTTGCTCTATGAGGACCTTTCTAAGGCCCAGAGAAGACACTGTTTTCACAGCCCATTCGGTATTTCTTCATGCTGAGACACTCGTCAGGGTGGCCTTGACGGGCTGGGTATGTTCATCCAGAAAGACCCTGGCCTAAGCCTCACTAAACGCAGTCCCCATTTCTCTATTTGCTGCCTGTTCTTTGGTTTCTTCTGCCTCCCTCTCCTGTATTTTCACCCTCCTCCTATAGCAGGATGTGCAGCTGCTCGTTCCCTATTTGAGGAAACATGGACTGACTCCCTCTCTCAGGTAGCCTTCAAAGAGCCCCCTTCATGGAGGCTTCCAGAGATCCCATGGGGACTATCTGCTGAGTGAGGCACTTCTTTTGCACATGTTTTTACCTCTCTGTGATTGCTCGGGAGCCAGAAACTTAGTGCCACCCATGTCTCTTGTATAAAGGAACTGTAATTCGCTTTGCTGTACTCCCCGTCTTGCTGTGTTTCTGATTATTTTGCCAGTTTAAGACACCATTGTAAAGAAACCCCAGGGAGCACAGAACGTACGACATTCATCAGTGAACACCAGGCTCTAACTGTTCTGGGGTGAGCAGGGAACTATTCTTTCTTCATGAACATGTCAGGCGAGCTAAGCTAAAAACCAAAACTAAACAAGGAATAGGTAGAGGAGAATTTTAGTATAAATAAATCAACAAATAAATAAGTTTCCTGCCAGCCCAGAATTTCTTGGTGGGGGATGATTCAATTGCTTATAACTTTCCCCCAGCTGTGAAATCCTCTATGTGTTTTGAATGCTTAAAGCCTTGTTTCTCATGGCCTGAGTGAAGATGGTTTTCAAGATACGCTCAGAGGGGTTTCTGGGTCATTCGAGGAATCTTCCTGGAAAAGTCACAGCAACACCACACCCCACGCGCACACATGGTACCAACACTTGTGCTTTTAATCCAGTGCATCCTTCTTTCGATCCTCATTTGACACCTCCTCCTTTGTGGGCTGCTTTCCACCTGGCTGCTTTCCTGTTTTATTGAGGGAAAGGGAAACCCTTCCACATGACACTGTCTCCTGTCTCCTCTCTCTTCACAGTGCCACACATGCCTTTCAAAGTTCAACTGGAAAACCTTGTCACATTTGCTATTTCAGTTGTCATCCATGTGCTCAAGGTATGTTTCCTGGTGATGTCTCTTCACATTCCTTGATGTTCTCACAGGAGATGTGTGCAGGCTGAGGAATCCTCTTCTCTGAGCACTTCTCACCCACCTCCACCTCAGAGAGGTGTCTTCCTCTCTGGAGCTCTAGGAAGCAAACCCAGATATGTGATTTGAGGCTACTGAAGTGCCTGATGGTGCTGCAGCAGGGTTCCAGGCTAGGAACAACACTTTCAAGTCCACCCATCTTTGCTCCTGCTTTCTGGTCTGTGCAGCAAGACATGGAGGCATGGCCTTTGAGGTACAGTACCTGCCAGGTCTCCCTGAGCGGGAGGGGAACTTTATCCAGAGGGCTCTGGGCCTGAGGATCTGGGACGTCATTTTCCAAAACAACCTTAAGCAAGGCAGTTCAAGTTCTCAGCTGAGGTGCAGGCACCGGATCCCTTCTGAACTCCCAAACCCCAGATAAGGAGCTTCAGCACAGCTCCCTCTCCAACACTGAAGGCTGATCTGTGTAGGTATCTGAGTGCATCCTTCCGAGGGAGAGCCTCTCTCAGGCTAGCTTTGTTTTAAAGCTGTTTTGAGAGCACACCAGACTCAGGCCAACAGGTCCGCGTTTGTGCTTTTGTGACGACTCCTGTCCTTCAACCACTGCAGCTCACAGCTATGGTACTGAAGCTCAGGTTTTACAATATGTCAGGAGAGACCTTCAGAGACACCCGCACCCATCCTGGATTTCAGCCTCTATGCTGGCGCAGCTGAGAATGGAGATCGCATCTAATAAATTGTAACGAATGGTTAAAAACACAGAGCCCGCAGGGGAAGGGAAGCACTCCTCTCCCAGGTCGGGAACAGGAGCCAGTGCACAAAGTCAAAGGTGAAGAGCTGTAGGATTGCAGGGCACCACATCAGCTCTGTCCGTGCCTGTTACCACCTTTTAGGCAGTGGGAGCTGATCAGCGTGGGGACATTTTGGGGGTATTTATCACCCTCTAGTGGTGGAGCAGAGGGCCGAGCAGAACAGGAAAGATGCGGAGCTGCTGTGGTTGCCGACAAACTTCGTAATGATCACTGCCTGCTGCCTCTGTCAAAACAAACACAAGATGACATAAGAAGGAGATAGAGGTGTTGATACTGCATCGAGTACAACAGGGCAGGAGACACATTTCCAACAAGGCTGTCCCCTGGCTCAGGTAGACATTAGGCAGGCATCAGTAAACAAGTTCTTCAGCTACACTACTTTGGGCTGGTATATGGCTGAAGAGCTGCTTGTTCTATCTGCACTACAGAGTCCTAGCTGGGAGATTTTATTTATGATGCAGAAAAAGCTCTGGAAAGATTCTGTTTTTCTCCCCATAAAATCCTTATTTTAATCTTAATAATTTTTTAAAGGAAGAGCAGGAGGATGAGATCTGCGGATCCCTGTCTGGAAGTTCTGAAATGCAGGTGAACGTATTTCCCTATTTCCAAATACCACAAGGCAGCAGGAATCCCATGGTAACCTAAGCAAATTCTTCTCTCTCAGATGTCTGTAAATAGATATTAGCAATAAGAATAGGTAGCTTTTTTAACACCAGTCTTGACTGATAGTTTTCAGGGCTTTAACAAAGAAAAATATGAAGCAAAATTAATTTCCATCTCCTACTCTCAGAAGCCAAAGCCTGTGTTTCGAGGGAATTTCAATACCCTCTGCAGGGACCTATGCTGTGGTAACTTCTGGCTGCTCTGTGGCCCCTGTTGCAATCCCAAGGATATTCCCCATCCTCCACATTTCCCTTCCTACTCTGCATGGCCGTTTTCCACAGTATCTCCACAGTGAAAGCCTTTGTCCAGCTGAAGATGGGCTCAGAGACCCCTTTTTTATCCTTCCTTCTCCTCCACTTTGCACAAAGATGTTGGGGAAGTCAGGCTCACCCCTGATCCTCAATCTCAGCACATCTCAGATCCTGCCTCGTGGTTCTCAGGGCAGCAAAAGCACAGCAAAAAAAAGCATAATTTCTACAGCACAAAAGAAAAACACTTTCCTTTTTTAAAATGTTGAGCTCTTGTTTTTCTTTTCATTATCTCTCATAAAAAGCAAACACCTGATGTGTCTTCTTGCTCCCCTTTTGCAGATCTGCTCTGATTTGTTGCGTAGAGTTTTCTCCCTTGGACTCACAAACACCACTGTGGTTCAGCTGGATACAGCTAAGGGTGGCGGGAATGCAGGCAAGGAGTGGACTCCAGCTATATATGCAGCACCCGTTGAAGCCTGATTTTTGCAGTCCACGTGACCAGCAGTCCCTTTACACTGTGTCTGTGGCAATCGTGTGGCACACGTGCCAACCAGCCACGCAAGTGGTCCAAATAGAGAGTAACAAAGCACCAAATCCTGCACCAAGTGATGTCTGCCTGGCTCACATCTGCAGGTGCTAAAGGAGAAAGAGGCCTCTGGGGGGTCTGGGACTTGACTAGCTCGATCTGATCCTCAACAAGGACTAATTGCCAGGAGTGAAAGAGAAATATTCTCCTTATTGTGTCTAAGAACAGAACATCCTCAGGGGAGCAATTTTACCTCTTTTTATTCTCAGTGCTGGCTTATCTAGATCATTACTGTCAAGGTTCTGTAGCTCAGCAGCCCTGATAGTAAGGGCTGCCAAACCACCCTAGCCATCAGCAGAGATCTCAATAAAACTTTAAGGGAGGGAATCTAATGAATTTGCTTGACTGCCCAGTCAAGCAGTTTACCTTGCAGGTATCTCCTGGAGTGGATGCCACCTGCCCACTAGGCAGGTCAGAACAGCTGCCCCATGTGGCAGATGGTGGTGTAGAAGGGATTGTGGTCAAATCGGCTGCTAATGCGAGTGGAAAGCTCCTTCAAAATCTACAGAGCTGGCCCAGCCACCACTCTGACATGAAAGCAGCAGTGATGATGGCTCTAGATAAGGGTGTAAGTTCTGCTAGTGAATGAGTGACAGTGCCTTGGTCTCTTAGATTGGTCGCTTCCCTTTCCCACAACAAATGACTTACAGGGAGCCATTCCCATGAGAATCCATAGCAGGTGTGTGGCATTTCTCATGGAGGATGGCTGAGTGCTTGGGCAGGGAGAGAGGGTGAGAACAAAAGTGCTGATACATAATGGCACACCTATGAAAACATCACATCTATAGCCTGCATCTGTAGTGGAGCAGTCAACCTCTCCTCTGACAAGTAGGCAAGGCAGGTCTAATCTGAGTTTTTATAAGCCTGCTCACCCTTTACAAAGTAAGTGGTACCTCCAGACCAGACTCTGAGTCCTTATGACTTTGGGCAGTCATAGCTTTAGCCTACTGGGGACCCAGCATGGGTGGGTGTGTAAAATGAGCCTGTTACTGCTGATGGATTTCACAGAAACACAGGTTAAAAGAGAGGCTGCTGCCTAAGCATGGGTGTCTAGCATCATTTATGGGTTGCTAGGATATCTGAGATTTTAATGAAAAGCTGGCAGATGAGGTACAGCATTTGTGCCCTACAGGAGGGCCAGGTAGGCTACCCTGGGGTCCCTGTGGTGGCACCAGGTGTCTGTGTTTAGGCAACTGTCTCCTGTCCCTCCCATCTGCTGCTGGTTGTGGGCGCTGGGATTGCTCTGCACTCTGTACAGCTGTCACTCAGAGATGATGAGATGACGTGGAAATGCTGTATGCAGCTACTAGTAATGCACACAGCAGATCAGTGCAGAAGTTGAAATACTCATGACTGGCTGTATAAAAGCTGTCAGTTTTATTTCCATGGGAAGAGCTGAGCTGAGGTGTGTATTGAGGTCAGGGACTGAAAACAGCCTTGCAATATCTTCCAAAGCAGGAGTAAATCATTCAGTATCCTGTCTCCTGCCACAGATATGAGTCATTCCAGAAAGAGTTGGGTACTCCCAAACAGGATACCTTTATTCTTTTGGGACTTTTGAGCTACGAATCTGCCAAGGGTAGACATTGGGATCAGAGGGCATGGCAGATGGTGGAGGAGGTCATAGCTCCTCTGAAGCCTATTCTTTATTAGTCTGTACTTCTAAGAACCTATCACTGATCTCTGATACATTCCTGCCCTCACCAATGGTGGTTGCCATAATCTCCCATCCTGCTGCTGAACCTGGCTCTGTGGACCACAAAGACACTCCTAGTGCCTTCACTGTTTCTCCTCAGCAGAAGATGTATTCCTAGCTCTGGTAGTGTTTGCACCAAGCCCCTCAAACTCTGTGAGAGTCTATGTAGGTCACACACTTGAGGTGGTCCAAGTGTCACATCAGCCTTTCCCTGCTGCACCCACACCAGGGTTGTTCTTGCAGGATAAAAGCTGAAGGTGGATGCATGGAGCACTGCAGAGGTGGCAGGGCTGTTGGGGTAAAAGCTCATCTGCAGGAATGTGATCTCTTTCCACACACTGTAGGACAACTCCCACACTAAAGAGCGTTTGGAGCTGGCAGAAAGAGAGGAGCAAGGAATTTGGCTTGTCACATTACTGAGTGAAACCATGGGATTTGTCTGCCACTTTTCTCTCTGTCTGCATGCAGGCAAAGCTTTCATGTGAACTGCAAGGAGGCTTGAATGAATATGAAATGCAGACCATCAGTGGGTAAAGATGAGGATCTACTTCTTGTGCAAAGGTGGCATGGTAAGGGAGTTACTGGGACAATCATATATGCAGTCTTTGCAGAAATAATAGTATAAATAAGGAAACAGGTACAGGTTATTTGCCTTGTCAAAACCAATAAAGACAAGGGTACTTACGTCCTGGAGCTGGCTCTCTGCTTACACTTCTACTCTGGGGTCTGTAAATCCACGCTTGCCTTCATTAACCAGAGTGGGCCTCTCAGTTCTTGTGTGCCAGACCAACACCTAGAAGGAATCACAAAGAGTTCAGCAGCTCTGGATGCCATGGAAACGTGAGAGCAGTGCATCCATCGGGTGGGATCTTCAGCAACTCGGGGCTCGCAGATGTTTGAAGCATGCGATTCAAAGGGGTTGAACCTGGGAGAGACTTCATCGGCACATGAAACAGTGACAAGGAGGAAGGATCACTCTGGACCAGAACTCAGACTCAACCCTCTGCCAATCCTCCTGGATTTTGGAGAAGCAATCTGGGCACACATTGTACGTCTGAGGCTCTTTATTAACACAGAGTGCATAGCACTATCTGTTCCTCAGCTTTACGTCTGTGAAGAATTTGGCAGGCTCTACATGTCTGTGCCAGCACCGTTTGGCACTGATATGTGCCAGCACAGGGCAGGCACAGTGGAACGTGGAGGAGCATGACAGGAGGCTGCAAAAGCAGCCAGGACCCAGCAAGGAAAATGTATCTTCAACACACGTCCTACTCACCTTTGTGCAGTTGGCTGCTTTGGGCTCCAGCCCATCCATAGTCACTAAATCCTTCAGCAGGCTGGTTTCCTGGTAGCCTCCTTTAACTCCCTCCAGCTTGAAACTGGCCTGAGGCTTCTCCAAAATCAGCTTGATGCTGATAGCAAATCCAGCCATGTCAATAGCAAAGGGCCGGTTAGGGTCAAAGACGGTTTTCCAGCCCACCACCTTCCCTGCTGGACTCACTTTTGGGGATTCATAGCGCAGTCCCCCAACAAAAGCCACTGGCCAGACTGACACTCTCCTTGTGTAGCGCATCTGTGTGCCAGAAAGAAACAGTGCTGTGAGAACTCAACCCCGTGACGTTTGTCCCGACCCATTAGTGCACCATCTTCTACTTTCATCGGCACCTGTCCTCCCCCGCTGACTTCCCACACAATTACACAGCTCTCGGCAGCGCAAGCTCTTGTTTACCTGCGCTACTGCTTGAAGAGCTACAGCTTGCAAAGCCACAAGGCTATTTTAGCACGTTCTTTGAACACCAAACTCGCTGCTTTTCTGCACCCACGCTCAGTCCCTCAGAAGAAGGAAAACCATTGGTTTTCTGATCTCATCTGAACTTTTATTATGTTTTGTAAGATTGTATCATTCTTGTAAATGCCAAACACAACTCCTGCCAGGCCTTTAACTCCGTATTATCAACTCCACTCACTCCAACTTCACCCTCATGCAAGTAATGTCCCTCCCTGACTGATGCATCTTTGTCCTCATTTATTGCAAATTTCCTCCACCCTTGCTCTTCCATCTGCAGCTATTGCCTAAAAGAGTGGGGTTTTATTGAAATTGTCAGAAGGACCTGCAAAGTAAGAAAGGATGAGCTTATCAGAGATCTAAAAAATGCTGAATATTGGAAATGTGTTCTCATGCATAACACTGTGGTTTCAAGTGGCGTAGTACAGTTTGGCTTAAATTGGTGACAAGGGAGTTTACTGAGTTTTTGCAAGTTTATGACAGACTTGGCATCTCAAAAAAGCCAGGTTTCCAGCAGAAGGGCTGGGCAAGCTTCTATTATTCCAGGGGCACAGCCCTGTTGTGGTGGCTGAAACTCAGAATACAGATGGGTAGCCAAGGAGAAAAGGTGGCTTAGAAAGCTAGTCAACTTTTCTAACATCCCCTACCCACCACACCCCTAAAACACTGCAGATTTATGCTTTGCTAGAAGTTTGTCTTTGGTGCTTATTTAAATCAGGCCAGCTCTTCCTGAGAAGTATACATTCCGGATTATATAACCTCTGGTCCCTAGCAAAAGGGCTTCTAGGTGGTGCAACAGTATGTGAGTGGCTATTCACATCTGCAGCCTATACCACGGCAGATGTGCTCTTTACTCTTTCAGCCCTTCAGAGCATGTCTACTGTGTTTGCATAACCATAGGTTTGCATGTGCCCTACACCCAGCTGCCACTGAGTGCAGGGCAGGTGAGGGCTCTAGGCGGTATGCCAGAGCTCTTGTCTCCTAGGTGAGGCTGTAAGTCCACATGGTAACCCTATCTTAGAGGTTTTTGCAAGTGCATCTGGCCTTAGGAGGCTTTGAAGCTCTATCCTGCTTTTCTGTTCCATGTAATTTTTCAGCTCTTACCTCTTCAAAGAGCTCTAGGCTGTAGGTGTTATCATCATCGGCAAAATACACTACCCCTTCTGGCGGTGCAGTGTTGCTGAAGCTGTCCCTCAGCCAATGCAGCCCCAGGTTCCTCTGTAGTGTCCCCCTCGGGGTGTGGGATGGGATCCAGGACAGCCCCAACTTCAGACTCTTGGGCGTCTCCACATTGAGATGGGTGAAGTTGAGCCCTGCCTTCTCCAGCAGGTTGGATACCAGGTTGGTCCTCCGTGGCGAGTCCTCCACCACCACCCAGTGCAGATTCTGTACATGTAGGAAGGTGTTGGCCAGACGGGTCAGCTCAGCTTTTTGCACTGGCCGGGTGTAGGTAGGGGTGATAACAAAGATGGTCGGCAGGGTGTCTGACCATGGGGGAGGCCTGGAGTACACATAATTCTGAATGACTTTATGCGTTGCCCCTGTGCTTTGCTGCTGCCGAATGCATGATGGGAGGCCTTCTTCTCTCAGTGCAGATGTACCATTGAGGAGAGCTTTAGTGGTCACGTTCTCATCTGTCTCTTCTGGGGCAAAAGAAAGAAAGGAAGGAAGAACAAGAAGAAATAGAAAGATGTTAGAGAACCAATAACTGCCAGCCTGCCTCCTCTCCAGGGAGTACTGGGGACACATCTGTCTGGAGTCAGTGCTCAGCACATCAGCATCATGTCCCCAAAGCCAGCCTAAGGTGCACATTTAATGTGCTCTTAAGAACAGTTTGTGTGCCCGTTGTAGGCAAACTCTGAGGGATTTGTCTTTGTTTAATGTATCCCATGTGAGAGCATTTCCTACTGAGGGTTCACACCAGCAATCAGCACAACCATCAGCACACTGACAGCAGAACTCTTGCACTTACTTCTCAGCAGGCTGAGGTAGTGGGTGGTTGGGTACTGGTGCCACAAGGTGAGGAGAAGAGCCCATGGCAAGGCAATCAGGAGCGTGGTAAGAAGGTTACGTCTCCTCAGCATGCTGCAGAGAGCTTCCAGTGCCCAGGCATCTCTCTACCTTTCAGAGCAGAAAAAAGAGTGGTCTTTGAAATATCAGTCACCAGAAACATTAGGACAGTAAGTCTGGAGGCCAAACTAGCAGACTGAGCTTGGCTTGCTTGGAGGGAGGCATGATGAATGTTGGGCCCCAGTCCAGCAAAGCGCTTGTCTAAGTATAACTTTACAAGGAACCCCATTAACATTGTAGGCCTGAACCATTATCCAGCTGCCGTGGCCAATTCCTCTGCTATTGAATAGAAGCTTTTATCTATTTATGTTGCTATAAAGAATGTGCCCCGTGATGAACCCACTGTCCTTGACTTAGGTTCATGTTGCTGATTCTGAAGCCAGAGAAGACAGTTACTTACCCCCTCTCTGGGCTGATGTTTATTCCTGAGCTTTGTGATGACCATTTAATTTGCTTCTTTTGTAGAATTTTAAAAAATTGTGTGCAAGATTTGCGTTCCTGCATATGCAAGTGGACAAAACACAAAATGCCAGGCATCTTCAAGATAGCCAGTGTCTTTTTCACTCCTGCAGCTTTAATTCATCCTCTTTATGTAGATGCATTGAGGCAATCAGGGATGCATGCTATCACCTATTAAGTTTTCTGCAAAATCTCTGCCTCAGTCATTCCACAGTACTGGTGATGCCTGCTCAAAGTTTAATTATTCCACATTCCTTTCTACTCTCTGGCTTGCAGTGTTTGACCACTGCAGCATTTAGTTTAAATCAGCGACTTCAGAACTTTGATTTCTTTCTTAGAATTTCTGTAATATACATGATCATGAGATCTGAGAATAGCAACAGTTAACATTTGTTTTCAAAACTCCTTCTATAAGGTGAGAGGAACTAAAAGAAAAGTAAAATAAAGGGCAAAAATATCAAGAATAATCAACAACAGGGGGTGGCTTATTTATAGATAGTTCAAGCTACAGTAGTCCTGTGCTTGATGTTTCACAATTGTTGAGCACCTTCAGCTCCCAGTAGTTAACATGGCTAATGAGCAGTCAGTCTGTCTGGAAATCAGATCCTTGGCTTCTCAAGGTAGCCATGCCTTCAACAAATTATCCAACATTAACAACTGGTTTGGAAAATACAGACTGAAATACTTGGATGCCTATTGCAGACCACTTGTTCAGTAATATAACTCGGCCCTGTGTAAAGTCATAGCGTGATGAGATCCCAGTGCTGGCTCACCTGTTTGAAAGACCCCTAACAGCCTGCGTGCAGTAAGTCATATAAGCATGAGGTCCCAGAGAATGGCTTCAGAAAGTCCGGCATCAAATGGGCTTGCCTAGTGCATGTGCTGCCTTCTGTATAGCTTTGGCACAGTTAGGAACATTTTCCTCCAACTTCTACCTTTTGCTTTGGACCCTTTCTGGGTATGAAATCTCCCAATACTGTTATTACACACAGGCAACAAAAGCAGTGCTCCAGAAAGAGGGAGCCACTTGTGTTGCTGCAGAATGGCAGCCCATGGAAAGGCTGAAGATTACAGAGCAAAGTTACTTGTTACCATCTGAGAACTCTCAGCTATCACTCCAAGTGGGCTGCCTGAGGTTTGATAGCTGGATTTTATTCCCCCCTCCCTCCTAGTAACATCTGTAGTCTGTTTTCTCTGAGATTATCTTTCTGGTGCCAAATACTTCTCCTGGTGGACTTCCTTGCTACCACAGCGATGCTCTTAGGAGGCTAAAGGGAGCATAAAACTTTCATTAGCCTCCTGCAGAGATTTCCGTTGGGAAACTACAAGCCCACCAGGCCCTCTTGCTCTTTTAGGCTGAAGGCAGTTCGAGGGAAGAGAGTGATGGCATCACACTGATACAAAGGACAGAAAGGACGTTCAAATAGCTTGGCTATTTCCTTATCTGCCAGAGATTTCCTAGATGTACTGAAGGCTAGTTGTCTAAAACCAAGATCCTCAAAGGGACATAGATAGGCACATTTTGTGCAAAGGAAACTCCTTGCCCAGGATTTAGGCTCAGTGGCTCCTCATCTGTCCAAAGGGGAAGGATTGCCTTGCTTCAGCCTTAGAGAATTGTGTGAGAAGAAATATGACCACTGGGCCAAAAGGGCTCAGCTCTGCAGTGACAGCAGCCACATGGTACTCCTGGAAGATATTAGGGGATGCTATTCTAAATTTATCCTCTGGGACGTTTTTAGGACTCAACTTTAATTTTGGCTATGACATTTTACCTTGGTGTCCTGAAAAAACAAGGATTATGCGATCGCAGGGCTCATCAGTTTCCTACTGCCAATAACTATCCAATCCATTTCAGCCAAATCTGACAGAAGACTAACATGTCTCAGCAAGTCTTCTGGCAGGCAAGTAGATACTCACAAGCCCTGTTAGGGAAATTGCTGCAACATGAGCTTGTTCCTTATTAGACACCAATGGTACTACACAGGAACAATCCCTCAAGGGAACCTATCTCCACTGCTCCCCAAACCAACTGTTTGTGGTGATTGTTTTTAATGCTTCTTACCTCCTCATTCAGGAAACCTCATGGTGCCCATTCCTCTATATTCAACGTATGGAAAACTGATGAAGAAGAGGACCAAGGAACCTGTGTAGCTGGGGGCACACAGGAGTGTTTTGGTGATGCCAGGCAGGACCTCTCCTTCCAGCTTTAATGTTGAAGGTGTTGGTGTTTGGTAAGGTACAGATCTAGGCTGAACACAAGGCAGGATGATGTTACCCATACCAAGGGCTGTTTCCCCTGCAGGAAGTCCCTTCCCAGTGTAGCAGCTCAGAGAAAAGCTTCCTGTCATTCAGAGTGGTGAGAAAAGAAATCCAAGGAGGGCTCATAACAGTGGCAGCAGACCTGGCTCAAGGTCATCACAGCTCCTTGCTTCCTCTAGTATGCTTGCAGTTACAAATGTCCCTGCACTAGAGTCAAGCAGACAGTGGTTTTTCCCTTTAACAAAAGGTCTTAATTATACAGGCATGGTTTCTATGCAATGGGCCTGCCACTGCTGCAAACTCAGGTCGCTTTTGGAAGGAAGGAGAGGAGGAGGTGGCAGTGGCAGCTGTGTTACCAAGAGAGCAAAGAGGAGAATGATCAGTTAGAAGCGCTTTAACGAATTCCCTTTCTAGTGCTTTCTCCTCCTCCTCTTCACAGCCAGCCCGTTCATGCTTCCTGAACACTGCAGACAAGTGGAGATGCTGTCTGTGTGTGCAACTCCCCTGGTGCTCCTTGCTCTTTATTTCTGCATACACCTTCTCTCTATTGCTTTTCCAAAGCTTGCAATGCTGAAGAAGTTAAACCAGGTAAAGCACCAGGTCACTTGTGAACCTCACAGAGGAGCTGACTTTAACCCTGTTTTCAGAAAATTTGTCTTAGAAAACTTCATTTTCTCTTTAAAACATTACCTTCTCTCCCCTACTGCTGTCCCCTGCATCCATCATGCTTGTGCTCTCCTGTTCCTTTACATCTTTCACCTGCCTTTTCTCAGTCCTTAGGAGTCTCTCTTCTTCCCTGTTTCCAGGACTAGAGGAATCCCCTGGCCTACTAATAATTTTAGCCCTTGTCTTCTCTCCTTCCCCACACAAAGGCCCTTTGCATTTTCTCATGCCCACCCTGCATGGAATATTTCCAACCAAGTGGTCCATTAAAGCATCAGCCCATCCTTTTGAAAATATATCATCAAAACCTAGTCGCATGCCAATGCCTCTGGGTAGCCTGCTGATGGCCCCAGTGGGGCTTACAGAGGTTTACTGCACATATTTTTACCTACTTTTTATAATTAAAACCAAAGTCCCCTAAGTGGCTCAGATTAATTGCATGCCTGGCTGGCAGGCATTACGGTGTGTATTCTTGGTACAACCAGCTACCTTCCTTCTTCCTTTACACCCATTCAGAGCAGACCTTATTAAATGAGATTCAAGATCAGAAGAAAATTTTGTGATCATCTAAACCCATCTCCAGCAATCATCCCGTAATTCCTGGGTTTAAGCTGTAGAGGGCAGGGACTCTCTCTTAATGTGCTTGTACAGTCCGGCACTGATCCCAACAGGAGCCTTTGGATGTGCCTGTAATACAAATATTACTGATTGTACTCTCTTGCTGCCTCTTCTCCTCCCTTGCTATTTCCCCTGTCCTGCCTATTTCCCTTTCTCTTCCCTTTTCTTTTTTTTTCTAGTGTCTCCTGCAGCCCTTGTTTGCATTACGCATGCTTAACAGCATTAGCTGGATGTTTGATGGATGCCTTCAATATGCTGCCTGTAGCCTTCTTGAGCTGTTTTCCAATTATACATCCCTCTTCTTAATTTCATCCATCAATCTTCTGTTCTCCATTAAAAAAATAAACAAACACTCACACACAGAGCACAAAGCTGAGTATGATAAGGACAAAATGTTTCTCGTGCTACTCTCACTTCACGCTGCTTCGTCAGACTTTTCAATTCCCAGGACACAACACCATCCAGTCTCCGTTTAAGATCCTGTGTGGATGCAGGGGGCAGTCATCTGAAAGGATTCAGGAGAAGAGAACAAGAGAAACATACAGGGGGAAAGCCCAAGCCCCAGCCTGGATGTCCCAGACTAATGCTGAAGACAAGCGAGATCTGGCTGAGGCTCAGAGCATCACATCTGACTGATCCCTTCATCTGCTGTTGACTAATTACCAACAGGGTACAATTCATTACAGGCAAGACAGCCTAGATGTTGGGAGAGGGATAAGGCTTCCCAGGCTGGAGAACAACCCAGGCAGCCTCACCATTCAGATACAGCTTTAAGGGGTCACAGATGTGACTTTCTAGTTGCGGAGTAGTTTGAAAGGTCTTTTCTCCCAGATAACTAATGACGGGACGAGAGGTAATGGCCTCAAGTTGCGCCAGGGGAGGTTTAGATGGGATATCAGGAAGAAGTTATTTACTGAAAGAGTGATTATCCATTGGAACAGGCTGCCCAGGGAAGTGGTGGAGTCACCATCCCTGGAAGTGTTAAAAAATGGGTAGGTGTGGTGCTTCAAGGTCAAGGGGTTAGGGAGACGTTCGATGAAGGTTGGACTGGATGATCCTAGAGGTTTTTTCCAACCTAAATGATTCCGTGATTCTGTGACATGCTGGGTGAATGGTAGAGAAAGGTGAAAGTTAGAGAGAGGCCCAGCTGACTGGGGATTATTAGGCTGACATGTGAGTTCAGGTGCCTGCAATTTTCCTGTAGCCCTGCCCAAAAGCTGCTCAATTGGCATCCTCTTTGTTAACTCAGAAACAGTTAGGATCAGATGGGCTTTGGTAGTTCTGTTCTGAGGTTTCAGTTCTGCCCTCCACCTGCCTGATTCAGCATGAGAACCATACTTTTTGAAAAGTTAGCTCTGCAAGAAAGATGATTTTGCAGCCTCTGGTTAAGGGCAGCCAGCCCGTCTAAGCCAGGCTTACAAGACCCTGAATGTTGGACCAACTCTAACCCCAGGACTGTATGCCTGTAGTCTTAGACACAGACTCTAAGGATCATTAGCTTCCCAGAGAGACAAATTTCACAGTTCAAACCATCCCCTGGGAACATCCTGCCACCCACTGTAGAGATTTTCTAGGCAAGCACCCAAAGCAAACTAGTCTCAGCTATTGGAGCCAAAATCTTTGAGAAACACCCCCTAATCTTGGTTTGTACCATGCTTGCAAGCCTACCCTTCTGTGTGTACCCTGAGTGAGGCATGGAGAGGGGAGAAGGTGTGAGGGGCAGAACTGGAGCAGAGCTGCTGGCAGGTGCAGATGAGACTTAATTTCACGCACCAAAACTGTCAGCAAGGTTTTTGGTTTGTTTTGCCTGCATTTTGCTTCAGCCCCTAGCCACCTTGAGGAAGTCCATGCAGATTTCATGAGTTCCCTAACTCCCGGTGTGGGAGATGTGATGCTGAAGGCAGAGCAGGGAGCTTTCAATTATTGATGAGAGCGACCTCTCTTTAAACAAGGAATGCATAATTCATGGCAGCACCGGTATTTGTGGTGATCAGCAACGGCTCCATCTCTGCTTTGCTGAAATCCACAAGAAGCTGCTGTCCCCTCTCCCCCCATTCCCTCAGGCCCATCAGAGCCTTCAGCCGAAACTTCAATACCGTTTAAAATTGAGACATGCTAAGATGCTGCAGCATTCCCCCCTCACCGGGAAGTCTCCTGCCTGTTCGAGATGTGCACAATAAAGTGGGAGGATGGATTCAAGGAACCACAGAAGTGGGTGGAATGGGTTATTGCTCTGGGATAAGCAGGGGTAATTACTGTGCAAACACAGCCACAACAGGACATTTCTCGGCAGTGAGACTCCTCTGACCCCGAGACAGGTCTGCAGGAATGGCATTGATGTAGGACAGAAAGACGGGCTAGCTCTAAAGGACACTGCCTGAGAGTTCACATTCAGCTCTATTTCTTGTAGGCGTGGGAAACAGAAGGGAAAAAGGGAGATTTGGTTTTCTGCTTAATAAGTAGCAATTTCTCCTCTAAACACTGCTGGAACTGCGTGGCTGAAAAGCAAAGGAAATAAAAAAGAAGGAAGAGTATTTTTTTTTTCTAGGAAGGGGATATTTTAATGATGGAACACCAAAGTTCCATCATTAGACTTTTTTCTAGACTCTTTCCTAAACCCACAGCTGGGATCTTGACCTCTCAGTAACACAGGCAATGCAGGCCACTGTGGTCCTGTCCAAAGGTGGAAGGGTGCTCTTCTGCTCGGGGTTTTAATTGTCCCTCTGCCGCAGACCTTGTGAGTGGCTCTGGGCAAGCGATTCCTGCCATCTGAATGAGGTGAGCACTCCCCTACCGCCCATGGGGACAAAGGGCAAGGCAAAATTAACTGAGCACCCTGGAGAGACAGAAAACAGAGAACTACAAATAATAAAACAATATGGGGAAGGATGGCCAAGTCCTTCCCCAGGGCAGGATGAATGGAGCTACCAGCAGCTGTGGGGTTTCAAGGCTCAGCCCCATCTACACTGTCACTGAGTGCGCGGGCTCCTGCAGGGACAACTTCCCCGGGAAGTGAGTCATTCCCAGTGAAACAGCCACCCTTCCCAAGCCCCCGCGCTTCTTCCTCAGATGTAAAGAAAGGCTTCATCCTTTCCCTGCCAGCTCCAATCCCTTCACCATATGGGACTGCAGTTAATTCAGCTTAGCAATGAGGCTCATTCTTGGGGAACATGCCGTGCACTCCCCTATCCCTCCACTGCCTGCGTGAACCCAAGTCAAGCATCTTCCTCCAACCTTGGTCCGTGAACAGCTCGGCACAGCTGGGAGTAGGGGAGGGTGATGCTTTATACAGAGCTTTGTTCCCAAATTAAAAAATAAATGCAAAAAAGCTCCAACAGAAAACAAAAACTAAACGTTGACAAAGCTAATTAAATCGGCTGGCTGGGTCCCGCAGGACCCAATACTTTTGAGACAGTGCATGGCTCAGCCTGCTATCTCCAGGTAGATCAAGGGTATCCAGGCATTATCTGGGCTATCAGCAGGAATGGAGATAACCCAGTTCGGATATAGACTAGACCTTGAACTTGGCTGCAAAGCCCCAGCTATGCAGGGAGCCTTCTGGAGCCTGCAAAAGGAGGTCTATACCAGGCTATTTTTAATCAGCCCAGACCCAAATGTCATCCATAATCGATCCATGCGACCTGTCACCACCTTCCTATCCCCTGGGCTGTGACTCAGAGGGACACAGTCATCTGCCCCATCCCCATTTCCCTATGCTGCAGAGCTGTAATCCAGGGGTGCCAGGGATACCTGGAGAAAGATTGGCAGCTCAGGCCAAAACAGAAGCAGAAGGTACCAGATGTCTCCTGAAAAAGCCAGCTCTCTCCTGAGAGACCTCTATGCTTGGAGTTACCCTCTCCTGAAAGGGAAGCCAGGGGCTTATTCAAATATCAGCTTCTCTCCCCTGCTGCCAAGCTCTGGCAGAACCAAGGACCTTTTTAGATGCTGATGACTATTACAGAATAATCATTCCAAACGTATCAGCGTGAATCAGCCCAATATCTGCATTATCCAAAAGAAAAAAAAAAAGCTTTCTTTTTTTCCAAGGAGGCAAAATAATTATAAGGAAGCAAAAACAATACCCGCTTGTTCCAAAGCATCTGTACATTTCATCCAGAGCTTTCCCTACTGAGTTAACAGCTGATGCCTATTCAGCAGGAGTGGGAGCTGTCATTTTACAGGTTTCTTACAAAAGCAGAAAGGAAAAACCAATGGTATTTGCTTCCAGAGTATTTTCAAAGGTGGAGAGGAATTACTTTTTCAGAGAAAAAGGCATTAGGCATTATTTGATGGATAATTACATTGCACAGGTGCTTGTTTGAGGAAAAAAAAAAATCATGCTGATCAAAAGCTCCTTGTAAAGATATGGGGCCCAAAGGCCAATGCTGTTCATCTGGTAGCAGCCAGGATGCAGAGACAGGCTTTGATCTTAGTTATGTGTCAATATGACATCAAATGCAGACCTCCAGAGGAACATACTATCACTAATGCACACCCTTCATTGACTTAGACAGCTTGTTTTCCTCCTGCTTTCAAAGGCAATGTCAAAATGCTTTTCCCTGCTGGACTTCCTGGTTACTCCTAGGGAGGGCAAAAGAAACCAAAGGAGAAGCTGCTCTGGCTGAAATCACTGCAAATGAGTGGAACAGCAACGATGCTATTTAAAAGGCAGATGTAGCTAAAGTTGTCCACTGTCTTCTCGAAACCTGTGGAAATACTGACATTTTAATGGTTACACATGTGTGCTGGCAGCCTGAAGAATCAGAGTCCAGACCTATTATTGTACGGAAACAACTGTGGGCAGAAGATGTGTGTGGTGTACGGGCAACAATCCCCCGGAGTTTTTATTAGAGAATGCTGGCTGAATTATGTGATCAGTAAAAGTATTGTGCAAATAGCAAATTGGGGCAGAATGTTTTCATGGGTGGCAGCTTCACAGATTAGCACAGAGTGGATGCTGTCCAGCACTGATGCCATTACATCACGCAGGCCTTGGTTCAGTGAGAAGGGGAGAGTGGAGAAACACCACTTTAGTCTCCTTGATGGACATTTTCGCTGAGCTGTGTGAAATGTGCTCACTCCGTACCTAGCTGAGATGGTCCAAAATGCTAATTCTGATTTATTCCTCCAAATAAATCATCAGCACTCATTAGATTTGCCACTTGCTGTGCAGCATCCAAGTGTCATGCAGACACTTTTAAAAACAAATGTAGAAAGGCAAAATAAAGTGGCACCTAGAGAATTGTCTTTTGCAATAGATAGATGTTATGGTCCACTGCTTGATGTGTACCTTAAATGCCACAGCTCGTCTGTATAGCTTGGGCTTGATTAAAAGAAACACCAGAATGAAAATCAGAGAGTCAGTGTTTGTTCTCCTGCCCTCTGCATCTGAAATGAAAAGGGAGGAAGGGCGCGAAGGAAAGAAGGGGCAGGAAGGCAATAGCCAGTGTCCTGCTGAGGCTGTCCTGCTGTCCTTCCGTGTCCTAACAGGGAAGCTGTTGACTCCAGATCACAGGCAGGCCACATCCAAATTAGGTGCCAGGGCATTTGAGATCAAGAGACCTATATGCAATTCCCACCTTCTGGGAATGCCAGGGGAGCAGTCAGAGCAATGTATATAACATAGGCAGCAGCTGCCAGAGGATAACCCTGCATCGTGATGGAAGTAAGTTTTTATTTGTAGAAAAAGTACACAGTAGATGCATTTGGGCAAACGGAGCTGAGGAGTAGCAAAAGCCAAATGTCCCTTTCTGAAAACAATACAGTCATACCAGAAAGAAAAGGTGTATGTTTTGGTTTCTGTTCTTCCATGTCTTGCACTGTTAATGTGGAAGAGGCTTGTTTGTTGGGAAGGCAAGAAAGGCTGTGAGGGAACTGAGAGCAGATGAACTCATGGCATAAGAAAAACCCCTGCTTTGTCTCTTAGAATGCATAGGGCTTGGCTTGTGTAGGGGTTGCTCTCTGCTGTGCTCCTTAATTGCACATGAAAGTAACCTGGGCTGAAAGTGGTCTTTGCACGTGGTGTCTATAAACCTTCTTTTCAGCCTATGCTGTATTGTACTCATGAGCTTATCTGTGAATTTGTGTGCTTCAGGCTGCTCAAGACCCGGGTGCAATAAGGAGTTGATGCTACCCTCCAAGCCTGGTAAGCTGTCTGCTCTGTCTGTCCTCTGAGCTTGGAGTGTGATCTTTGCACAAATACCAGCAAGAAAACACTGGGAGATGCCTCTCCCCAGCTCTTGCATCTCTGCACTCAGGGCTGCTGTCCTTCCTACCTCCCTTCTACATGCATGGACTGCCAGTTGGCCTTGGGCAGAATAACTAAGGAACAAATATTTCTGGTTGGAGAGGAAAGATGAACTAGGGTTTTTTTCTTAATGCTTCTCTGCATTTTGAGAGCCCTTTGAGCTTACTTCAAAGGCAGATGATGTTGGCCTGAAACATCAGGGCAGACCAAGAGTAGTCTCTCACTGAAACAAGAAATGGGCTGTTGCTGTAAATCTTAGAGGTGGATCTGAATCTCTCCTGGTTCTGGAGGTGAATCTGGCTCTCTCCTTGTGTTGCGGGGAGGAAAGCACCCTCTAGTTATTGTACAGCTTTACAGACAGTGATGCTGATTAAAGTGGTAGCTGCAGCACTAGAAACTGGATCTAGAAATTCAGGAATGCCTTAAAACAGAGGTCCAATTTGTTCTTTCTGGACAATGAACTGCTCCTAGAGCACACTTCTGTTTGCTTTTCACAGTCTTTGTCCTTAACCAGATTCTGTACATTATGTGACTGGTGAACAATCTTTTCTGTCTTTCTGCAGTAAAGTTACCTTCTTCAACTGATTATTAGCCTTCTCTCAGCAGAGGGATGCTGAGTGTTACCCACATTGGGCTAACCTTAGGATGATGTTACTATGGTTGCTCCCACCCACTTCCTCCCCAAGCCCCTGCAAGTATGCACACACCCTGTATCTCTGACTGGTGCCTGGTATGCCAGTCTTCTGTCAATGGTTGTCTTGTAAGTGTGTCCTCAGCACAACAGACAACTTGGTGTTTCTGAGGTATAGCAGGGTGAGGCCAAAAGCAGTTCTCTGTGAGGACATTTGTGGAGGTAACAAACCAGATGAAGCATTCCCAGCTTCCCACGTGCACTGTGAACTACTTCCATCCCTTACCAGCTCTGCAAAAAATACTCCTGAAGGGCCAGCAACAGTTCCTAGGCAGGAAAGACATCCTAAAACCTCTTGAGGAAGAAGGAGGAAAAATTTGACTTTCTAGTTCTGCTGCTGTAACTAATTTCTTAGCCATTTGTGTTTGTCCTGATGCTCATGTCAGGACTCATGTTGGGGTTAGGAGAGAAATACCTAGTATCAGATTTTATCTGTCTGGTAATTGTGATGCAGAAGGGTGTACAAAAGAGCAAAAGTCATGCCTGGTGACTATTTTGTGCCAGTATTTAACAGCTACAGGACTTGGTTTGACTTCCAGGATGCTACAATCCAAGCATGTCTTGGCTTTCTGGACTATGAAGAGAACTTGCTGATGACAGCTCATCTACTGCTGAATGGAAGCGGGTGTTGACAGAAGAGCCACAAAGGTCCTCTGCAGAAGACACTACTAGGTGGAATGAAGTGTGCAGAGTTTGTCTAGCAAGCTAACGTGACCGGGAGTGCAAGTGGGGAGCCTGGTCAAGATACACGAACAGTACTGGATTTGGTCTCAAGAGGGTGACAAGAGAAGGGAGCGCCATGCACAAAGCCTCTTGGAGGCGGTAAGGGCAATTTTAAATTATCCTTTCCCAAAGAATCCTTTGAAGTAAAATATGTTTACCCACAAAAGTCTTCTTAGCATAGAGGTCAGCAGTGATGACTGGATCTTAGCAAAGTGCTTAGCAGTGTCCTGTGTCTTCCCTTGTAATGGAGCTGCGAATATTGAGTAATAAGAGATTTATTGTGCTCCAAGACTCCTAAGATGAAAGTTAGGAACACTACTCACTTCTGCTGTAAAGAAAGCTCCTGTATCATTTGATAACATGCCACTGAGGGCTGTGGGCTTGAGGAGAACAAGGAACAGCACAAGAGTTGCTAACCAGAACAGGAAACACACTGGGATTACTGGAGGAGCTATGGAGAAGCCTAGGCGCTGCTACAGTGCAAGAAGTGCTGGCATCCTGAAGTGCTGGTATCCCACAGTGGAGGGGTGATGTGTAAGGCAAAGCAGGGGACTGGACTGTGGAGGACTCCTGAAATATCTAGTTGCTGACAAAACAGAGGCTCCAAGAGCTTGATGAGAGTAGAATGGAGGAGGCAGTTCCAAGGGGAAAAAACAAAATGGGTTGGGGAGAAATGCTGGCCAGGTTGAAAACCACCACTTGATAGCGCTTGCCAAAATGCGAATTATTTACCCTTTCTAAAGATCTGCCAGGGGACACCTCCGCTACCTGGAGTCAGTGGTTAAAGTCCCTACCTCCTTTCCTATTGCTTCACAGAGATGAGGAGCTGGCACACATGTCTGAGGGAAGAAAGAAACTTGCTGTAGACCTTGGAGCAGTAGGATTTGCTAGCTTGCCGCTGACTGCCCAGCCCAGCCTTGAGATACTGCTCAGCTGGGCTCGTGTTTGACTATTTGACTTCAGCCTGCCTGTAAGCTTTGTAGAGGTGCACAGGGATAATCAGGATTTGGTTTCTGTTTGCTTGCTAATTTGAGCCCCTGCTGTGAGATTTGGATGTTTCTGAGGATTCTATATTAGCTTTAATAATTAAAAAATTATTTAAATGCTTAGTGAAGAAGATGCATGATCTATCATTGAAGCCGCTTAGCAACAGGACTCATTAAGACATGTATTAGTACAGAGAGATACCCTTGCCCCAGCGTCCTCTCGAAATGACTATCCGCTCATCTAAACAAGATAAAGGTCTTTACTGGCCTCCTCCGAGGCCAGAGGATAAAGCACTCAACTGTGAAACAAGATTTCTTGGTTCTTTTTCTGGCTTCAACTATGCGTAAGTATGTGGATCTGGGCAACTCATTTCACCTGCTTCAGTGCCTCAGTTCCCCCACAGGTAAGATAAGCACGAAAATGTGTAAGCACTCTGGGGAAATGACTTTCAAGTGCCTAAGCTCATTAGAGAAAAAACAACCCTTGTAGTGATTAAAAAGTGTCTCAGCTCCTTGACAGTAGCTTATACTAACCACACAGTTCACATTGCCCTCCTGAAGCCTACGTACAGTTTGCTAATTATAGGGGAGAAACGTGATCTTCTCCTAGCCCCTTACCACCTAATGGTAGCCAAGTAGGTAAGTTAAAAACTTACTATCTGACTCAAAAGAATTCATTTTAAGCAAAGCCTGGCAAAATATTTCTGGTTACCCTTCAAGGAGAAAGAGGGCTTACAAGTTCTGGGGCAGGATCTAGTTTTGGTCACAGGAACACTGTTAAATAGCATGCGTGAGAGGAGAACAGTAATACTTTGTGCGTTCTATTCCCAGTGTCATTCACTGAATCTCTCTAGCAGCACCACACTCCTTATGAAGAGAAACTGAAGCAGAGTGGAGGAAGCACGTATAAAAGGAGACATTTCAGTCTACAGTATAAAAGCTGAGGTGTTCCTGGCTCTTGGGCTTGCATGCAGGACATTGCACTTCACAACTGAATGTACAGGCCTTGGGCAGACCTTAGTGTGATGTGAGGGTAAGGGAAGCATAGATGAAAGGAAGGTGAGGGAAGAAAAATGGGTGTAGGTGAGATACTAAGGTGTGACTGAAAGTGATTCTTGAGGGAAGGAGCAGGAACAGAAGAGGTGAGGTTCATGGGAATGAGAGAGCAAGATAAAGAAGAGGAATGAACAAGGGTGAGGGAGCAGGAGACCAAGCGGGACAGTAAGCAGGAGGCACAGTCAAAGCATCTGTGCTCTCTCTGAAGAGATTGCCTATTTTGCTTTTGCCTTTTTTTGTGTGTGATCTTGCCTTAAAATTGCAGGAATGTGGCAGCACAGCACTGGCGCTCTGATTTATTAATTCCATCCCGTCCCACCAGCCCATAAAACAAAAGCATCTGTGTTTGCTCAATACGAGCACATGAAGGGCCTCATTCACGTCAGAGGTGGAGAGGGAAGCTGGCAGATACAGGAAAGCCGTCGGCACCTCCTTCCTTTTCACCTTTGTGTGGATCTGGGCTGGGGGAAGGGCCACAGGAGGGAAGGATCCAGAGGATGGGGTAGCAGGAGGGAGAAGGCTAAGATCACCCTGTCAATCTGTTTGGGACAAAGTGGAGAGAGAAGACCCAATGAATGAACTAGGCTGGACTACCTTCAGTGAGGAAGGTACCCCGGCACTGCAGAGGGGACAAGATCCCTTGATGCCACCTAGGCTTACCCAGCACTCATCTCTGAGGTGGCACTTTGTGCAGTTTTGCCCCAGTGAACAGCAGTCCTGTTGCTGCGGTCATAGCCAGGGCTTTGGAGCCCAGCACTGTAGCCTGACCCATAGCTATGGACATTACCATAATAATAAATTAAATCTGACAGTCACAGGAGAAATAATCCCTTACAGCTGTTTTTTAGCATGCTTTCAGGATAAGTAAGGCTCAGGGTGAGACAGATATTAACTCTCCTACTTTAATGACTGAGGCATGAAAGAGGAGCCAGCAACCTCTACTCCTGCCAGGTAAGGATCAACTCTGCTGTTTCTAGCAAGAGGTACTAGGAGATTTTTGTTGGACACAAAGGACCTTGCTAATACTGCATCTCTACCTCTGCCCTTAGAAACAGTGTATTTAGGAGCCAGGCCGCCCTGCCATGTTGCATGGGGAACGTCACCTCAGGGGTAGCAGGGTCTGCAAGCTACTATGGCCTGGTCCTTGTTTCTTCCTCCAAGTGCTCCCACACAAGGGCTCCTAAGGACCAATCCTGCTTTGCTAGCAAAATGCAGTTGCCATGTGCCCTGTACTCCCACACGCAAACCCACTGTGAACTTACAGAATGAGACAACGCTGCTGCTCTAAAATCTTTTATCCAGAGCCGAGACTGTCTGACCGCTAACCCTTTTCAGCTCCAAATAATCCCAGCACTTTGCTTGGCTAGAGGCTGGCTGTACTGGGAATAAATGCCCTTGCTCTTGCTGCCAAGGGGTAACATCCAAAGAATAGGATAATACTGTTTTCTTTTGTAATGCAGCATTATTCATAAACAAGCACCACACAAAGTTGCCAGGATGCTGGCATTCTATTAAAATCCACAGCAGCACAGGCAGAGGAAGTGGCAGCGTGAGCACCACTGGACCAGCGCAAATCTCACCAGAACTTAACCTGAACCTGCTCCAACTGACAAAAGCCAAGCCTGTGAGAGCTAAGTGTCAGCACACAGGCTGAAAAACACATATTTTTGCTTCTGCATGGAAATGAAAATATGCCCCAGTGATCTTCACTTGAACATGTCTCTCTCCTTTTTTCCTTTGTCTCTTACATTGATCAGTGTTGTGGGTTTTGAAAGGCACAAGAAATCCTATGCTAGACAATTGTGAGAGATTGAAGCCTGAAGATTTAGGTCTATTTCAAATGGACTGTCCTGTCCAGTGATGAATGATCTCCTATCCATCAAAATGTCTCCCCTTTTCCTGAATCCTACACTCAGCACCAGCAGCATCTTGTAGCAGTGAGTTCCATATGTCACTATGCACAGTATAGGAAAATACTTAATTTTATCATCAAATTGCTACCTTTCACATTTTCCTGAATGCAATCCGGTCCCTCTACCAGAAAAGCCATGTAGAGAAGCATTCATTCTCCTTCTTCTGCCTTGTTGATTGCTTTGGTTTTCACCCCGATGTGCCTCCTCGTTTATCTCCCTGAGCTAACTAGCCCCATCTTAATGAATCTCTCTATGTGCATCAGGCATTAGGGGCATCACCTGCTCAGAGGAGGAACAAACAGCAAACAAAATCTAAAGGTCCCTGTGCCATAGCTGTGGATCCCAGTTCTGTGTCACAGCCCTGGGGAAGCTATGTCTCCTGAGGAAACTTAGCTCAAATTTTATAAATCTGAGGAATTTGCAGAGTGCCATGCTTTTATCTCAGCGAGAAGGATCTCAGACAGCTCCCCACACTGAGCAGCAGAGGAAGCCAACAAGGCAGTTGATTGAACGCTTGGTAACATTGGCAAAGTAGATAAATTCGAGCTCTTAAGCAAAGACCTTGGGGAGCACTAATGTCACATGAGAGTGAGCTAGAAGAGACTTCAAGCTCTTAATTATGAGCCTGCACAGTTTAGAATGCATGAAGGATACAGGACCAAGTTTTTATAAGTACACTGACCATGGGTCAGGGTGCAGTTTGGAGAGGTACCCCAACCTGGAAGAATTGATGGGGTCTGACCAGCGTCCCTTTCAAAGAGCAGGCTTTAGGCAGTCATGCCTGTGCCAGAGATGAGGATGCCAATAGCCACAGGTCTCATCCACACCCTCTATTTATTCGTCTCTTATGGTACTGGTGGGTTGTAAATGGCAGTCCTGTTAGGCTGAGCTGCTTCCCAGAGAGTGCTTCTTAGAGACGCAGGGGCCTTGCCTGGGAGATGGACGATCTGGGGCTGTCTCAGCTCTGACACTATCAGCTGCAGTGTCTCCCTTGTAAAGTGGGGGTAGTCATGCTGACAAACAGCTCTGTATGTGGGCAGGGAGTGCTCTTAATCACGTATGCAGAGTACTTTGAGATCTCAGGATGAGAAGCGGTGCAGACGAGCATAATGCTTTATTATTAGACAGAAAGGCCAGGAGCAAAAAGGGCACAGCAAATCTAGACTTCTGCAGGTGTGTAGGACCCAGCCTCCAGTCTCACTTATTACCACCTTTTTAGGCTTCTTCTTTTATTAGGAACAATTAAATACAAGGAGGAAGGGGACAGATATCATCTTTCCTGTGTACATCCTGCAGAATAATTGCAGAGCTTTCCCAGAGCAATTTTGCATGCTCAGTAAAGGGCATCTTTGGAGTCTATCAAATATCTCATCCCTTGTAGGCATGCATATGAAGGCTTGCAGCATATGTCAGGAGATCTCTTTATTTATCCCAAATATTGGGAACAGGAAAGACAATGGAGAGTGTTGAAGAAGAGGAAGAAGACACCTCGGAAAAAAGCTCTGGGAGGTGGATGCAGTTGTGAGGTGGCTTCTCACGGCTGGAGCAGCAACGCTGTCTCCCAAGGCATTGGTGGGAAGCTGGAGGTGACTGTGCCTGGGGGAGAGGGGCAGTGAGGAAAAGAGCTATGAAGGCACTGAGAAACAGGGGTGTATATGCAGGGCAGTGCCGCAAGGTGATTGTCACGGTGAAGAGGTAAGGAAAGTCATCCAGGGGTATGGCTGGAGTGAATCCACTCCAGGCTCCTGCCAGCAAGCTGCCTGCTAGGTATGACTTTGATCTCAGACACTAAGGACATCTCCTGGCCTGCTGCTGAAGAAAAGGTAAGTTCCCTGCCAGAAGGCACCTCTAGTGATTCTTCACAGGCAAGAAGAAAGGATGCTGGGTACACCGGTGACACAGCCTTGAGCTCTCCAGTACCACCTTGGACTCTCTTGCAGGGAAGATGCCATTAGAGGGCACAAGCACTAGTCAAAAAGGCATTCTCAAACCACAGAAAGAATAAATTTAAGAGCTGTAGATTGTGGAATTCTATTCTCTTTTGCATACTTTAGCCGTTCTATAGCTCTGTACAGCTCCCTAGGCAACAGTCTTCCCAAATGACACCGTAACAAAGCCCAAGGGTGCGGGAGCCTCTATCATTAAAAAATTCCTTGCCATGGGAGCACGTGTCCTCAGCCCAATTGCTTTACTTTCTATCCTGTGGCTGCTAAGTGTCTTGTGAGTCAGGCTGAGGTCCTTTGCTGTAAAGGTGGCTGCAACTTGGCTGTGCTCTGTGTCAGCTGATTTAATTGCTTTGGGATTGCAAGGTTGCCTAAATGGTTTATCAATCATTGTAAATTATTATTATTATTACTACACTGAAAACGTCAAAGAAGCCAAAAGCTTTAATTTGGTCTCATCCGGTTCCCAAAATACCTGATAGTACGCGTTATCTGGTCAGCGCATCTACCTCTGCACCTTAACTGCCCTGCAGAGCCTTAATTCAGTGCAGACTGGTGCCCCGAAAGCGATACTAAAGTCATTCCTGGGAGGGACAGAGGGAGGGAGGGCAGGAATCACGGCCGCGGGGCTCCTTGGCCTCGCACCAGCCTGGCACAGCCCGAGTTCAGCCGCTGGCGCTTACATATGGGCTGTGTCCCAGGTGTGCCCGCTAACGGATAGCTTCCAGGGAGCCATGGAGCAGGCACCAAATGAAAGCGATCCTGGCCCCCGCATCCTGCTTTAAGGCACAGAGGGAAGGGAACTGGCAGCAAGCACGGCTGCAAGCAGATGTGACACAGGCTGTCACATAAAGCTTTGCCAGTGTCCCCCTCTTGCCCTGTAACCCTCTCTATTACCTGAGGCTGATCTCCCCATAATCTCCTACCAAGCTACTGCATTTTGGAGTAACAATGGCCTCCCTTCTGCAAGGATCCTGTCCTGCTGTCTCTGTTCACCCATCTCCCAACTTGCTATGTGGCCCCTGTCCCTAGCCCTGTCTGAGGCTGCTGGTGATCCAGGGATGCAAGGCATGAACCTCACCATCCATTTTTCCTTTTTTGCACCAGAGGTGATTTGAGCCTGAGCAGAGGTCGGGGATCAGACACGATCTGCCGTACCTTGCTGTGCTCTCTGCATACGTGCTTGGCACGAGGAGGCCTCCTCTGGGTCCAGGAAAGGAGCAGAAAGCACCTGCAAGGGGCTGCATCGTTCACGCTCCCCCACTTGCTTGCTGAGCTGTGCATGCTTCAAGTTGCGATGGGTTTATTGCTTGTCATTCTTGCTATGCTGCAGGGATGCTTGGTGCTGCCCCACCGATCGGAACATCCCTTCTCCCAAGTGCGCACGGAAATTGGCCCTTGGCCTAAGAAGTTTCAGAGGAAACAGCTGTTTCTCTCCAGATCTGCAGCACCTGGGGGGTGCACTGGCTGCTGAGCCTAATCCTCGTCTCCTGGCCCCGAGCTGGATGGGCAAGAGCGGCAGGAGGGCAAAAAAAAAGTACTTTCCAACTCACCTAGGAACATCCATCCCAAATTCTGTTCCAGAAAACCAGCAAGTGCATCCCTCCTGCCATGTGTCAGGCAGAGGTGAAAAGGAGCAGAGACCGTTCCCAGCGACCCTGCTCTTGCCCTCTCCCCGTCCACCTCTCTAGAGCTCCTCATGGGGATGGATGCCTGCTCGGGCTCTGTTCCCACTGGGGTTGCGTGTGCCTGCACACCAACAACCCCATCGCTCCTCTGTACTTCACCTTCCCCGGTGTCTCTCAGGAAGGTGCGCAATAAAACCTCTCGGGGGGCAGCGGCGTGCCCGGGACCCCCGTTTGGGTAACCTGGTTGGAGATCCTGGCGGCGCTGGCTCGGCGGCTGCTGCAACCGTGGTGCGGACAGACACCAGGACTGGGGGCATCTCCCCACAGCTGGAAAATTCCAGGCTGGGGGTAGGATGTTGCTTCTCTTGGAAGGTGCCCGGGCCGGGGCGGAGGTGCAGGAACACGGGCTCCCTGTGAAGCTCGGAGCCGGTTCGGGTGCTGAGCCCGGGATGAAGTTTGGGGACCCGGCTGCTGGTCGCGGGGCAAGGTACCCCTCCCTGGGGACCGCAAGGTCACCCCGGTATCCGCGGCGCTCCCTCCCACCCCCAAAACCCCGGTACCCGAGCGCTGGGAGGAAGCGGGGCGGGGGGAGGTCCCGCTTACCTGGCGAGATGCTCCGGTCAGGGCGGAGATGCCGGGGAGCGGAGCGCGGGGCGGCACCGCGCCGG
>VZZY01016197.1:607007-789985 GCA_013400335.1 Eurystomus gularis
CGCCGCAGCGCTGCCCCCACCGCCGCCCAGCGCGGGGCCCTGACCCTCCACGGGGGAGGTTTCCCTGGCCCAGGCTTGGCCGGTGCTCTCCCCGCTGCGGGAAAGCAGGGTGGGGGGTTTTATGTGTCCGTCCCGGTGGGCTCGTTTTGCCCCTGAGGGTCGAGTACCGACAAGACAAGCTGCGGGGTGCAGCCCGACGCCGGGGCCCGCGATGCCGCTGGGCTCCCCGCCTGCCGCTTGACGCTTCGGCAGCGTGCCTCGGTTTCCCCTGGAGCTCAGAGCTCGGCGAGGAGCGTCGCCAGCCCAGCCCCGTCCCGCCGCAGCGGCTGCTGGAGGAGTGACCTCATGAGCGGCCACAGCCAACGCTTCTGGGAGCAGGTTATCTGGGAGCAGGAGGTGGCCCCGACTCCGGTTTTCCGCTGCCTGCCTCCCTTAGGAGCTGTGTCTCCCCGACATGAAGTCACCGTGCTGCTTGAAGAGGGGTGTGCGAGGCAGCTCTTCAGCTTCTCAGGCTGGGGCTGAGTGCACGGAGGGCAGGAGGAGAAGTGAGGGATGTCACACCTCAGGCCTGCCTTGAGAGACTTCTTTCCAGCCTTCTTCTCGCACAGGGCTGGTCAGCACACCTCTGTCCCCCACTTGCTCTCCTGAGGATTGTGACTGCCATGTCCCAGGAGGTTCTCCTGAAGGGCTTGCCACAGCTTTTGGCAGACCATGAGGTGCAGAAGGTAGCACAGTCCTGGGCTCAGGTGGGGACTTGTTGATCAAGTTTGGCTTCAGATAACACAACTCCTGCTGTGGGATGCACTAAGAAGGGCAAAATGTTTTTGAGATCCTTGTGGCTGGAAAGTGCTCTTGGAGAAAAACAAGGTAGGTCTTGTCTTCTCAGGTTAGCTGGCAGGTCTCAGACATGTTTCTGGAGCAGATGTTGCTGAAAACACCTTGGAAAGAAAGATATCAAGTGGCGTTTTACAGCCCAAATGACATTTACAAAGTTCAACATGGGAGGTGAACCCAACACGGGCAAAGCAGCAGGCATGTGCGTGTCAGTGTCTCTGCTCACCTGGTTCTCCCCTTGCCAAAGGGATGTTCTGAGCTGGCTGTGCTCGGCACCGGCAGGGCCTGCTGCCACACTCACCACTGCTGTGCTCACGGCTGTGCAGACCTGCTGGCTGTGTCCTCACACACCTCTCCCTCAGCCAGAGCAAGGCATGAATCGCCACTCTCCTCCACTAAGTGTGTTGAGGGCTGGCACTACCCTGCCCTGGCATCCCAGGCTGCCCTTACTGGGAGGAGGCCAGCCAACCTTCAGCTGTCCAGCCAGACACCCAGCCATCCTCAGTGTTTGGGGCATAAAGTCCCCAGGTTGTATGGTTGGCCTGGAAGAGTCCTGTGTGCTCAGGGCTGAAAGCCAGCGTGTGGCTATCAGGAAGAAGCAAGATGCTTCCTTGCAGATGTCTCAGCAGAAGCCTGAATTACTCTCACGCTACTGGCAGAAGTGTTACTCAGCTCCAAGAATTAGCTAGCTGGGCTGCTCCAGCTCTGCAGCACTTCGATTTTAGGCAAACCTGCACCAAAGAAATTGATTACCTACCCCTGCAAGGCATTGAGTCTCTCAGCATCCCCTGGGACAGGATAGAGAATTTATCCTTCTTCTGTGGCTGGCAAAGCAATTTGCAGAGGAGATAATTGACTCATTATTAGCCACAGACATCTTGTGTGGTCAGTGAGTTGGAGATGATCCTTGGGTGCACACCCTAACCCTAAGATCTCTCTAGGAGAATGTTGGTTAAGGAAGACTTTGACTCCTGGGGACCTCTTCCAGGTGCGAAGGCAGGAGGAAGAGATCAGATCCAAGGCTTCTGGCAGCTCTGGAAGCCCAAACCACTCAGGCTTTGCTTACTCATGCTCCAGGCTCTCCCTTTTTATGTCCAGAACACTTGACATGACTGTTTTCACTGCTACACACAGCTGCAGTTTAGTCAGTGCATCCTATGACTTGACTGGAGCGGCTGGGGGTCAGCCCTGCGGGAATATGCTCCCCCAGCCTGGTCAGAGCTGGCTCCAGTCAAAAGCTGCGCACTTCTGAACTGAACCTCAGGTCTGAGGAAGATGGGTCTGTGCAGAATCATTTCTCTTGGCTAAAGCAGCCAGAGTAGCTTTATTGGAGCACCATAACTTTCCTTATCCCTCCTGAAAGCGCTGCCTGGGGCAGTCTGTGTTCCCAGCCACATAGCAGTGAGTTGCTGTACTGGTAAGACCTTCCTGCTTTCCACTGCCACCACAGCTGTGCCCAGCCCAGACAAATGCAGCAATCTGCACTCCAGTGCGGCGGGTGGCAGTTCTCCCCCAACACGCTGTGCCTTCCTAGGCCATCTGCCCCTCTCTGCCTGCACTTCCTCCACGATGTGAAAAGCTCCATCAAATCTCCATCCTGAGGTCACCACAAAGCTAAGCTCCTTTGCAAGTGGTAAAGTGTTTTGAGATCCTGGAAGAGATGCTGCTGGAGAGGGTCGCTTACTGTTGCAGTCTGTATGGACTTTATTCCTGCAATTTGGTTTTCTTGCTTTTTCATTGCCATGCCCTAAGGGGCCCGATGCTGTGTTAGCCGTGAGGCAGACCCACAGACCACATCCCCGAGTCTTGCAGCGATAAGTCATAAGAGAGGAAACATTGCAGAAAACGTTAGCTGACTCGTGCTGCAAAGGAGTAAGCTGTGTGTCAGCGCTGCCAGCCTCCTGAGGTCTGACAACATCTGGGCTGAGTGGCTGCAGCTGCTCCCTGCTCTGCTCCTGCTGCTGCTCCTAGGAGCAATGTGTGGCACTGTGAGTGGCTGTGGCACCTTCTAGGAGTGGGGAAGGGAGTTGTTTGTGCTTCCCACCCTCCCTTTTGACAAGGGATTGGGCAACAGAGCAGGAGGGACCTTGACGGTGTCCTCTGCTGCGGGCAGTTGTGTGATGCTGTGCTGTGTTAACCGTCCATGAGTAGCTGTACTGAGAACTTGCCTTTCTGTTGCACTCAAGGCAGGGGAGAAGCAAGCAGAGCTGTTGCTGGTTCCCAGCTGGTGCGGTGTAGTTCACAAACAAAAGGTGAGGAAGAGCTGCCAGCAGCCCTGGAGGAAGGGCAGAGAGGGGATGTGGAGGCGGGAGGGAAACCTACTGATAAGGTCAGTGGAAGTCATGCCCACAGCTGACATATAGCCCGTAAAGCATTGCTAGGGAGTAGCATCAGGCTGCCTCTGTAAATACAAATCTCAAAACATCACACATACTAAAGTGAGTGAAACCTTCCCTGTGAGCTGAGGAGGTGGCACCCCCTTTCTGCTGAAAGTGAGGATGAGCCCTGGAGAAGACAAGTGGTTCTCTCAAAGTCATCCTTGTAATCCATATCTGAGGAATGCCATGAGACGCTGGTGGTCTTGCCTGCTAAGCCCCTGGTCAGGCAGCAGCCTGATTGTATTTTCAGAGAGTTTGCTGAGCTATCTTCTGCCTAGCCACTCCTCTGTTCCTGGGACAGACCCCCTTCCCAACTCCTTTTCTTCCCAGCCTTCTGGATGCAGTGAAGGAGTGATGGCAGGAGGTGGGGAGAGTGGTCAGGTGCATCTCTCCCAAGGTCCAAACCTGCAGCAGTGCCTCACTCATTGTAAATCTGCCTCAGAAGATGTGTGACAGAACAAGCAGTCCTTGATCTAAAACCTGCCATCCTTTGAAGAGCCTGTGGTTCAGCAAAGCAGCCAGCAGTTGCTGCCTGAAGAAAGCTGAAAAGCCTCTCTGCAAGCTCTGCAGTTTCTTTTCTATCCCCCTTGAAGCACCAGAACTGTACACTAATCAAGCTATTTCTGCAACAAGCTGGGGAGGAAAGAAAGAGAGATTGTTAGTGTTAATGCTATTTTTAAATACTTTGCAGACTCTTGAATAGGATGATGATGGGGGCCGTGTAAGGACCCAGACAGAGACAGATTGATGTGTGGTAAACGCATCTGTTATTCTTCAATTGGGAGGCGTCTCTTCTGGCAGCACAACTGCAAAGGTGCAGCAAGGAGCTGCTGCGGGGTTTGGGTTCACAATCTCTGACAAGGCTTCGGCTCAGAGCTCGCAGGGCTCTCTGCCTCCTTCCAAGCCATCCCTGAGGTGTCATTACTACAGAGGGGCTCCGAGCTTGCAAAAACACTGTGGGAATTGGCTTACAGTTACGCAGCGTGTGTAAGGGCTGCTGCATGTGTGCCAGATCCTTCACACACCCTCTGCGTGGGTTAGGCAATTGCCTGCCTCTGTGTGTGCCTTGCACCCTCGGGATGGGGTCTATCCATGAAAGGCTAGAGGGAGCCTGAGTGACTGCTTTTCCCCAGATCCTACAAAACCAAATCACTCCTGCCCACCAGCCAGAGAAATGCAGAACAAAAGAAAGCCTCAAGCTTTGGTCTCACCCCAGCAGCAGGGAATGTTCCCATGCGACGTGGGGAGAACAGGATGGGATTGTACTGATGGAGAAGGTTAAAGAAACCCAAGCTCAGGTGACAAATTCAGATTGAATTTTCCCTAGCCCCAGTAGCGGGTAAGAAACCTAAAGATACATAGCCATCACCTGAAGGTAGCCAGCCCTTCTGGTCTCCCTCAACTATTGAGCTGTTTGGGCAAGGGCTTCACATGCACCCAGGGGATGGCACTTCAGCATCCCAGCCCTCCAGAAAAGTTTTGCAGAGGGAAAATATGCATTTACTTTTCAATCGATTTATGAGCCATCCTTTAATGTCAAGCAGAGAGTTATATGCTGGTCGTTGATTTCTATAGGATGGCTTAAAAAAGAAAGTCACTCTCTATTAAAATGTCAGCTTTAAGAATAATTTCTATGCTATTCTGTCAGTCTCATTGCTGTTAAATTCAATAAGGCTTTTCCATAAAGGTAAGTAACTGCTTTTATAAGAAACTACATCTTAAGTGAGCTCTCTGTTGAAAGCACATGACAGATCCTCCATGCCATTACACTGAACTGATGCTTTTGAAAGTGCAGTGGTAACGATCCCGGTCTCACCAAGGAGACACTGCCACTCAACATACTCTGACCACAGCAGATCTCGTTGCACCACCATTTCTAACAGCCAATATTAATCTCATATCCAGAAGGATGTGAAGGGCCCTGCTTTCCCCAACCACCCTACTAACAGCGATGTCAAATCCTCCTTTTTCCACAAGTAGATCATGACATCTCTTTTGTCTGCTCCCTCTGGGAGGTTGGAGGGAGGCTGGGGGCGGAGAACAGAGGGCAGTTGTCACCCAGCTCCTTGGCTATATGAGAAAGTGGCTTCTGTTTCCGAGCTTCTCTCTGCTCCACATCTTTCATCGACATCAAATTAAACAAGACTTTCTTTTGTATGAGGGGAATGAATGGTCCGTGTAAGGGTCAAATAGCACTGCCTGCACAGGCTGGAACCTGCCTCACACAGTATGGGCTTGTCCTGGAGACACACAATCACCGTCAGTTGTATGTGCCTCCAAGGCTGGCTCCCCTCCTGGCACTAGACACATGGGGGCAGAGTCCATACATCCAGGCAGGGAAGGAGGCAAATGCCAGGGCAGTGCTGCCCTCTGCAACACCCAGTGCTGCATGTGTGCAACATGGAGTGGCTGAGCAGGGCTTCCTGCACTTGGTCTGTCCCTCCCCATGCTGGGTTAATGCTTGGATGTGCATGCTGGCAGTTTGGTGGAGTCACAGCTGTCAAGTCCTGTATGAAAGACCTACACTTAGAGGTCAGATGAGACATTTTTCTTGATGTGGCAGTGTTCTTATCTGGGTAACAGCTCCAGTTGTGATTTGAGGTCTTTAAATGAGAAGCAGCCATGAATCCCTATGGATTCTGTCTCACCTGCATGACTCCTCCAACAGAAGTGTGCAAAGAGATCTCACAAATGCAACAGAAGCTTTTGATCCCCTTCTGCTAGAACAGAATCTGCCTCCTGCTGTGAGTTATGGACACATAGAAAAGATGCATGCCGGTCTTCACTGGTATGCACTTAGATGTTTGTTCATCCAGTCTTGTGTGTATGGGTCCCTCTGACTATGTCAGCTACTGACACCAGCCTTGCGAGGCTAAGTAGCTGAGTTTGGGCAGAGCCTTCCCTCATGGCAGGTCTGAATCTGTTGACAGGAGAGCAGAATTTGGCAAGGCAGAGAAGTACTTGTTGTGCAGTTTGCTTTGCAACATGGCTTCCTCTAAGCCAGCAATGTCTTTCCTCAACATGGACAGCTTCCACCACTCTAGTGTAGTCCTGTGTAAGTTTCTACTTGGGAAATAGCTTGTACATTACTGATTCAGCGCATTTAACATTCCTCACTTGTTTTCTGGAAATCTCCTGAGCACTATTCAGGCTGAGGTGATTACAGCTGTGCTGAGTGGTATGGCAAAAAAAAGAGCCAAATGCCCAGACATGCTTTTTTTCATGTCAATCAGCAGTGAAAAAGTATGTGTCCATGGGCAAAACCAGGACTAGAACAGGACAAGAGGCTGCAAATGTAAGAGTCCATAGAAGAACTAAGGACTCTTGGTGATTGCTATCTTGTGCTATACTGGGAAATGGAAAGGCCACTGTTTTCAGCTTTTTGTTAAAGGCATCTCAACCTTTAAGCTGTCACTTTTGAGCACCTATAATGCATGGCCAGTTAAGTAATTCTTGCAGCATGGAAGTCTCTTTCCAGCCTGAAATAAAGTATCACAAAGCAGTGCTGGGGAAATGTGATGTGACATTACTATAAGAGGGCTCAGAAAGCCTTCAGACCCTTGGAAAATCCTCTGCACGGGTTACACTCATGCTCATGGGCTGCCTTTAAGAACAAGAGGCAGTCCTACCCAACCTGAAACAGGTGGAAATACTCTCTGTGCAAAGAAATGGGATGAGCTCATGAGCACCGATATGGAATTCCCTTCCTCTCCATCCTCCTCCATCTGTTGACCTCATCTCAGCACTGAAGAGGCCACTCTGTGTGGGAGACTCAAACGGCAATTCAGACTTTGGGCTCATTTGGCTCTCAGCACCTCGCCCACACAAATCCTGCCAATAGTCATTATTGTGATATCTGCAGAGCTACTTCCAGTGAGAAATATTGGGAGGAAAATGATGGGTGGATGTAACGTATTGTGCTGACACCACACGCACCTCGTAGCCCCTCATTTCAGTCTCATTCGTGATGAAAGGCCTCCTTGTTATTTCTGCAATTCCCATCTCAGAATCAGCTAAAGATCAGGCCTGGGACATGAAAAAAATGTGACTATACAAAGGTTCCATGTATGTGTGCATGCATATGTGTCCATACATGGACCTGTGTGCACACCAATACTTGCACACCAGTGCTGCTCAAGAAGTAAAGTTGATGTTAACTCCTCAAACAAGTCATGATTCATCCTTCACCTGTCTTTGCTGGTCTAATTTTGTCAGGCAAGACTGATTTTGTCAATAGGGCATCTGTATGCAATGTTGACCTAAGGAGAGTGTGTACTCTCAGTAAGAAAAAAGAGTACAGCTGTACTTTTCTGTCCTTAAGACTTGAATATATGGGTAAGCTGAGTAGTGTGGCAATAGAATAACCATTATTGCTCTGGCTGTGTTATTTTAACTCCCTCATGTGCATAATCTATTCTGGAATAAGAGTAATTACTCCAAAGTAAGAAAATGGTTTTATTCTAGAATAGCATTTCCCTGAGGGTGAATTATACTAAGAGCAGAGAATGAACTAGTTTCTCCTGCCTTACCAAACTTCAGGATGCAAAAATTGTTTTCTGATCTGCACTAGAATGAAAATCAGATTATTTTGAGATTTTTCAGGGAAAATAAATCAGAGGGGTCAGGAAGAGCTCCTTAGCAGCCTGCTGATCAGTGTTTGCTATGGGTGGAGGATCCATCACTGGAGGTCCCTTATCTGTCTTATTCATGGATGGACATTTACTTGGAAATCCTACTTAGAGAGAAATGTCCTGAAAACTCTTCACTATAATAAGCACGTGTTCTGACTCCTAGTGTCTCTTCTTTTTTTTGTAGTTGAAATGTGCTTGTCCTTGAGAAAAGTTTCATCTTTGATAAAATCAGTTGGTATTTTCCAATGAAACACTAGTTTGTTAAAAAATTCATGACCAGCCTTAGTAGTATTAGCATAGATTTAATGGTATAATTATCTAACTATAGTTATGCTGGTCAGTTCCCTGAGGTACCAAAGCTCTAAGCTCATTTTTTCCTGTGTGTGCAAGCTCAAATGATAATGCAAGTCAAGTAATCCTCTCCCCCAAACACTAGTATCTCATCTCTTCCCTGAAACTACCCTTGCTAGCAGTGCTCAGCAGCACTGATGTGATCCTGCCATGCCCTCTCCTGCCCTGCAGCCCCCTGCCCTGACTTTCCTAGGCTTCCTACACATCTGCTAACATGTGTTGTAACATGGGGTCCTCCTGAAGTTTCACCAGCACCTCGCCATTCTAATAGGCAAAATCCCCACCCGTTGCAGGGCCTTACCTCCCTTGCTCTCCACTTGCAGCATTACTAGCACCCAGGACTGCTCTCAGGCTGGTGACCTTGAAGCAGCGAGCTCTGTTTTCTCCTCACCAGCCTGCCTGCCCACCCGCCAGCTTGCCTTTGCCTTCCCACTGCATCCTCCCCCTCCACAGGCACACTTGGAGCTTGTTGTAGCATCTGCTGCCCTCTCATCTGGAGTCTCACAGGGAACGCTGCTGCCCTCAGCTAACTGTCAGTATTTATCATGACATCCCATTAGCACAATCCACACTAATGACTGTGAAATATGCATCCATTTCCATTTTCTAAAGGGCTTCCGCTGGCTGAAATCCAGCCGCAGGGTGAGGCTGGGGAGGGTGGCAGGGGGACAAATCTTTGTGTTGACAGGGCAAAGCACACACATCATTACCAAGTGCTCTTCTCTCTAACATCGAGACAGCTGTCAGGATGAGTGAGAGATTCCTCTCTTGGCAGCTTGGTGCTCCGTCAGGGCACAGCAAGGTGTGAGCTGGTCGGGGGAATTGGGGCAGTCGCCTGCCTTTTGCCATCTGCATGGACAGGGCAGATTTCCAGCTGCCCACACTGCAATTCCCCAAAGCTGCCACTTCTCTCTGAAGCCTGCGTGAAGAGTTAAACCTGCAGTCAAAGGCCCAGAGTGGAAGAGCCAGGAGGTGGAATGCAAAAAGTTAGTAGGCAGCCCTTTGGGAAGGGAGAGAGGGGATTAGGGAACCATGATGAAGCCTCTCCCTACCCTACACAGCACTCAGTACACCACAGACGTTCTCCTGGGCTCTAGGTCTATATGACCCCACTTCAATTTTTCCTCCCTAGATGGTCCCCAGTGAGGAAGGATTCACTTCTCCCAGACATCCAGCACCCTCCCCCCACCCCTTTCCGACACCTTCTTAATTCAAATCCTGTTTGTATCCCTTTCATCTGACTGAACGGGACTTTACTGCAAAGGAATGGAGTGATTTGACTAACACTCTTCCCTGGAGAGAGGAAATGGCTCCATGGGAGATGCTTGTAGCTCCTGCTGTGCCGTATCTTTCTAGGTAGAGCTAAGTCAGTTCTGTTACAATGAGATTAAAAAATCAGAGTTATGAGGAATCAGGTTTTTATTCTGAGCCAAACCCTGATCTCTTGCAGCAATCCCTCATGGACATTTTGGTTCAGGTGAAGGTGGAAGAGCATATGGTGAGCAGAAACCCAGGGCAACCAAACACAGTGGCACTATTCCCTTCTTAGGACCTGAGACCATTTTCTCCTTGCCCCTCTCATGTCTTGACTCCAAAAACTCCCACCCACTGCTGGCACAGATCACTCTGTGTTACCCAGCACAGAAGCCACTGTACAAATGAAACGAAGTAGAGTGAGCTTCCATCTCTACCCACAGGAAACTTTTCCATGACCCGGTGCAACTTTGGCCATGTAACTTTCCTGACACCAACTTGGAAATACTGTCTTTTTCTCCTACTTATTCCAGCTTGTCTCCCTGTCTCCTTAGCAGCCTTGCCCTTTAGCTATTGATGAATAGCTGTGTTTGCTTTTGGTCATCTGTTATCCCACAGATATAGATTTAACTTCTGTAATACTTGCTGTAAATTTGACCTTTTACCCCTCTGACTGGTCTCATCATTTTTCTCTGATCTCCAGTTCCAGAAATTGCCAGAAGTGCTACGGTAAATAGCTGATGTGAACTCTTGCCAGAGTCAGATTTTTCCCCATCTTTGTTAGGCCCCCAAAGCAACAAGGTCCATTTTCAGCACATTTTTATATTAAAACCTTCTGTTTAGTTGGTGCTTCCTCTCCCTAGGACCTATGCTGTTACCAGAAACATTTCACATATCTTGTATTTGCTGAGTGTGTGCTAGCAATATTTTAGCCTTGACTTTTTAAAATGAATCCCATCTGGACATTTCTTGCTGAGGTTTCCAATCTTTCTCTCTCTGTTCCTTGTTTGCTTTGGTCTTCATTATTTCATCCCCAAGGATCCAAGAAATGGTTCTGTACTCCTCCTTTGATGTCTATCCTTCTCTCCACTGCCTGTATGCTCTCCTTTTGCATTTTAATTCACTGAGAAGTTCCTTGCTTAACCAAATGGGCCTTAAGCTGAAATACCCAGTCTTCCTGCCCAGTAAGATTGTTTATTCCTAAACTCTCAATAATTTTGCTTTAAGAATCAGCCAGCCCTCCTGGGTATCTTAACCCATCATGGCAGCTTCTCAAGTGATTCTGCCTAGAATGTCTTTAAAAATGGCGTAGTTTGCTCCGTGAAAGTCCAGAGTATTAACTACTGTTTACTTTCCCAGCCATCCTCTAGATCTTAAACTCACTTATTGTATGGTTACTGTGGGCCACACTACTCTCTGTGGTCACATTCACCACCATTTTTTCCTGTTTGTGGGCAGGAAGAGGAACATTGCTTTGTCCCTGTAGCATTTTGAACTTCCTAGGAAATTCCTGGGTTTCCTGTTGCTGTCCCAGCAGATGTCTGGATGGTTGATATCCCCAGTGTGGATCAGGGCCTGCAGTAAGGAGACTTCTGTCAGCTGTTTTTAGTAAGCCTTATTCATTTCCTCCTCTTCATTAGGTGGTTTGTGATGGAACCCCAACACAACATCTCCATGTTTCTTTCTCTGCTGACCTTGATTCAGAGACTGACCATTTAACTGCAGTTCTGTGCAGTCAAGGAACTCCACTACATGGGACTGAACTCCCTATCCTCTTCTCCCCTGCCTGTCCTTCCTAAACAATCTGTCCTTCCTAAACATCCATGACTTTGGCTCCAGTTGTGAGTAACATCTCATCACGTCTCTGTGATCACCCATGATCCTTCCTTGCTCGCTGCAGTCTGAAAGATGGAGAGGAAGCTGGATGCAGGTTCACCTTGTTCCTCCATGTGACTTCCCTTTGGGCAAGAAACCTCTTGCACTTTGTTCCTTCCCTGCTGCAGTGTGAAAAACTTGTGTGGTGTTACTGAGCAGAAGGAAGTGTTTTCTGAGGCACAATGGTGAAAGAACCCTAAAACAAACACAGAAACATAGATATTGAGATGTTCAGATTCAGAAAAAGGAGAAAAGGAATAAACAGGCCTTAGAAATAAAACATTTTACAACTATAACCTGATTTCCACTGCTGCCCTGTAAGATGGGTAGTATACATTATATGCTGTGACAGGGTGGTCTTGCTAAAAGCAAAATGATGTGTGATGTGAGTGAGAGATTCATGGTGCATTGGAGACTGTCTTGTCTTGCTTGTCTGGCTGAGCTTTGTGTGAAACTGATATGCTCTGATTATCTGTGATAATATGACCTGATGGCCAGAGGGAGCTCCATTACACAGCACAACAGCAGAAAGAGCTCTGTGAGACTTGGTTAAACATTTCTGAGTAGACTGAGAAACTCTGATGGAGTAGTGGACTACTTTCAGACTTTCCCCTCCCAAGAAAAGCCATTCAAATGTCTTTTGATCATCACTGACTGGACAACTTAGTAGAGAGGATGCATCAGGCCCTAAGAAGAAACTTAACCAGGTGAATCAAGCTCAGGTGGTTTTTGTCCTACGTTTTGTTCATCCAGTGGGAGGTGGTGCAGGATTCAGCAGGACCTTCTCCATTTGATGTGTTGAATGGCTGACAGCTTAAAGCCTCCTGGACCTTAGTCCGAAGCTAAATCCCAAACACTTCCACCTCAGCTTAGAGATAAGAGAGAGAAACTTGTAGGGAAAAATCTCAGACAAAAGCAGCAAGGCAGGCTGGCTGATAAAACTAATCAGGCTGGCAATGAGGAAGAGCTTTGTTGTTACTACCTGCAACTGAAGATAAACTACTGGCAAAATGGCAAGAGCTGTTTGGTCTGAGCAAGGATGGGGAATGTGAAGATTATGGGATGAAGCAGTCTGAGGAGAATCTTTGAAGTTGATTTACTATGACTTTGGCCTGAATGAAGTCCCAGGAAGCTCTGAACTGTACTTCAGAGGTGGATAAAAAAAGACCCTACCTTTTTAAATTTTTGTGGGTGGAAGCACACAGGGGAACCAGTGGTATGCAGCCAAAGGGACAGCTAGCAGGAAGAGCTCACAGTCTTAAGATATTTGGCAAAGTGTTCATACGCAGGCAAAGGCAGGGCTATGCAGGGCAGTGCATGACATGAAAAAGACACGTTTCTCTCCACAAACAGTCCTCCAAACTTTGGGTGAGGAAAGGAAGTTGGTGTCTGCAGCTAACAGAATCACTGCCTTTGCTATCTCTTCATAGCACTCAATGCTTCCCAAGAGCTAACTTCTGCTTTGACAAACCAGTTACCCTCTGCTTCACCTAAGGTGATCTGCTAGATCTGCAAAACAGAGCCAGACACATTACCATACTAGACCTTGCCAGTGTTTAAGGCTAATTGCCCTGGTGTAGGGTTGCAAATGCAGATCTGCTTTGCCACCTCTAAAAGGCTACACTGCTCTCTGGACTGAGAGCCACAAATGGCCTTCCAGCATCTCAGGGATTTATTTCTGTGGCTCCAAGTGGAGGATATGGCAGCCTAGTTAGAGGACATGATCTCTTACGGAACTGATTGAAGCACTGTTCAGCCCCAGTGAAATTAGTTAAACTTAGTAGTCAAAGAGGGGATAACTATCAACCGCCTTCTTCTTTACCTTACCTGCTAAACATACACTAGTGGATTCAGAGAGCCAGTATTTAAAGTATCTGATGGGCACTGGGAAAATAAAATTCAAGTAGTTTCTGAAGCTGGAGTTGTAGGCGAAGTGCTGAATTCCTAGCTTCAAAAAGCTAGACAATTTTAGGGGTAGAAGGTTATTATCAGAGATCTATTTTTGAATTTTGCTTATTACCATGTCCCTCTGACCAATTTGCTGAGAAAAAAAAAGCCAAAATGAAGAGAAGTAAATTAGATGAAAGAATGTCAATGCACCTTTGATGCAATAAGAGAAGCCCTGAGCCCGGAGCCAATGTTGATAAGCTCTGATTTTAGGAGACCATTTATAGCACAAATGTATATGACCAAAATAGGACTGAGAGCAATAGCCAAGAGAAGGACATGAAGAATAGTGTCTTTTATATCAGGAAGAAAATGTACCCTTGGGAGCCACGGTACAGTGCTGTAAAGAGGCTGTCTGGCAGCAACACAGTTCTGCAGAGCCTTCAGGTCTGTGCCTGTTGTAGTGAGAGGCCAGCGTCCTCCAGCTTCCTTAAATACACAGAGACAAGGATGCGCATATAACAAGGTGCCACTTGGTTGTGAAGTCCCAGGGTGAAAAAGCAAACAAGAAGCCGTGGAGAAAATGGTTCATCATGGGGAGGATGTAATCCATGTACATGAGAAGCAACCGTGCATGAGCACTGCACAGAGAGGGGGAGGCAGGGTTGGCTGGCTGTGGTGGCAGTGGTTTTTTTGCTTCACCAAAAGTGTAACGGTTCTGCTGAGAAACTGGTAGGTTAACTGTGCTGGCAGGCAGCCTGACAAAAGAAAGCTAATTGCCCACCAGCTCCTGTGAGCCACCAGGAATGAGATAGAGAGAAGAAAGTGCTAGCTCTGGGGTGGGGAAATATTTGTGTTTCTTCCATGAGGAAATTAGAAGAACTGGAAAGTTATTCTGATTTATTATTGAGATAAAGCTGATTGCTGCTCCTCAGGAAAAAAAAAAAAAAATCAGACCAAAACCTCTGACTGTATGAAGCCAAATCTAACACCAGACTTTGCCAAACACTACACACAAACACATGCCTGATTGCTCAACATCGGCAATGATTTTTTGCTCACTGTAGTGAGTTTAGACCCCCCTGTCTTGTACCTAGCTATGTCATTGCCATCAGCCCTAACTCAAGCACAGGAAAACAAGCTTAGCAAAGGGAGGTTGTTTGCCTGCAAGGGTCACACAGTGAGTCAGTCTCACAGTTTAAGGGGAGAATGTGTGACTTTCCGGATGAGTGCCTAGACCTCTGGCTGTATCTCCTCCCCAAACTTGCCCCTAAGCCCTGGGTGGGATTTCTCAGCTCAGCTGAGGCACTGCGCTGTGGATTCGCAGAGAGGGGCCACAGAGAGTCAGTCGTTTTACTGACAGGACACTGCTTCACCTGAAGGATGCCAGAATTTTCCCTTCCCTGCATTGATCATCTCCTAAGTGACTCGGGAAAAGAAACAGCCATGGAGGAAATGTCAATTACCAGGCTGGCAGCCTTGATGCAAATGTCCAAAGCAGCCAGGTCTGGATGACATTAATCTTTTCAATGAAAGATTGCAGCAATAAATCTGCATAAGGGATGGCGAGGTCTGATGTATGAAGACAATTTAAAACAACTAAATATGTGTTCTGTAGCTTGCCTGAACGATTCACACCTGCCAAGTGACACCCACACGTTTCATTGTGCCTGTCAGTCTGCGCAAGCCCAGAAGGAAAAAATAAAGTGTTTATTTTCTTGCTACTCCTGTTACTGCCCTTCTGGGTGTTTGTGGGGCAGGTAAGTCCCTTCTCCTGCTGCCCCATTTGCTGAGGTGGCTCTAATGCTGAGATACTGCGTCCTCAAGAAAGGAGCCCTGTCAGGTACAGTGTTTTTGGAAAGTCCCTAGATGAAGGGTAGTGGACATGCAGCAAGGAGCCATAGCACTAGGGCTTCTCAGGGGTAGAGTAGACGGGAACAATAGTTTCAAGAAGTGGTACACAAAGCTCATAGCTTCTTAGAGCTCTGACCTCCTGAGACCAAAACTCCAGGCCAGAGAAATAATCTTTTCCCAAGCCTCGTGATTGCTGTGTGACTACAATTCCTGCGGCACTGATGCTTGTCTGAACACAAGCCATGCCCGTGGTGTGAAGGACTGATCTTCCCCAATCTTGCCTACTTCCTGGGTCAGAAAAAGCAACGAGGGCTCCAGCAAGAGGCAGGTGCTGCCTCTGTCCCTTGTTCCTTACTGCCTCCCATCCCATCCTCTTCTCTCAAGAAATGAGATATTTTTCAAGGTAGGGGTATAAGAGAGACAGATAGAGAATGCATCCACTTTACCTCCCACCCCTCCAAGTACAGAGAAATACAATGAGAACAAAACGTGCCCATATCTACCTCCCTTATAGGCTTGGGAAGAGAAAGAGGCTATTGCTAGTGCCACCTCAAGCTGCAGGGGTTCAGAAAGGGGGCAGAAGAGCTCAGCCAGGAGCTGCAGAAGCAGATCTGGAAGAATGAGGTTGTTCTGGAGCTGAGGGTCTCCAAATCATCTGCAGGAAAGGCAAGGGTACACATACATGTTTTGGGGGTAATATGAGGGAGGCTAGAAGCATTAATTGGATGAAGCTTTGAGGGGAAAGCTGGGAAATCTTCAACAGGGGCCAAATCATGTTAGCTTTATGCATTTTGAAACAGTGAGTGATAGAGGTTTTTTTAATTCTCCCTGCCACATATATTTGGATGCAGAGAGGGGCATGAAGTTCCTCTGCATATGTATGTGTGTGAGAGAGAGAGACAGAGAGAGCAAAAAATGCACAATCATCTTCTTTGCTTGATCTAAGGTCTGTGGGAAGGGATCTGACTCAGCATTTGGGGTTAGGCACTCCACCAGAGAAAGAAATAACTCAAGAAAAAAGTTGGAGAACAACACAGTTGCAGGGAATCTTAACCTAAGGGGCTTAAAAAATACTATTCCCCTGGTTCTCAGATTGACAGCGGGTTGTGCTCCATCTAAAACCAGGGCAGCTCAGAGAGGTCTGGCTGGAAGACAAGAGGGGGTGGTCCGGCAGCCTGGCTTAGCAGTATATCACTTAAACAGAACTCTGCCTTCAATTCTTCCGCAGAGATTTCGTGCATCTGATTTAGCATCCTAAATAAGATATCAAATATTAATACAAAATATTACTTCTACCTCAGGGACTCACAAGCCATTCTTGCCATCTATTCAAGAATTTCATTAAATAGGCTGGGGCTGCAGCTGTGTTATTCTTATAGGAACGTATCACTTTTTCTGTGTCAGGGCACTGCTGTAGCAGAGCTATGAGAGAGGGAATATGAGAGAAAACAGTATGGAGCAAAAGAGGTGATGGAAGAGAAGGAGATACAGGGAACAGAAACTGGAAAGTAGGAACTGGGGAAAGAAGGATCAGAGAAAGGAATGAAGGTGTACAATGGTGGAAAGGAGAAAAGAGGCAAAAGACTGGGAAAAGATGTGGCACGAGAGAAAAATGAGAAAAGCTTGTTTCTGATTCATAAGGCTAAGGCATAGTCCTGAGGGGACCAAGGAACTACTCTGGAAATGCTGGGAAACCGCATATGATTAAGAATTAGCTGCAAGATAGAGTTGAGGTTTTTTTTCCCCTTTGGCTTTTTCCATTCTTTTCCCTTTGCTTAGATTGCAGGAAGAAGTTAGCCAGTTCCACTTGCAGGAGCCAGCCCCTTGGCTGGCAGGCGGAGAAACAGTACACGTGTTCATACCTCAAATAGGTGAGGTGCAGCATCCTCTGGCAAGTGGGCACTAGTACATGGTCTGTCAGTGGTGGAGATCCCCCATAAATCTGGGCAATTCTCGCCCCTTTATGGTCTGTGCTATGCAGCCAGTCTGACTTAATAACTTAAACAGCCCTGAACTGTTTTGGAAGTATTATCTTGGACTGCAATGCTGTTTTGTCCTGGGAATTAAAGATCTTTTGTGGCTCTGCGGCTGCCTTTAGCTGGTCCTGCGTTGTACAAATTCTTTCCCTGCTACACTACAGCACAACACAATATTACTGGGTAATACCAAAGGGTTTTGGTTAAAAACGATCTTCCAGATGAGAGAAATGAATTCAACACTCTCCACAATGCTACACCACAGATGATCTTGTTTTCCTGCTTTTTGGGGATTGCTACCCAAAACTCTAAAGGCAACAAAAAGGAAGACAGATGAAGGAGCAGCACAGTGTTAGTTTTGATTCTCTGAGCTCCCCATCTGCTTCCATGGCAGGCGGTCAGTAAAGGGGAATAACACGTTCGCATGCGGCATGAGCAGAACCTCTCTTTATTTCTTGGAGATCAAATTTTTAAAGCATGGCTCATTTGACCTAGCAAACGCAAATGCAATTCCTGGGTCTGCTGAGTTTCAGGCTAAAAAGAATCACAGTCTGATCAAGCATCCTGACCTTTTGTGCTCCGCAGGTCTTTCATATCCTTATTCTGTTGCTACTGTAATGACAAGAAGAACTTGTGTTTGATGAAAGTGTCTTTTTTTTCAGATGAGTATTTAGTCTTGATTTAAGGACAGCAGGGGATGGGATGCCTGTATCTTATGCTAGTGGCTGTTTCCTGGTTAACCACCCTCCGTATTGAAATCCATGCTTTGACTCCAGCACAATTTTGTCCAGCTTCAGCTCCCAGTCACTGACTCCTGCTCTATTTTTTTCTGCTAGATTGGAGACCACTTTAGCAGCTGGCATTTTCTCCCCATGAAGGTACTCCTATGTTGCAATCAAGTCACTTCTCAGTCTTCTTTTTGATAAGCTAAACAAACTAAACACTGTGATTCCCATAGTAAGGCACTTTCTCCAGCCCTCTAAACATTTTCATGGCTATTTTCTTTTCTCTTTGATTTTTCAGCATCCTTTAAGGGATGGGCACCAGAACTGATGTATTATTCCTGACTTAGTCTAACTAATACTGATACACAAACACAAAACAACCTCTTTACATCAGAGGAGTAAGAAACATCTTTTCCTTCTGCATTCAAGGCTCTTATTAGGCCCCTGTGTCACTCAGTGGTACAAGATGATGATCACTTGTCTCCTCATCATTACATCCTCTTCGGACTTGATGTGTACTGAGACACTTTTGGTGGGAATGCCTTGCACTTTCGTCTTAGCGTTGCATTGAACCATGTCAAAATGCATTTTGTCTGTAAGCCCCCACTTGCTATTGAATGCAATTCAGGGTCCATGACTGCCTTTTTTTCTTATATTTACTACTCTGCCAAACTTTATGTCTCTATAAACTTTACTGGCTGAGATTTTTTATTTACTTCCAGATCATTAGGCATCAGGCTCAGTTCTGATTTTGGAGCTGTGTGAAACATCATCCCCATTTGAAGAGCTGTTCTTCCAGCACAGCTCTTTTTAGAGGTCTTGCAGCTCTTTATTCTTAATCCATTTATGATGTGTTTTATGGATGTTGTAAAAAGCATCACAGGTCTACTTTTTAATGAGAATATCATGTGCTACTAAGTGAACAGAAATCTGTGTGGTTATCTTCATCAGCTAAACTTGCAAATTCAAGAAAATCATAACAGACTTGACATGTTTTCTTTCAGTAAGAACATGTTGATTGGCATTAATTATATTTCTGCTCTTTACTTTGTCAGCAGCTGACGTCTGGCTATCTGACCTACCATTACTTAGAACAAGCTACTTGCATCTTTTGCTACTTTAACACAGCATTAGCGTTCTCCCAGTCTTCTGAGATTTTCCTTCCATGCCAAGATTTGTTTACTGTGGGTTACTGTTTCTAATCAATAGAAAACACAGCAAACTCTTTAGCCTACAAGTATTCTTGGCTACAATTAATTCAGATCTGGGAACGTTAAAATGTCTAACCTTAACAGGTGATGTTTAATATCTTCAGACGCCAATGGACTGGAAAATACTTCTTCATCCTTTTATGATTTTTTTTTTTTTTTAATGAAGACCAGAAGAATTACTTAAGCCAGTCTCCCTTTTTCCAATATATAATAAAATATTATCTCCATTAGTCATGAATCCATGCAATTGATAAAGTTTATTTAGTTCCCAAGACACTTAAATTTCTCCTTCTACCCATTACTTGTTTTCAGCTTTAGTTTCCTTTATCAATTTTCTATATTCATGACTTCTAATTTATATTGACTGCCATCTATTTCTTGATACAGTATAAGCTATTTATCATACGTCTTTCCAGTTTCTGATTGCTGCTTTGACTTTGCAGCTGAATAAGGATGATGAGCTCTCAGCCAAAGCATGCCTTTTGTTGATTGCAAAGCTGTACTTTTTTCTAACAAACTCTTCTGTAAGACCTGCCAGTTTTCATTCATCTTTCATGCCTTATTCTTCCTCCATCAAGCTTGCTTGTATTTTTCTTCAACTGTTGAGAAATTAGCCCTTTGCAACTGCCCTCTGTTTGCCCACATTTAATGTAATCATCTTGCAGTCGTTATCATCTGTAATTTTAGAAACCTTTAAACTCTATCAGCTACAGCATATATCCTTACAATCAAAGCTCCTTAAAACAGTGCTTTGATTTTTTCCTTTTGCAGTAGGTATGAAGAAGAGACAGGTGCTTAAAGCATAACCCACCTTATTTTCTGGTTTGATTTAGCAGTCTGGAACATCCCTATACCAGCATGCCTCATGGGTTTTATTAGGTAACACATTAATCCATATCTATTCAACATCCTTTGGCTCTGGATTATCAATAACTCTAAGTCAAGTAATGATATCTTTAATGCAGACTGCCACCTCCACTTCTTTCATTTGCTCACTTATTCCTAAACTGATTAGACCTATGGATTTTAACATTCTAGTCATGTGAGTTGTCCCACTAGGTTTCAGCAATGCCAATTATATCAATGAGAATTTCTAATTTCCTCTGCTTGTTACAGAGTCTCTTTGCACTGCAACATAAGCCGCTGAAACATTTCTTCCCATGCCACATCAGTGCAGTTTATCTGTGACAAGCTGAGTTCAATGTCGGTTTTTCACTCCTGCACTCTGTCGCTTGACACTCAGAGTGTGGAGTATGTGATCTGGTATCAGAATTGTATCAACATCCTCCTTTTATAGCAGCGCTAGAGGCTAGCTTTGGAGATGGCTTGCTCTTTTGCCTACAAGAACCATAAAACACACTGCGTTGGAACTTGGCATCTGTCAAGTCTATCTGTCTTCAGTAAGCTCATGATATGATATTTAATGCCAAGACATACTAAATAAAGGAAGGCAAAAATGTCTCTGGTTCTCATGTTTACAGCTGCAAGGAGTTTTGTGGGGCATTCATGAAAATGGTACTTCTTGTACTTTGGTCCAAAGATGATGCGATAAAGGTGCAGGACACAGCTGAATCTGTGCAACTGCTCTGGAGGGCAGGGAGTCCTTTAGCTAAGTAGCCATAAGGCAAGCCAGGGTATTTCACTCTATGCTTCAACTAAATGCCTTTCTTGCCTGAGTTGCTCTCCCTCTAGTTAAATATCACAGGATCCACTGAAACTGGGCCAGTGGTGCTGGCCATGTCACATGCTTAGTTGTTCAGCAATACACTGGGAATCAGTGACATCTTTCCATCGTCCCAAGGGTTTTCAGAGGTCAGTGTTTTAAGTCATGCAGGCAGGAGCTTCCAAAGTGTATGAACAACTGTCCATCACAACAGGTTGTCTCCTCTGTAGCTTCCCTGGGTCCTGGGTTACAAGGACTGTTTGCTGAGCAGGGGACAGGCAGTTAGATAGGAGAAAAATCTTTGCAGCAGAGGATATCAAGTACCATTTGATGATATTTGAGACCGGAGATCTTGCAATACTGATAGTCATACACATGTAGATAGAGGGGTAATATAGATTAAAATTGCAGTATAATCCCTTAAAAAATGACTTGTTTATATAAAGAGCCAATCCCGCAGATGTTCTGATCTCACTCATTGGTTTTGAGTCCTTGGGATCACCAGGAAAGAGAAGTTGACTCAGTTGACATGTGGTTTCCCAACCTCCTCAGCCTTGTTGGGTTCTCCTGGAGCAGGCTGTGGGGAGAGAGCCAGAGTTGGTTCTTCCTGGAGCAAAACAGGCATCTAACCCAGCCAGTGCCCTCACTTCCTCTGTAAGGGAAAGACTTATTGGTTACACTGCTTGGTGTTTCTCCAGCAGTGGCTGATAGGGAACAAACCAAAACAAGAAAAAACAAATCTCCCTAGCACAACACATACTTTTATCTGAAACTTACTCTTGGTCTATGCTTATCATTAGTTTAAATTCTCAGCCACAATCTCTGACACTTTTATCACTAAGTACAACACCAGACAGAGATCTTATTTGCTTATACGCTTCAGCTTGCTCTTGTACAGCATAAACAAACAGTAAACATCCAAGAGGGCAATGAGTGGTTTATCTGGAAAATGCAGAGTGTACAATGGCTATTAGTCTAAAATCTGATTCCAGTGTTCACAGCGCAGTCTCTGTGCAAAAACATGTGGGATATTGTTGTCCAGCTTGCTGCAAGCCATAGTTTCTGTTGCCATTGAACATGGGTCAGGATAGGTACCTTATTCCTTTGCCCCAGACTGCAACCACTTTCTCTGCCTGCCTATAATTCATCTCTTCCTCTGTTACATTCAACGCATTGTGAGCATCAAGTCACCAAGTACCAGCACTTGTGTCACTCTGGGCTGAGGAAAAGCTCAGGTGCCTGCTCCAATGCAAATCATTCAGGAGATGCTTGGTCACCTCTCAGCTGAGTCAAGCATTTAAAAGAGAATACATCAGAGGAAGGGGCACATCAGCTGTTTCCTCAGCCTTTCATACTGCTGCCTGCATGATAAAGTGGAAGAGGAGCTCAGCTCCATCTGAACAGTATTAATCATGGCTGAATTGTCAGCAGTGCTACAGGCAAAAAGGTTTAACAGTAGAAGAGATGGCTGAAGAGAAATGTATTTGTCACAAAAGCTTAGGGCTCTCCAATGGTGGCAGGGGGTTCTGGAATGAAAACCTAGGCTGACGGAGATGTGTTGTCAGGCGGCTGTTCTGTTTCATGGCCCGCAGAGTTGTGGGGTCCCAATGTCCCAGTGAAGACTACAGACAAAAAAAATCACAGCATTGCATTGCAACATACCTTAGTGGTGCTTAAAGAGCGCTCTTGCAGGGAGCGACCTCAGGACACGGGTACCACAGTTCATATTGCCTAAGCTCTGAGCACAGCATGATTTACAACCCTAGCCTCCCTGTGCAAATGTGCTCCATGCCTTCAGGACTGCAGTGTCAGGATTTATTCTACCAAACTCTGAGATAATATGACAAATATTCATTTTCAACTAGGTCTCACAAACTCCACCACCTCCCCCAGCATGTAGCTGTACTTTGCTCCATCACTAGTGGCTCTCTTTATTTTAGCAGGAGAGCTGAGGGAATAAGATATTACTAATCATAAGTAAAATAAATAGCAGATAACATTTAAGGAAACAAAGATGAGTAAACTATCTTACGGGTCAGATGTTCAGCCTGCAGCAGTGAGAACAAGAAGTATGACCAGAAGTTTAGCTTGCAACGGGGCAGAACTTTGCAGGCTTTCATACTGGACACACTTAACTTATTAGCTGGAAAACTCTGCATCCAGATGTGCAATTATTTAGGAATGTATGAATGCAAGACTTCTTCAAGGCGACTTAATCTAGCCCCTGCTAACAAAAGCAACTGTACCACAATGCTTCTTATAAACTGATGAAGCCCCAAGTAGCTATGTGACTTGACCCCTCTCTCCCTTGGATCCCACATAATATGAGACCAAAGACGATGAAAGACTGTATCATCTCACTGAGCCCTAAATGTTACAGGACCTACATTAGATGTCTCTGATTACCACGTTATTGAAAACTTGTGTTTCATTACAGTATTAGTCAAAGACAAAAAGAGGAAGGGTGAAGGGTACAGCACTTCTATATATGTTGGTGGAAATATTTATCGAAACTTATGTTTGTGATTGCAGAATTTTCATTCTGTGGGGGCTTGTGCTGACCAAGAGTGGTTCCAACAGTCCTGCAGGATGGCAAGTCTGAATGCTGAGTAGGTGCTTCTTGTCTTTAAGTCTGTCCATACAGTTTTAAATGATGCTGTATTTAGGCAGTAGTTATTTTAACAGCATGTAATAAATCACTTGCAGAAATGATCCAGGCTGGGAATTTTCACAGTGTTTGTCTTAACAGAAGGAGTCCCAAGAAATGCTAACTCTACTTTTCTGGTTTCATTTGCTGTTTTATATTCCTCTAAGCTAACTATTCTTATTTGTCTCTTCTTCAAACTAAAGGATCACATCCTTCTCTATCTTTCTTTAACAGCAGCCTCCCAAGCAGATAATCATTCATGTCACCCGTCTCTGAACTTCTTCCATTTCTACTGAAACCACTTGATGGCTGGGACTGAACACAATATTCCAAGAGAAAGTACACTATTGATTTATTGAATGGCTTTATATTTTCAGTAATCTCTTTCACGCACACTTTCTTGCTACTGATGCTAGAAGAGTAAATGGATAAAAATTGTCTCTCAAATGCACTAAAATGGAAAGTCTCAAGTACAATCTCTTCCTTCCCCCTGGAAAGTAACACATCTGACACCCTCTGTGTGGCGGAAAGTGCACATCCATCTTGGCTTTTCAGAGAGGTGAACTTTTGACTTTCAGTACGACTTTCAAGAAAGTTGGCATTTATTGTGTTACTGCACATTTTCAAAGTAACTGTCTCTTATTTATAGAGGTGGGATTCAGTTAGCTGAAAATATGGATATATTTTATTGGGTTGAGATATGTTAAAGAAGGGGGTGCTAAAGGACTTTCTTTGCCACTAACCATTTCTGTAGGTGGATTTTAGTATTAGGCATCTGTAACCATTTTAACAAAGGATTATTTTCTCATATAAAATATATGGATCATCCATAACATAATGTCGTATAAAAATGATGGTTAAAAAATATATACCAAAACTGAATTCCTGAAATCAGGCACAGAATATGTACAGAGACACTCAGATTGGGTATTATAAACCTCTTTTTCTTTGAGGCCTTTGTTTTGAAGTTTGTCTGTGTAAGAATCACTCCTATGAACATAACAGCCCTTGGAATGAAACACATTAGTAGACTAAAAGTTTGTTATGCCCTAGAAAAACAATTTTAAGGGAGGGAGAACCCCCTCCCCTGTATCTTATGGAAAATAAAAATAAAGAACTTTAAGGAAGTCAAGTCACTGATTCCTTATGGTCACCTTTTGGCATGCTTTTCTCCACTATCCCCTGGATCCCTAAAAGGTGCATCTGGACTTTAATATCAGGGGGAGCAGGCTCCCTGCTTCCCTAAAGCAGCAGTGCAGACACCCTCACAGGCAGATTTGGACTGAATACTGGCAGCCTTTCTGCTGACTCTGAGGTTTTTCTGCTCCTCTAAAGACTTAAGGATGAAGCTTCTAGACATACAGGCACTTAGACTCTATCTATCTTGGCATATGCCAGTGTAGATAAAAGAGTATATGGCTATGTGCTGAAGCTGTCTGCTAGAGCCAATTGATAAGAAATAAATGAAAAATGCAGCTGTTGTCATTATCACCAAGTGTCTTCTAGACAACAAGGATCACCCTCACCAACCAGGAGCCCAGTCTCACAGAGACTGTAATGGAACAGGCAGTAAGATGACTTTGCATCCACCATTCTATCTATTGTCCTCTCCAATGTCCAATACTACAGTTTCTCAGTTTATAGCCATACTGCATGGTCCACTAATTGGTTCAGTAGTTAGTCCTAATAGGCAGTTGTGTGAATATCAACACACCTAACTAGTTACTACTTTTGGCTATTGAAAGCTACCTGAAGTTACTGGTATTGGTGGAGAACCAATCCAGTCCTGGAGAGTAACCTCAACCTCCATTATAGCCATGAATACAGAAATGAACATTAGGAATTTGCAGAGCTTTACCATTCATTTGTGACGCCAGATGTTAGACAAGTCTCCTATACACAAAGATGTTCCCCAGCTGCTTATGACAAGCGTTGTAATAATTATTATTACTATTATAGTGGACTTGCAAGTATGAAATATGAATATTTAACATTGAGTGTATCTTTGGGATTAAGAACAGTTGTGACTCTGAATTTTACACAGCATGTATTTGATGTCAGCCTACCTATCAGCAAGCAGCCCAGGTGATTAACAGACATGGATCTCCAAAGGTAGTATCTAAGGAGGTTAGGACTTCATGCAAATACCTGTGGATTAAACAGAGAGTTTGCTAGACATGATGCATTTTAAAGGGACATGGAGAGCTGCTCAGTCTGTTACTAGATCTTGCTCATGTTTTTCACCAAAGAATCTGAATATTTAACAGTGAATGCATGCAAGTCCTGCAGTGATACAGCAGGGAAGTGGTAGTCAGTCAGCAGGGTAGTTATCTGCTAGAGACAGTTCCTCTCTGAACAGCTCTTTTAGTATCACATTCTCCTGCTATGATCAGATATAGTGCTGTGGTGGGAAGATGAGTAGATAAACAAATCATAAAATGGATGATATGGTTCAGGTCATTAACCGTTAGTCTGATGGGTCAAGTGCAGTCTCCATCGTTGGACATTTTCAAGATCAGACTGGACAAAGCCCTGAGCAACTCAGTCTGATCTCACAGTTGACCCTGCTTTGAGCAAGGGATTGGACCAGATGATCTCCTGGGGTCCCTTTCAACCTGAATTAAATTACCATATGATCCTTTTTCTTTTTTTGGAACAAGTGTAATCTGCATTATCTAAGAGCCTACAACACAGTAAGAACTGACAGATCCTGTTGCCAGGGTCCCAGATCAGTGCTGTGATGCCAGAACATCTTCACAGCCTGGCATGCTTTCTTAGCTGACTGCAATCTTGCTATTAATTTCATTTCTTGCAGTGCATACTTTGAAAGCATTCTGCATTCAATGAAACCAAAGCTCCAGAAGAAGAATAGCAACTGGGAGCCTGTGGCTGTAAAATGCATAACCAGAGGTCAGGCTAAAACTGATGAACAGTAACTATAAACTCCCACCACTTTACCCAGACACATTTACCTTTCATTAGGGCTAGCAAAATATGGTGGCTGTTTTCCACAGATGACGTCTCCCCACAAATATACAGCTTTCTTTTTTTTCCAAGCTTTCCTCCACCCTCAACTTTGTTTCACTTAGGAATTAACACTAAATCACAATTTCTGCTTCATTTCATGTGGACCATCTTTCTTCAGTCATATCAAGCAATTTCATCCTATTTCAGTTCTAACAGAAAAATGTTTGTTTTAATACCCCTTCCTCAGCCTAAACAAACAAAAAATTAGAGAAGAATTAAGTGGGTTTTTTTATTCTGAAGAATTAAAATCTCTAAGGGAATAAACATTTCTCATGAGCATCATGAGTTCCTTTGAAAACTCAGGTTTAGTCCAGAAAAAAAAGCAAGCTTTTGGTGAACGTATTAGCAGTTCACTCTAACCACAAGAATAAATGAAACCCTTTGGAAGCAAAAAGAGCCAAATAGCCTCTTAAAACAGATAGCTGCCTGTGATGCCTTTTTATGGGCTGGAGAACCTGGCACAGCAAGCTCCCACCTCCAGCTTAGGGCTACAATGCAGTAGAAATCCCTCTACCAAGGCAGGAACCTCTCTGTGAATGGCTGCAACGCTACAGGGGCTATATATAGTCTGAAATCAGGTTAATTGTCTATAATAGTGCCCTTCACCCTCTGTGAGTTTATTGTTGCTGAAAGATGTCAGCCTGACAACTGCTGAGACTGAAATCCCTCATCTTCCACAGGAGAGATGACTCCAAATGTAGGACAGGCTCCAGCAACTTTTCATCCCTTCTGATGAGACTAGGTATAGGCAGGACAACTGTAGTGACAATTTTGTGACCTGGACAGTCCATCAAGAGCAGCAGGATGGGGTCACCCACAAGAGGTGGCCATTATTAGTTGGTAGCCACTTATGATTACTTTCAAGTGGAAGAGATTTGAGGTAGTCAGTTTATTTTGGAGTCAGAGGCTTCACACATTCTGGTGTATATGCAAGTTTCTGTACCTTTTCAGCTCTAGGAACTCCTGGTGCAACACTGAGAGTAGATGACAGCTCCTTGGAGTACACTGTTCATGGCATAAACAAAGAGGAGGATAACATATGGGAGGACAAGAGGGTAGACAAAGGTGTTTGCAGCACATATGGTACCCTCACCAACCAGGTACAATCCCACAGTACCACGCAGGGTGCTGATAGAGACAGAGTCCACTGATAGCCCCAGGCAAGGCGACCAGTCAAATTAAGGGTCCCTCCAGGGAATAAGACAAAGTTTTCTAAAAGGTGGATCCAGCATCTCTCCGGAAAAAGCAATTAAGTAAGCCAGGGCAGAGTTGAGCACAGGTATATTAGCAACATAGCCCAGAAGCTTTATTTAACCTCAGGTCTGGGCTAACGGGCAGAGAGTTCATGGCTGGAGTGCCCAGGTAAGCCCAGGTTTTATCTGGCAGATGAAAGGTTGTAAGTAAGGAGGAGCTCAATTAAACAGAGAACATGAACACACAATCACAGAGGTGGCTCACAGCATCTTGTGAATGATTCCCTTATGGCTACGTGTGAATTGATCATTCCAAGTTTTTGTGGTTCAGGTTTTTTGTAAAGTGTAGAAAGCATTTTCTTTTTGCATTGGGCTACACACACTAATACACAGGCACAAAGGAGGCACATCACTCAGCAGAACAGCTGTGGATTCAACACAGAACAGCAAGGTATATTAGGGAGAAATCAAGGGCAGGCAAAGAGGTTAGCCCATGTAAAAGAGCAGAATTTGCACAGCTACCCAACAGGTGAAAACAACCGCGGCTGCCAGTTGGCAGCCAATTGGCACATGCCAATTGGCACGTGTCAAGGTCTAAGTGGAACACTGTCAGAAAGGCTGTTCTTCCCAATGTGGTTTTGCTAGCTCTCTCCTTCAAACAATCCTGCCGACTACACCAATTTTGTGCTGCTTCTTCTCTGTTTTCACAGGCCAACACCAAACTCAGCAACATCCCCTTAGCATACCTTCATCTCTTTGCTCTTCTCCATCTCAAATCAGTCACCACAAGAGCCAAGTAGGAACACATCACAAAGAGAGAACTCAGCAAACTGCCTCCAACAGAAAGCTCTTCCAACCAGCTCCAACAGGCTCAGTTCCTGGTTGATATAGTCCTGGCCTTGCCCGGCATCCTAACCACAACAACCTGGGGGAAGGTGGGGCCTCACACAGGTGGGTCATGTCAGCTCCAACTCAGGGCCTACAGCTTAGACCCCAGTACTTCAAAAGTATACATGAAAACATGAAATGTATCATCAGTGCTTTTACTATATCTTAGAGCACGTCTGTCTGATCATTTTTCAGGAGAGGTTACTATGATAGATAATGAACAGAGCTGCTCTAGCATGAAAACTTCTGCTGTTCCTCTGGCTCCTTTGGATATGCCAAACTGCATGCCCCAGGGAGGTGGAGCTGTTAAAACATAAGGTGTGAAGATGAGGCAGCAACAGGGATTATAATAATCAGAAAGATCTTTATTTCTGTCTAGAAACATTATTAGGAATTGTTAAGTTCTGTGGACCAGCCCCTAGAAAAATGTGATCGATGACTGTCTCCTGGCGCTCCCTGCACATACTTCTTGTGTTATTTGCACATGAGAAAGAGACTTAGACAGCAGATGCTGCAGAAAGGGAATCAGTGAATATTTATTCAGATTCTGTACAGCTGCTCATCTTCACTCCTCCTCCACTTTCTTTTGTTTCTTATTCATGAGGACTGGTGTGAATGGGGCTCTGCGTGGCATGTAACGTTTGGGACACAGCTGTGGCAGGGGTATTTTCTGCATAAGGAATGAGAAATCTTATAATTAAAAGCATACTGACATGCAGTTCAAGAGCAGTAAAGCACAGCACATCAGAGAGGGAGCCACTTAGGCGGTCTGAACAGGGGAGAGGAGTAAGCTGCAGACACCTCCCATAGACCGAAGTTTATTTGCATGAACCATTCATGAAATAATTACCAAGAGCAACAAAAAGCAAAGTCTGTTTGCTAATGATTCATGAGCTGGATAAAGGGTTGAATTAGTCAGATAATTTATTTGTAAAAATAATCTAGCCAGCTGTAATTAGAAGGCTGGATAGAGTGATCTAGAAAGAGAAGGGAAACAGTCCCAACAGCACATGATCTTGCAGAGGGTATTGTTGTTTCTGAACAGAAGCATTCCCAAGAGACTGTGAATTTGCCTGGGTGCAGGGTGGATCTGGTGGGGGCCTAGGAACCAGGATGCAGTTTGTTGGTTTTTATTCAATGTAAGGATCCTTTCCTTTCTTGTCTTTGGCCTGTTTGAGCAGTTGGTGCTATTCCCAGTGGCTTCTGGGTGTAGATCAAAGCATCGTTGAAAACACTTTCAAGTCAAGCAGAGAGCATTTGGAATTACATCAGCAACTAGGTTCATTTTTAAAAAGTTAGAGATTTTCTGTTGAGAAAAAAAGGGCTTATTGAAACATAGTAGGGCATTAACTTTTCTGGAAGTCTTTCCATCCAGTTCAGGTCTTCTCCCCAACTCCAGCTATTCAGCTACAGAGGCTGAGATAGGGATGCCTCTTGTGTGAAGCACCATCCTCAGGGAACAGTGCATCTAGCCCATGATGAATATCTTACAGGCCTGTGTGTGATCAGTCCCAGCACTACTCATTTAGCTTGCCAAAGAGTTGAGCTCAAATGACTCCTTGTCTGCCAGCTGGCCTGACCCTGACACCAGCCATGGAGGCTGACAATTCTGCATTGTCCTTGGCCTTGCTGCAGGGCTGTTTTCTTCTCAGCCAAGCTGGGAGTGCGGAGGATAGCAAGAGAACTTGCTGTCAAGTTGCTGAGCACTTGCTGAGCAAGAGGAGGGAAAGGGGGCCACAGGCAGGTAGGAAGCTCTTGGTGGTGTCATGGTACTATGGAGATAAGGAATAACGCACCTATTGCTTTGTGCAGAGCATTGCCATGTCCTCCTCACATAGCCATCAAGCCAGCGTTTGCTGTGGACCTTCCCTTGAGTTCACCTCCAGCCACATACACACGCTGACAGCCATGAAAATAGTGGAGCCGCCCCTTTGGATGTTACCTGCCTCCCCTGGGCACCCAAGAAGTTCCTTTCTGAGCACTGTCTCTCTGTTTCAGCCTAGCAAGCTGTGTGACTGGAGGCAGGAACCTCCTCTCTCAAAGGGAAAATCCTCTGGATGGAAGACAAGCGCTGGCTGACCCAAACATCAGCAGTTGTGTCAAGCTCACCTCAGCTGGTCTGTAGTTTAATCATCCCTGCCTGTTTTTGTTGGCCTGCCCTGAAGCCCTTGGAATAGCACTCAGAGGGGCCTTTCCTTGAAGCTGCAGTTAAAGGGACTGTTGCAGCTCCCCATTGCATGATGAAGCAACAAGAGTAGATAATGTGCTAACTGTACCACTGGTTTTCTAACAAAGGGCCCTCATAAGTGTTCTCCTTCCTAAGCTATGCTGAGTCCTCCCTTCCAGCAGGACTCTCTTTCACACTCATGGGATGCCACAGCTCAAGCCAAGCCCTTCCTGACCTGCCTATTGCTGGAGGGAGCTCCGTTCTGCTGCCAGGGAGGGCCAAGACCCAGCTGGTGACAGCCAAAACAGGGTGAAAGCTTCATATAGGGGTTAAAAGGACCTCACATGGAGAATCCTATTTTTGAACAGCTAGGCAAATTGCTGTAATAATTTTAAGGACATTGGAAATTGCTCTTCTGAGGTATATCTGGGAGCTACAAGGGATTTTTCATCTCTCCCAGGGGGGAAGTCAGTAGCATTCAAAGAGAAGCAAGTTCCTTAGATACTGAAAAGCAACCGTTTGTTGCCATCTATGCAGCAGACCTGTATAGAAGGACTTGAGAAAGGGGTAGGTGGGAAGGGTTTCCACCAGATCAAAATAGGACTGTGAATCATCAATGTCACAATGTTGTGAAAATGTGTAAGACCATACTAAGTATGGCTAGACTCCTGTTAAGACTTGGGAAGTAATCCTTCAGCACTAGTATTGGTACGAACTCAGTCGACAACTGGCATCACACTTCAAAACGCTGGTGGATCAACTGGGCAGAGTTTAGGAGGAGGGTGCCAGCAAAGGTCAGCGGTTGAGAAAACAAGATTTATGAGAAAAGACAGAAAGTCCTGGGCTAGCTTAATCTAGAGAAGATAACATTGGTGGAGGAGGAGGATGTGATGCACAATCTGCAACGCATAAAAGGCCACAGCAAAAAGTATGGGAATAATCCTTTTTTTCATATCTATGCCGGGGAAAGGACACATAATGAACTGCAGCAAGAGGAATTAAAGCTGGACATTAAAGTTTTATCGGTAAGGCTACAAGCACACTGAAGCAGATTATCTGGGATGGGTGAACTTCCATCATGGTAAACTTAGATAAATAACTGCCAGGAATGGCCCCGATATAGGTAATTCTCTTTTGGGCGGGAGATGGATTGAATATTTAAGGTCCCTTTTAACCCATATTTTGTTATTAGTCTACAATCAATATGATAAAGCCTCTCACACTAGCCACACACAGGGGATAGGATTTTGGCACGGGAATATGCGAAGAAGGAATGGCCATTCGTTCCAAAGGTTGCTGAGCCTCGAGAAAGGAATCAGAGAGTTTCCAAGTCAGAATATGTGATCAGAAAGGATTCATTTCATGCATTAATATGCCAAGCAAATGCTGTCCACACATCATTAGGAGTCAAGGCCTTTAAAGTCTGCTCTGCACTGGCACAGAAAACAAAATTTGCCCCAGTAGCTTGTTTTTAAAAAAATAAAAATAAACTTCTCCCTCATGCCCAGATGCAATGCACTGGCTACTGAACACAATTTCTTTGTCACCCTCCAGCCCAGCGATGGTTGCCTTCCGGCAGCACTGCAAGTACAGCAGAAAGGTGTGCAGACGACTTCAGGATGGAAGTTTCTCCCTACAGAGCCATATGGCCACAAGCAGATAACGCTGTGAGCAGCATTCATTAACAATTTCCAAATCTGCAGCAGCTGGAGCGTGGGATCATTTAAAACATGACTGATTTACTTCCTGCAGCCTCAAAAAGGAGGGATTGGTTGGAACCCAAATGCACAACACATTTCTCTGGACTTATCAAACGAAGCCACATGCCTCTCATTACTATCACACACACACACACACTCACAGAAGTTACCTTTTAGGGAGGGTACTGGAGAGGCACACAGGACAGATGTTTGGTGGAGCATTGGCAGGAAACCAGGTATCCTGGTTGCTGGGGTAGCTCCAGAAACTGAGCAGAATGGAGTGAGAGGAAAGAATAACTGTAGCAATCCTGATGAAAAGAAAGTGTTGGGCTACTATTTTATTCTAGCCACATCAAGAACAATAAAAGCTGTCAGAGGCAAGGACTGTTCTTTCAGCAAAACTGTTCTGTGAAGGCTTGTAATGAGCTGCACTCACCTAAAAATAGTGTTCAAGTTAACACAGCATACCCTAATTTGTGGGACGGTGATCCATCTCTGCACCCACCAGATGTTACTTTATTAATTATTGACAACAACATGGCATTTCTATAGCACTTCATAGTGTTAAAAGAGTTTTATAAATAGCTAGATAAAAAATTAATCAATCAGTTTTGTTCGACAATTAACTAGCATCCACAGTTTTAGTCTGACATGATGCCAAGATGATGTTGTTGGTTTTTTTTTTAAAGCATGCAAGAAGGGAGAGACTGAGCTTGCCAGGAAAGCTTCCTTGTACTTCCAACCTAAAAAATGGGGAATAATTTCTGAATGTTAAGCAATGGGGTTAGATGATTAGAGCCTCCAAAAATTTTGGGCACTGGGATGGAATTAATCTCCCTCAGCTTGATTGAGTGCAGACGTATGCAGCTAGGCTTATCATCCTGGACTCCCTTTATAGTCAGCAAAAAGAAATGAACCATGCCCTTCAAGTGCCTGTTCCTTTTGGTTGATCAGAAAAAGAGATAGTGTAGACTACAAGCTCTGACGTAGGCATCACACAGCTGGGGGAGAAGAATCCTCCCCTGACAGCTCCTTTGAAAATCTGTCGGGAAAAATGTTTCAAGCTCCAGCCCTGAAGCAGCTGCTGCTCTTTTTTTTCTTTAAAGAGGAGGCAAGGTGGGACCTCAGGGGAAGGACTGCTGGGCACATGGTGGGCACAGGTCCTGGCCAGCACAGTAATGGCACTTCTCTGCGAAGGTGTCACGTAAGAAGAGCACCTGACAGAGAGCAGAGAAAGCTCTTCTCCTCCAGTACCTCAGTGTGGGCTCTGCCCGTGAGCTGCACTGATGCAGAGAATAAGTGTCCAGTGTCTGGGTTATGAAGGAAACTGTTGCCCAGAGACACATGGGCACTTCTAACCTGGCTGTTTGACCCACGTTTAAATTGTGGTGATGCTGCTGGGGCTCTCGCTGGAAGGACTGTGAGTAGCGGTTACCGGCTGCCATGTACCCTGCCATCCTGGCTCTGTGCTTTGCCCTGTCTGTGTGGGCTCAGCGGGTCTGCAGCAGTAGAATGAAACCAGCACAGCTATAAGCTGAAGGGGCATTACTGATAAATAGGAACAATATTCAGAAATGGATTGCAAATTCCCTGCTCTGTTGTGCCTGCAAAAGGCATCAGACCTGCTGATACACTGCAATACGTGGCTTCTTTCAGCCATTTCTCCATAGCAAATAAACTGGTGTTCATTTTATTGTTTTTTTATAATAATTTGTTATTATTTATTGTGCTATTTAAGGATGTAAGAGGTCAGTTGAGGAGGATGAGCATAGAGAGCTGATATTGTGCAGGCAATACAGCATGGCCTTAAGGCTGAGAGACTTGCAGTGTGAAACACCAGGGCCAGGATGCCCAACCTGGACAGCAGAAGCCAGCACTCACCTGATGATTCAAGATTTCACCTTCCCAGCTGGAGAGGACTGTAGGATGCTGGAGGAGACATGATGGCAGGAGAAAGGGGAAGGGAAAACTCCTATAAGCAGGGATGAAAATCCTATTTGTTCTCCTGTTTTGAAGACCAACACAGTTCTTACCCTGGGGACAACAGCATCCAGTATTTTATAAATTTCATTAAAATACTTCCTTGCCATTTTGCTTTAATGCAATGTACTGTCACAGCACAATGAAACAAGTGTTTAAGGGAATAGTATTCTACAAAGCAAGAACAGAGTAGTTATCATTATCAAGATAATATTAACAAGACAAGAATGTTTTGTTGTTACATGCTGGAGGACAGAAGACACAGTCATTATCTTGTAAAGAACTAACCTTTATGACTTTCTTCTATGCAGGCTTTTTTGGGTTCACCTGAGTTGCCACTCTCCAAAATATTAAAGTGTTATTTAAAAAAATTCATCCCTGGAAACTTGTTAGGAGTATTCATAATGAGTTCCCACAGATATATACACTTCCTAAGTAATGCTTAAACATGTTAGAGTTCTTCTGCACTTGTGCTCCTGTGCAGTAGTCCTCAGTGGGAGTTTTACTGGCTGTCCCCAGGCTCGGAGTGGACAATGGACATGAAGTAATACAGGATGATTGCAAAGATGGGACATGTAGGAGAAAGCTAGAGGGTTTTTTACAAAGTAGTGGCCATTTTTTCTGTTTTTACCCTCTCCCTGAAACAAACCCTATATGCTTTCATCTTGATAATAGCATCTTGATTCTGAATAACCTTTCACTGTTCTTGTCTGATATTTTTCCTTTAAACCTCTATCTCATTATACATGTATAAGAATATCTACTATGCAATTTTATTTCAAGATCCCTACTAGCTAGAGAATGCTAGAGCTGCTAGCCAGGATGCTGATTCTTTTGCCCTGGATTTCCTGTTACTGCTGGATTTTCTCATTCTTCTGTAGTAGTGCTACATTGTGTGTCTTGTGCCACAAATGTTTGTGGCAGCATCCTGGCAGATAGACAGACATAGTTCCTGCCCTGAAGAGGTCTTGACTGCAGATAGGTTAATAAAAAAAAAAGAAAGAAGAAAAAAAATACAAGCCTGATGATAGAGAGAAGAGAGTGAAATGCAAGACTTTTAGGGAATCTTGTGCAGATTTTCTCTGCTCCAAATTGGGAGGGGATGCTTGTATCTCTCCTCAGAATTAAGGGTCTCATTAGGGAAACTGCACCAGTCCATCTGACTGTCTGAGGAAACAAGCAGCTGTGAAGTGTGTAATAGGGCTGTGAACAGAATTTGAAGCCTTGCTGAGATACACTCTGACCTTGTGGCTGTTTATGGTGTGACAGGGCAAAAAGGAGATTTCCTTCACCACAAACCAGTGCTCACTTGATGCTTCTTATGCCTTTCCACCTCTTGCATCTGGAGACTTCTGCAACCTAGAGACTTACTCAGAGGAGTAGCCTATCTGCCTGCTAGGGGAAACCAACCCATCCTGCCTCTTCAGCCAGCCAGGCCCTTTGCCTGACTTACTAAACGGAGGAATACTTCCAAGCAGGTGGGCCAATAAAGCGGGAAAAAGCTGTTGGCCTTTTCAGTTGAACATATGTATCCGTTGGACACTCATGAATCTTGGGTTTGTTTCTGCCAGGAAAAGGCAATTTTCAGGTGACCAGCTGAGCTACATCCTGGGGGGAGTTAAAGCTGCACACTTAACACACTTTAGAGACTGAGAAATTGCTCTCCGTGGAGCAAACATCATTTTATGGCACCAGAGAGTGGACTTCAAGTGTGGTTTGCACTGTAACACATAGGGTTCACACAATGATACTACAGTGAGTGGGCACTACCCCCTGCCTTAATGCACACAGAAAAAGGATTTACTTCCCAGAGTGGAAAGGGGGCATGGACGCTCTCTATGCTGTTACATCTGGAGGACAGAGTATGTGATTTCATCAGCTCTAACCCATGACTGCTGTTCTGATTTGAGCATTATTTTTATATTTTCTCTCTAGAAATAAATAGAAGGAAAACAATTGCATTAAATGCTTCAAAACTCTTAACATAATTTCTAATGAAAATTCATTCTTTTCCTTTTAGCAGCTGTACACAGCGGGCCAAATTCATCCCTGTTAAAATGTAACTAATCCCTGTATACATATTTAATCTAATGTTTCTGGGCAGATAGAGCAACTGCCTGACCACTATCTGCACAGCTTGATTTTAGTGGTAAGAAGCAGATCTTGCAAATTCAGAGGACCTGCTCACCCTTGCAGTCCTAACTTTCTTAGAGGTAGAAATCAACCAAACTTTTTGAGAGCATGCAATTTCCCTATGAGATTTTGAGTGTAGGTAGGGCTAAAATCATGTTTCTAAAGGGATAGTGATACTTTCCCATTCTGATTGTAGGAAATGTGGAGAAGTACAAAAAGAAGGAACATATTGATCTCTTTGTAACCCTCCAGAAGTGTTAGGTTGGGCTACTGCTCCCATCACCTGAGTAATTTTACTCTTCCCTACATTTTCTTTCAATAAAGACAGCTCTATCTGTGCATTCATTATTCAGTTCCTAGCAGCAGATCAGCTCCCCCACACTCTTGTGGTTGCAATCATAGATGGGACCAATCGAACCAGAAGCTGAAATATCCCAAATTTCTTTAAACTCAGCCTCCTAGCAGACATCAGAATTAACTATTTGTACATCATCTGTGGCTTATTTGGGTTAAGAACCTTCTGCTGCTGCTTCATTAGCATGGTAAAAGCATGCATAATGATCCAAGAGATCATAAGGAAAGAGATCAAAACACAAATCTTAAAGACACTGATTTTCTGGATGAAATATGACCTGGGCCTACTTCTTAGCTGTTCTTCTCCCTTAATCAAATGTCAATGCAGGATAAGAAGATGCATATTACCAAGGTGTGTGGCTGTACATGCAGCATGTACGTGTGTAAGTGGCTGATGGAGTGATCTGGGACTGTGACCCTTGCACTTTCTGGTGTGAGCTCTCCGATTTTACCACATGTTACCACTAGATGTCAAACTGTGTCCCAAATCCCACAAATGCCTCCGGCGTCAAGTGTGGAGGCCTCTACACGCTGTTCCTGCTGCAGCTATCTCAGTGTTAAGGTAGATTTTCATTTTTCCTCAGAGGAAAACGACTGACATGTTTAAAGGGCTTTAGCTCCTGCGGATGCAAGGATTTCTAAAGGGATACTTTGCCCAGAGAGGCAGGCTCAGGTGTTCCTAACAGCTACTAACCATGATTTTGGTCAAAAATTAAATCTACCTGTTCACACCATTAATGAAAGAAGCAATTAAATAGGTCCATAGAGAAACAGTTATTAGCAACAGAGACTATATTATTTCTTTGTTCCCTCTTGGCCTGTTTGAGCTGCTTTAAAACCAAAATCAGTAAGAGGAAAAAGCTGAGTGTTTAGCTTAGGACTGCAGCTCTAGCAGCACTTGTATGCGAGGCACAAAAGTCGTGATCAGCATTTGGATCAAGGATGCCCCTGCACGCGACAAAATGCACAAGAGCAGCTGGTTCATTCAAGAGTGGCTTAGTTTGGAAGCAGTGGAGGTGCTCTCTTTCAGAAGAGCTGAATACTGAAGCCCCTAAGGAAGGGTGTTCATTAGAAGTCCTGTGTTTCCTTCCTCAGGAAAGGTCTATGGCACTGTTACTCTGGCTAGGTTTGAACTCACTACCTTCCATGTGTTTGATTTCTCAGATGTGTGTTTCTTCTCATCACCTTCATGGTTAAATGATGGCTCTGTTACCACCCAGAGAGGGTTGCTTCTCAGCAGGAGGTGAAGAAATTCCCATCTAACTAAATGTCTTTCCCATGAAACCTACTACGTAAAGGATGAGATCTTGCCTTTACCATATGTAGGAAAATACATAGTTCAGTAGGTGTAGGCTTCTGAAAGGACACCGCTTGGGCTCCTTTTAGCCTCACCAGCATCCTTCCTGTTCCTGCCAAAAATAAAAATGCTAAGGCTTTTCTTCTCTAGCACTTTTAATCTTTCTTGGCTTTGTCACAAGTTGTATCACAGGATGTCCCACATCACCACAACATACCACAGCATGACACGAACTGAGATCAGCTCAGCTGCCTCTTGTGTGGGGAAATGGCTGGGCCTCTCCTGCCTGTAGTTCCTCATAATCATCTCCCAGTGGATCAAGGGTAACCAGGTACACTGGTGCAGAGCCAGCACAGGCATGTGCTCCATCAGGAGCACAGGAGCACAGGAGCACAGCCTCATCAGGAGGATTGCAGCACCTCGTTTTGACCTTCCTGTTTAGCAATGTTGCCTTACACCTCTGAAAGGGGTGAGGCACCCAATCTCCCTCCCTGCATACAGCCACAATCCATTCTCTCTCCATCCTCCACATACGCTCAGTATGCAGACAACATTTAGTCATGACTCACACTCCTTATCGGTTCCTCCTCCGTTCCTTCCTCCTGTGGTACTCCTCAATGACTAGCAAGCTGGTAAGAGTTTCGGAGGCACAGCTCTGTAATGATAGAGGGCCTGTCAAACATGGCATGGTGGTGGTCTGCCTCCTGCACAGAGAATGGAGGCTCTGGCTGTATCTGACAGCCCAAGACCTGTGTGGGAAGGAAGGGCTGTCTTGGTCTGAAGTCTTTCAGTCAAACCTGTGACATTATCTGAAGTCTCACAGGAGGTCCTCTTTTTCAATCCTGCTTTTGTACACAGAGCAGCAGGTCCAAGAGGAGAGTCTCCTTAACCAAAGAGGCTGCAGAATAAGCATGGTTAGAAAAGCTGCTGGGTCGGGATACTTGTCCCCAGAGCTATCTCGTCAGCCAGAAGATTTCATCTTGACACATGAGGATGGCCTCCTCAGCAAGTGTGATCTATCAAAACCAGGGAAGAAAGGGCCTTGAGCCAACGAAACCAGGCCAAAACTATGCAACCAGACCTCCAGCACGTTTAAAAATATCCGTGGGTCCCTGTACATCCCACTTGTCCTGGCTCTCTTCCTGGCCTGCTTCTCAGCGCAAGGAAGGACTGTGTAGCTAGCCAGGGTTTGGGATGTGGCTGAGACGTTTCTGTGGTAAAAGGGTGGAGTTCCCTTGTTTTCTTCTCTTTCCCCAAAGTACTCTGGCTCTCAGACAGTGCCTCTTCAAAGAAACTATTCCTCTCTACTCCCTGCCTCTCCTTCTGTCACTGGAAAGGTGAAAGGAGTACAGGGATGACAAGAGCCTGCAGCAAACCTGTGCTTTTCACCAACCCTCTCATTACAGCAAGGTGGGGCCAGCACACAACCCAGGAGGTCAGCCAAGACAAGCACTTCCCTTCAAGGGCCCTCCTTTATACTGTACCAACCTTGGGACACCCTTTCATGGGATTTCCTTACTATGGTAACCCACACCAACACAGTGTTTAGAGGAAGGATGGTTTGGGTTTTTTCCTGTATGACAACCTGATCCACTTGCCTTCAGAGTCGCCTCCTGCAACCGAACAACAAATTGTCAGGGGCTGGGATAGAGACATGGAAAGCATCAGGGTGCCGCAGGATAGCAATGAAATGAAGTGGCTGTTGGCAGCTTAACAATACCATTTTTCAGTTGTCATTTCTCTCTCTGAATTTTATATCTGAGGCTATGTCCTGTTCTGAAAATAATGAAAAAGTTATTCCCCTTCAATGATATGGAGTCCTCTATTTAAACAATTCTCCCTTCAGAGTCCTTCTTTCATGTTCACTTCCTTTAAGTGGAAGATTCAGGTGTAAAAGTTAATAGCAACTTGAAGTAATAATGATGATCTTTTTTGCAGTCAAACTTTGGCGCGTGACTGTGCTCTTGATTTTTCTCAAGCTGTGCAGTCTCACTCATCACAACTGGTCCATATGCCTGAAACCATGACTAGCCAAATATATCCCTCAAAGTTCACAGTCAATCTATGGATGAGAGGAAGAAACTGCAGAAAACTTGCCAGATAACATAAGATAATGAAGAACCTGAGGAAATTGTAATATGCTCTGGGGTACCTCAAAAATGAAAAAAAGAAGTGAGATTTGCTGAATAAACAATTCATTGCAAAATTATTCAATGAGCTCTGGGAGCCAAAGAAAAGGAGGGAGAAGTATCCAGAATATGTCATGGTAATAGAAGGTATGATGGTATTGGCACAGGAGGAATATACTTCCTAGAAGGGATGACAAAGAGGATCTGTCTTCTTATTGGCAGCTTTCAGAAGCAGAACAAGAGGTAAGACTCTAAAAGAAAAATAGAAGCAGTTTTTATCCACAACCCATAGATCCTGGGGCCCCAGAGCTGAGCTGTCACTTCTTATTTTTGTATCTTACTCCCAGTGTGTGTATGTTTTACCAAGATGTTTTCTTTTCTCCCATTTCATATTTTCAGCAATTGCTATTGTTCTGTAGCCTACAAATGGGCTCTGGGAACCCAAGGACAGCAAGAAAAGCTGAAGTACGGGAAGCATTGTACCAGGAAAGGGCAGAGCGAGAGGACTGATAGGGCTGACAGAGACTCCAAGGTCTTCTGGAAATGTGGCGCCTAACTACTTCTGACGCAAGAGCTGTATTCAGATGCACTGACACTTCAGAGCCTAGGCAGCAAGTTAAAAAATTTTTATAACCCTCAAGTATTGAGTGAATGTGGTTTCACATGTCTGTAGTAAGCAGTAGGTAGCGTTAGACCACAGAGAACTGAAAAGGTGGTGTTTTGTTGTTGATTTTTTTCTTTTCTTTGGAGGCTGCTAAGCACATACTAAGTGCTGGGCATCTCCACTGCTATCAACTTCTACTCGGGCCATAAAGAGCCAGTGAAACCAGCAAACATATGAGGAACTGTGTTACTTTTTGCAGAAGCTAACTTGAAAAGAGGAGGTGGTCCAGCTCAAACTCATTTGTGGGTAGCCCGAATAGTTTAAAAGGGAGACAACTGTAAGTTGGCATGAACTGGGATATCTTAGAAAAGCATTTGTAAAGTTTCCACAAGACTGGTGTATGATAAAGTCTGTTCAAGATGGTGTGATTTAAAAATATCAGATGGCAAAAAAGAATCATTGGAGCAATCTATTTTAATTATGCTTCACATTTGTCGTTATTTCAAAAAACTTATAAAAATTACCAGAAAACGAAGCTAAACTAAATGAAAAAGGTTGCTTCCTGTTAGCTGGTAATTAAAGCATCCTCATTTGAAACTAAATATAGCCCTTACACTAAATTTGGTAACTTTTTGCTAGCCTGGGCTCTCTACACATGTAAATAGAACAATCTAATCGCTCACATTTATTCAGATCCATAATTTGCATTTAGTTATGTTAGAAAATAGTGAATGGCTTTGCTTATTTACATGATAATTATTTTTTTACTTTGATTTGTGTCAAGCTATTTTTGGATGAGAACTGGGATTCAATTAAGACGCAGAAAGCCAGCATTTTAATTCTACCTTTTATTAGATAATGAAGCTACACAGTAGCTGTGCAGGATATACAAGACAAGTTGATCAAAACTGATTAAGCAAGGGAAGGACACATTATCTGTAGGTAGTGAACTGAATTGTTTCTTTTTGGTCAATATATCTTACAAGGTTTTAGAGCTAATAGATCTCAGCATTTCAAATCTCATTTATACTGGGACCAAAAAAGAAAATCTAGTCTTCCTTGGTTTTCCAACTTGCTATAAATTTCTTGGTGCTGATGAGAACATTAGTTATTGAATAAAAAAAATAATAACAATGAATACATTTCAGAAAACCTCCTAGAACTTCCAGAAAAGGCTGCAAATTGTAGGGAAAGGAGCCTTTTGACTTCAGCAAACTCCTCTTAGACTTTGTCCTGGTGACTTGTCTCACTTTGCTGGTGTGAGATTAGCATTGGCATTTCCTTACCATCCCTGAGCTTCAGAGTGTCATTAATCCACCTTCTTCCCCTGATCCTCCCTGCTAGTAAGCTTTTCTGTTTCCTGTTCAGCTGGAGTTCAGGACTTCCTCCACCTGGTCTTGCTGCCACAACAGGTCACAAAAGGAGCCTGAGTGTAAAATCTACTTGGCCATTCAAGCAGTTGCCCAGTGGCTTTCTTGCAGGTAAGGGGCTGCAGTGCTATCCTGGGGAGAGTCAGAGGACGGAAGTGGAGGCAGGCCAATACTTCTCGCATCTCCTAAGCAACCACTAAAGTAGATGAACGGTCTTTTCATAATAGCATCATGATAAAGTGATTTGGCAAAATGAGAATATAATTTCCTGTTGACTATTAAGGCTCCACAAATGTTCTTTAGTCACTGAGCACAGTGGATCTGTGTTCTGCAATAAACAGCAAGTATGAAATAGCCCCCTTTATTACTGCAACATGAACCAAAAGGATCCCAGATTTCTCAGCCAGCTTATGTGCGCCAATTCAGGAGCTGCTACAGAGATGGGCCTTTGTTTTTTACACCACCACCTAAAATTTTCTGAGCTGTTAGAGTTTGCATCTTTAAAATTCTCTTATACACTAATGAAGGATATAGGTTTTTTTGGTACTGGTTTATACTGAAAGGTGAGATTCTTACAAGGAATCTCTGTCTCCAGGAGCTGAGGCTTTAAGACAGTTGCCACATAGGACAATATCACAACCCAGAAAACATGATACATATGAAACCACCTTATTTCCTATGGCAAGGGCCATGCCCAATTGCCTTTTTCAGGTTTTTTAGTGACACTTGAATTACTCAAGTTGTCTTCTGTGATATGTTGAAGTGCAACAGTGCAGAGTCATGCTTGCAGTATTCTATAGACACTGTCTGCTAGGGGTCAGTCTGAAATGCAGCCTTTCCTTGCTGCATTAATTTATCTCTTTTATCTGCTTTGCCCACTGTAATGCTTGAACTGCTTCTTGTACTCCACACTAGCTACACAATTTCTGCATGACTGCTGTCCTACAATCCCTGTTGACTGGTGCTGTGTGCCCATGGTGTCAAAATATTATTTACTTATTTCTCCCCCCAGTTGCATTTTTCCTGCCAGCACGTGTTCTCCTAAGCTCTTCTTAAAAGCTGGTTCCATTTTTGTGTTGCAAATACTTGGTATCATTACAAAAAAGATGCTACTTAACCGCAACTCAAACCATTGGATTAATTCCATCATCTCTTAAATTTGCCATAGAACAGTGATCAGTGGAGTGAGAGTGTGACATTCTGGCAGTGGGGGCATGTGCGCTCCCCCTGTTCCTCACAGGAGATTTACATCCCTATTCTCAGGCAGGACCAGCAGACGCCTGTGTGGTTTGGGCAAATACCTTTTTAGCTGATCTTTCTCTTGCCCTAGATTTTGCTACGGTTCTGATACTCCACACCTTTCTTTCCCTGCTGGAAATGCTGNGAAGGACATTCCTGGAATCTCCCTCAGGGATACACATGTCCTTTTCTGGCTAGAGAGAGGCCAAAAGAAGCACCAAAGTTGGAACCTAAAGGTAATGGGACAAAATCTGTTTTGGATGCAAATCTGCACTTTCCAGGCTCTCATTATTCAGGCTACTGGGGATCAGGCAGACCCCTCTGCCAAAAGAAATCTCTCCTCTCTCTTCTCCCTGTCTGGCTTTTTTTTCCTTCTCCTTTGTTTTTTCGTTTGGCTCCGTTTGTTAAAACAAGCAAAAGTAATCTTAACGTGATTCCTGTTCTGCTCACCAGTAGGGCTGGGTCTGCTTTTTTTCCTCCTCCTACAGTGCTGAGGTTGTAGAAAATGGTAGCCAAGCACCACAAGCGCACAGAAAAGAAACACGGGGTGAGTGAGGAGGGCATCTGACCTCACCTGTAACCCTATATGTATATGAGCAGCTTCTACGACAATCAGGGCAGATAGCAAAGGCTTTCCAGGAACAACCTGCTGCTAAAACATGCTCTGGCAGGAACACAGGATTGGAGGTGAGGGAGAACAGAGAACAGATCTTACATTGCTCCTTTCCACCCTGATTTGTCGCCCCCCCTGTGTCTTCTGACACCTCTTCAAGGACAGTCCCTGGGGTAGGGCCACACTGCAAAGCTGTTAGCATGGGGAAAAAGCCCACGCTGGAGGTTGAAGCAAGACGGACAATTGCTTCCCATTTCCCAGTACAGTGTGTTACAAAGGGCCGTTGCAAACCTTGGCTGCCTGACAGTTTTGTTTGCAAGAGCATTGGCCCCTTTCCAAGCAATTCTTTCAGGTCTCATTGTTTGGTAGGAAACAAACAAGGGGAACAGCACTGGGTGGGCACACCAGAAGAGGGTCTAAATATAGCAGGGCAGCATTAGGGAGCCAGGCTTCTTGGCCAAAGCTTAAGCTAAAGATAACAAAACCTCTCCGCTAGCCTACAGAAAAGACACCGGTTCTGCCACAGGTACCCCAGTTACACAGGAGAGGGCTCCCCAGATGTCCCAGTCAGACTGGCCAGCTACAATGATGCTATGTTAGCCATGAAAGTTGCAAGTTGCCCATTAATCTGTGTAAGTAATTGCAAAGCACAGAGAGAATATTATTGGTTCCAGTCTGAAATGTTCTGAGTACTTTCTGCTGTAATTCACACCCAATATAACTTCTGCAGGAGTCAGGAAATAATTTGAACTACAGATTTAGACAATGAGGTGTCAGAGTGAAGGCAAGCCAAGCCCTTTCAGCCTGTGATGGGAAGAAGATAACTTTGTGCCACCTTTGCCTGGAGGTGTTGAGATTCAAGAGGATTCAAAATAAATAATGTTGCTGACAGCACTGTAGGGCTGGTGACATTTCTGAAAGCAGAGGAAAAGAGAAAGCAAATGTGCCAAATAATTTTAAAAGTCCTCCACAACCTGGCACATCCACACAGAAGATGCCTTCCACTAGAAGAGCCAGGGTGCAGGTAAGGAAATGTTAAAGGAGAACTGTAGTTTTCCCTAAGGTAGTATATGTAGGGATTTAATATGATACATCCTGAGAGAGGGGACACTCAAATCTCAGGCAGAAGAAATCTCCCAGCATAGCTGATTTCCCTGCTTGGTACCTTCAGCATTTGAAAGCACAGTAGAAAGGCAAGTTGTTTTTCCACTTAACCTATGCATATGCCTGACCGTGAAGAGGGATGTGGTGCAAGGCAGGAAAATAAAGCCTAGCAGGGAGAGAGGATATGGTCAGCCTTGCAGAGAACACAATAGGAGATCTCTTGTGCAGACCAACCAGTGCTTTCTCCACAGGGACTTAGCTCAGCGAGTAGAAATAAGGAACAACAAATGTGCCAGAGCCTGCCACTTGCAAGAACACCTGGCCTTGCGTGCCACAGCTGCTAGCACTCTACCCATCACAGCTGACAGCCCTTTTGTAGAGGTGTTTGCAAGGGGGACATGTTGCTTTGGCAAACTTATATTTCCTCTCTTCCCCCTTCCTGACATCAAATTTTATTTTGCCTTGCTAGAGACAGAGAGAAGGTGAAGTAGCGGTCTATGCTAGCTGGAGACCATCGTCATAGCTGGCAATTCTTCATAGGAACTCTTCCTTGTGGTGCTAGGCATTCAGATACAATAAAAGAAGTCTTACTTGGAAGCTTGTGCTGAACTAAGGCATAACTCTCTCACAGAAAAGATGATTCTCACAAGTGGTCAAGAGAAGACTCCAGAATAAAAGAAGTCAGGTTTTAAATGACTTCTAAAAATAGCACTTAACAGGCTAGCTATTATCCCTAAAATAGTGAGCATCCCCTGAGCTATTTATTGGGGTTGTTTCAGGGTTTTTTTTTGCAACAAATAAGACTATTACAAAGCAGCCTTTATCTTCTACAGAAAGTGAGCAAAATAGATTATTGCTTGAGTAAACATCTATACTCATTTCTTTCCTCTCTTCTAGCTCAATCAGTCTAATTGAGATTCTTTCTCAGTCCTTAGCCTTGCATCGCCATTAAAATAATGCAAGTGCAGTGAACTGCTGTTTTTATGCAGACAGGTCAACCCAAAACTTCTTTCTCCCACGGCAACATGATTAGCAGGATGGATAATAGGAGAGGGACATCCGAAAGTGGAAATACAGGCAGTGAAGTGGGTGTTAGTGTCAGTGTCCTCTGAGTCATGGTGAGCTGAGCGAATCAGAAATTATACATGTGGGGTCCTTCATAGTTTACCAGCAATGCTGTTGTTTGGCAGAATTGAAAGCAGGAGAGACTAAATAGTTTCTCTTTTAACGTTACAGGCCTCTGGCTCAACAGATTTCTTATTTCTGTTAGAACAGTGTTTATAGGATAAAGGGTGGGGGAAACTCCTACAAAAGCAGTGGGGTGCAAATGTGGAGGAACGCATACTGAAAGTCTTCTGCTCTCCTTTAGGTTGTGGTAGTACAGCTGCTGGACATAGTAACTAAGCAACGGGTATCTGAAGTGGTAGATAGATCTCCTTAGCATCTTCTTCCTTGATTAAGTTTTCTTAGCTCCTAGAGGCGCTGTCTGTGCTTGATCATCTGGTTATTGCTTGTGTTCACAGACTGGTAAGACATGAGAAGCAATGGGCCTATGATTAAGGCATTTCCCAAGTTCATAGGTGCTGTTGATTTGGCTTTTTGCTTTGTTATAGAGCCACAATGTAGGTTTAAGCAAGCTGGTTAATTTCTGTAGGTGTCTGGTTACTCCATCAGGGGGAAAAAAGGAGGCCAAAACATTTCCTGGTTTGGTGGGAATCCTTATTGTTGCTATTTGCAGTGAGGCAATGTGCTGAGGAAATCACCTCTCTATGACATGGTATCTTACTTATACTCAGCATAGGGCTGCCAGCTGCCTCTTCATGTTATCCAAAAAGCAGCTGGCAGGATGCTTTTGAAAAGGCCTGTGTGAGTTTGGAATGGCTCTGTGGTGTGAGGTTTGTGGCCTTACTGCCTCACCAAATGGGTCATCTAATTGGTAAGACACTTGGAGAAGGTTCAGAACATGCCTCTGAGATGAAGGAAGCTTTTGCTAGCTGTGTGGCTTGTCTGGTGGAGTTTTTCTCTGAATGTTTGTTTTATAGTACTATCATATATAATTGTGCTATCAATGGAGTTTTACACTGGGAGACATAAAGACTTTCTATAATGGTCTTTATGTTGTTTAAAGAAAGAACAGTTGGAGTCTACAGTCAAAAATTAGATTTTCTCTGTGCTAGATGCTCTACAAACACAGGAGTAAGCAACTGTCACTTGTTCAGACAAGTTTGTGCTCTAAGTAAGGGAAGGGAGCCGTGTTCCTCATCTGTTTATCTGTATGCAAGACACTTCTGAAATGACTGTGAACAGTGGGAGAAGGCAGTCTGGCTAAAAATGTACTTGCATGTTTTGTAGTTATGGTGTGTATCGTCAGTAACTGAGTATGACACTGTGTTAGGCTACTTATGTACTTCAGACTTCACTGCATCTGGGCTGCTACCCAAGGAGGTGGAATGGGCAGGAGTGTATGTCTACTCCTGTTATGTCAGTGACTACACCTGGTCTTCCAGCCATAGATCTTTGCCTTATGCCTTAACCAGCAAAAAGTGGGAGGAAAGTACCTTCCTGGTACAAAGGTTTTCTTCTGGTTGCCTTATGTGACATCACTGTGATGCCATGGGTATGCAGCCAGCAGCAAGAAGGCTTGGTAGCATGTGAGTGTGAGGTGCTTCCTTCATTTGTAGCTGAAGTGCTGACGTCTGCGAAGTAGCTAATGAAAAGTTTGCATGGGGCAGACAGACACATAGAAGGAGGTGTGTCAAGGTGTGGGGCAAGAGAGTCCCCTGGAAGGTAGAAAAGGAGACGAGAGGTGGGGGAGAAAAGGCTTGTAGCTGGCAATGGCTGAATTTAGGAACTGAGATTGGTGGGTGCCCTGTGACAAGGGAAGCTGAAGGGTAGCCTCATAGTCTGCTGTCCAGTGTGTACTCAGGAAAAACAAAAGCCTCCACACGAGGCTTTAGGCTTCACAATACACTCTAGCTTTGGCCATGGGGATGGGAGTAGACAGGAAACTAGGCCAGAGAGGGGCAGGAGAGGAAAGAGAGTATGCCGAGGGGTGGAGAGGGAGGGTGAACCAGCGTGTCAGGGTCTAACAATGAACTGTCTGTGTCAGGAAAACAGTTGTACTCAGCAAGGCTATTTTTAGGGGTTCAGATCCCCCCCTCCCTGGGTCTTCCACTCCCCGCCCCCCTGCTCTTTTGTGCTGAGTGGCGCCTGGCAGATTGGTGGAGATTTTGAAGGCATGGATAGGAAAGAGCTTAAACAAAATGAAGGAAATGCAGCAGGGAGGGGAGAGATGGGTGCCCAGAAATAGTCCGTGTGACGTCTCCGCCATCGCTCCTGGCTCTTAGAAGAGGAAGAGTTACTTAGGCCTAATAGCCAGAGCTGTTCCTCAGGCTCTCTGCTTCTGGGGTCACCAATACCTTGTCTGTGAGAGCGGAGAGAACTATAAAGTCATTATGTGTCCCACATTCATTCACACACTAATGCTGGCTTGCCACATCCGCTCTCAAACTGAAGGGTGAGGCTTTGCAGGTCAGCAGCAAAGCGAGATGGGAAGGTGCCCCACCTTCCTGCATGAACCTGTGGTTCTCTCTGACAGGGAGGCTTTTGTGGCTAACTTCAAATCCTGACCTATTTTTACAGGTTCAATGGGAAGGAATTAAAGTAAGTGTTGTAGGCCATGACTTCCTGATTTAGGCTGTGGTACCATGGGGCAGCTGGCCATCATGATGTTTGTACGGCAGTAGGGATGAGGAAGTAATCTCTACAGAGAGATTGCTTCTGTGAGAGCTCTGGCTTGGCTTGGTGTTGCTCTTATTCTGCAGACTCACTTTTTTATTTTTCTGTTTTATTTTTAGGAGGGAGAGAAATTCCCCCTTCTCTTCCAACTGTTTCATCTTTGAACTCCTTTTTGCTTTCCATACTTCTGGCCCAAGCTCTTTTCCACTCTGGCTTTGCCTGTTCTCATCTGTGAAAACTTTTCCAGGAGGGACACTGGCTTACTGCTTAGCTCACCCTAACTACTGCAGAGACCTGCCCTGCCTCCTGGGCTGTGCAAATCCAAACTTCTTATTTTTTTCCTCTATGGAGGAGAACATCGCTCCTTTCCCTTGGAAAAATCCCCTGGCTCAGCACTGATTTCAGGCTTTGATACAAACTGCTTTGTTTGTAAAGCCTCCTGTGTTTGGTTCCTGCTCACCTTGCCTGACCTCCTCCTCCTCCCATCCCCATGCTCCCCAGGCAATCCTGGAGTGACCTCCACTCTGTCCTCTCACTGAATCTCATCCTGGCACAGGGAAAGCCACCCCCATAGCCCAGCCTACCTGGGAAGAGCTCTCCTGAAGCCTTCTTTTGCTCGCTGTAGCATATGCTTCTCTCACCTGACCTGCCATGACATTTCCTTTCTCCAGCTCCCTCTTCCCTCTCTGGGGTACCTGGCATGGGGCAGCAGGACAGCAAACTGCAACTCCTGAAACAGCCTCCATAACTAAAGTAAAAATCCTCCCTGTTTTGTTTGTGGCTCCTTTTCTCTGCACTTGTGCTTCAAATACTGTTTTTTTCTTGGCATGGGGGTGGCAGTCTCTCCTTGTCCCCCACCACAGCACCCTGGTAGCAATGGCTGATGGTGGTCCTGCAGCCAGACCCTGGGCAGGCATCACCCACCCATAGCCTGGGTAGGGTCAGGGCAGCACAGGCCCCAGATAACCAAAATCAGATGGCAGTGCTCGATTTCTGCAGTGTTCATCAGCCAGCGGCACCCAACACCATGACTCCCGAAGACAGTGCCTCCCTCAGCAGCTGCAGGGAACTGCTGCAGAGCCGACTCCAAGAAATGGTGCTTTCAGCCAAAAATGCCTATCAGCCTGTGAGAAGCACTGAGGGACAAGGGCAACAGGCTCATCCAGAAGCGCTGCTGAGTCCTTGTGCTCTGGACCCATGGGCCACCAAAGCAGGGCAGGGGGCCCATGCTGCACAGTGGCCATGCCAGGATGCTCCCCGATGCGCCTGGGTCCATAGCTCCCTCACTGGTAACATGAGGAATCTCAATACATTCAGGGGTTGATTTTATTTATTGAATTTATGGGGTTTTTAAAATGAAGCCCTCCTCTTCTGAACAGATCCTGTTTGGGCAGGCTTGCCAGGGAGGAGCAGGGAAGATGAGGGAGGGCATGGAGGTGAAGGCAGGAGTGTGGCACAGTGGGTCACCAGGCAGAGGGGACAGACAAGGGCTGTGGACATAGACCCTGTTAGTGAAGTCATCTGACGTAGGGCGATGGAAGAGACCAGCACAGGGAGTTTAAACATCCTGTTTGGTTTGTGGAGAGTGGGAGGTGTCTGCAGAGAGGAGTTCAGGAACTGGAAGAAGGTGATGTAGTTACTTGCTGGGTTGAAGCTGTTCTCCCCCACCAGTCCAGTGCTGGCGCTCGGACCTGCGGGAGAGGGCTGGTGTGTGCAGGAGAACATACTTCTTCTCCAAAGGGGCAAGGAGAAGGCTTTCTCTTCTTACAGAAAGCAGCGAGCCACACGAGCAGTGGGAGGACAGCCTGGTGAGGCATCAGTGTCTGAGTGTCCTGTTGTCTGTCCAACCCATTTGAAGTCTGCCCCTTGGCAGGCAGGCAGGATGTGCTGTGGCACGCGATGGGTTTGGCAGCATGCCGGTACAGGGAGGGATCCCGTTCACCGACTCGACATCAAGGTGCTGTGAGAAGCCCACAGTAAATTCAAGGAAGTTTTAAGTGTTTCATGAGCACTGAGGGTCCCTGAGAACAACCATCAGTCTGGTGGTGAGAGCTCAGTTTTTCCCCTTACCCTGGGAGCAGGAGGCTTGGAGCTGACAAGCCATACATCTCTCTGGCACCCTTCTGCAAATCATTTTCCCCTCAACCTGTCAGCCAGCAAGCTGTAAAATTGGGATAATGATGACAATTACAGTGATAAACTGCACAATAGGAGTTATAATTGCTCAAGGTCCTTCACTAGGGCTCTTGATTTCTTTTTTCTTTTATGTGAAATGATAATATCCAACACTTTTGAGGAAAAAAAATAGAAATCGCCATCACAGAATTTGAATTGCTTTTGGAAGTGGTTGGTTCGCAGTTGGAGGTTTAATTTCTCTGAAAAACGACTGACAAAATAAAGGGATGAGGTGGTGAGTTTTCAGAGGTCTGTGGAAGGAGATGGAGTTTCTCTGCTGTGTGAGGGTGCGGAGCACAGGGCTAAGGAGGGAGATGGGTTAAGGTAGTCCTTTCCTCAGTTTTCTGCTCAGTTTTCCTTCAAACTGAAACAATTCTCCTTGTCTTAGGTCTGATTTGTGGTGAAAAGCTGCAATTTCCTGTTTTTCATTTGTTTGTTTATTTTTCACCCGGACCCATACAGTTATATTTGGCGTGGAGCAAGAGGGGGCAGTGAAGCCTTAGCAGAGTTAATTTTTTCTCCCTAGGTGAAGCGTGCAACCTGCCAGCCCTATAAAGGGGTCTGAATTTCTGAGATTAAAAATGTGGATTAAGTGCAAGTTACTGCTCTTACGAGCAGAGATATGTGCATACTGAAAGTTAGACTAGAAAGGTGTTGGGAGAGGGGAGCAAGGCTCAGCGCCCAGGCAGACCTGTCCCATTTCCCTTCTTGCAGCTATTGGGAGACTTCTGTTCCTTATCTCTAAACCCCTTCGTTGGCCAAGGGAAACCCTTCCCCTTCTTGGGACCTGACTCGCAAGTATGTGAACTTAGATGCCCAGATGGCATCTGTTTCTGCTTGCCAAGGCAGAGGGAGCTGAAGGGTTCCCTCCACCCCCGTCTCTTTAGTTTCCCAACTTTCTGCCCCTTTCTTGCACTTTGGTAGCTCCAGCCTGTGCCTCTGTAGTGGAAGGCAAATCCTGAAGTGACAGAGTCATGGCTCATGGCAGGAAGATGCCTTGCAACGAAGAACTCGATGAAGAGAGGCAGAGATTTACTGAAGTACTGGTCTCTCTTCTCCTTGGGCCTTTTCAGAGATGAGCTCTGCTGGTACAGGAAGCGTCTGACCACACCATGGGCTGCCGCTCACTCGCTGTGATTTCCTCTCAAGCAGACCGTTATCTGTCGACTGTCAGGACAGACTTTCCCTCTTGCTCACCCTGTCCCCATCCCCGTCCCCCAACTCCTCTCCCCNTTTTTTGAGCTGGATAATCCTAGGATTTGTAAAACAGGGAAAAGGAGAGAGTGAGCGAGCGGGAGTCAGGGCAGGAAGCTAGTTTCTCATTCCTCTAACTGTCCAAAGGCAGGAGGAGGGGAAGGGGGGGAGCCAAAGAGGAGCCTTGTGCAGACTCTTCCCCAGTCCCTTTTCATTAGTCTGTTTGAACTTCCAGTCTCCTCTGAAAGCCAAGAGAAGGACGACCAGCTGGAAGTGGCGACAGCGCGGCTGAGGAAACCCAGAAGGTGGCTGTGGAGGGTCCCAGGACCGTGCTGAGGGAAAGACATCTCCCCCACCATCGCCTGCCCCCAACTTGCTAGCTCCAATGTGGGCACCCATCCACCACCCACTTCCTTCTGATGAGAACCTTTCCGGGCTCGGGCTATGATTGCTGCTGCTGCCGACTGGGGAGCCTCCTCTCGCCCTGACCTTCCACCGCCTCAGGAGCAGCCCAACATCTGGTGGGGATTAATGTTTACTTCTCTGGCTGGACGCTGTACGGGACCCCTGATGTTGCTCCCTGGGAGCAGGACACGGGCGGTGGTCTGAGGAGAAGAACGAGATTTTTGTCGCCCAGTGTGAGGCGGGGGGAGGGGGGCAAGGCAGGAGGGGGGCAAACCTCTTTTGGGACTAACCTCATGAAGAACAAGGGAGCCAAACAGAAACTCAAGAGGAAGGGAGCTGCGAGCGCGTTCGGCTGCGACCTGACGGAGTATCTGGAGAGCTCTGGGCAGGATGGTAAATGCCTCTTTATTCTCACTCTGGTTGTGGAGGAGCAGAGCGTGTGTCCCCCTGTTTTTACTGGTAGCACTGCAAACCAGATCTTTCCCAAGGCTGAGGGGTAGACATCCTGGAGCTGGTTTATCCCCGGGAAGTGGAGTCACTGCCCAGTTACCCACAATGAATGAACAATCGGAAGATTGCTTTGGTGACGCATCTGCATGTCCCTTGCATGAGTAGTGCTGTGTGTGGGAAAAACACTGGGCTAGGGCTCTTGGGCTGCCATACGCTGGGATGCCCTCTCCCATCTGCCTGGCTGTGGAAGAGAGTAGCAGGCTTTTAGGGAATTCGGTTTGGAAATCAAAACTGCACTTAGCGTTGCCTCCTCCCACACTTCAAAATCTCCCTGAAGTCCCTGAGACTAGAGTGTTGCAGGGCTGCATGAAGGATCTGGGAACGTCCCATCTGCTCCTCCTGGGCCCCAGTACAGTTCCCATATTGTCCCTTCACTGCTGGATGGAGACAGGACAGCTACTGGCGAGTGGGGTGGAGTAGGGATGGGTGTGAGATGTAGGGCGCAGCTGAGCTAATATTTTATCTACCCTGCCTGTTATCTTTCTCTCCTCTCCTCCTCCCCCTGACCTCTGTGCCCTCAGGTTATCAGCTAAGAACATGGTAGCTTAGACAAGGGGTAACTCCAGTAAGATCAGAGGGTTCTGAGCTTGAAATGATCAGTCTTTGATGAGGGAAGGAACAGAACAATTTTTCTTAAAGAGGGCTGGATGACAAAAGAAGCAGTTGTGAGTTTGGCATACAGAAGGACTTGCAGTTTAGCAGGGGGAAAAATAAATATATGCCTGTTACCACCTGTGATGTTAGCATTATGTTCCAGGTTCAGCATTGTGTTCCAGTTTGAATTAACTAGCATTTACCAATGTCAGGCTACTCTCAGCCAAAAACAGGCTTCTAGCAGCAATGTCAGCTTTGTACAGGGAGGGCTGTACAATCAGGTCTTTCATTTGCTGACGAGCGTGGCTGATGAAGTACAGTGTGGAACTGCACTGCAGAGGGATGGACTACATAGCAGTAGTCCTTTCTGTTGCACAGCAAAGAGGGCACTACATATATCACTAAGATAAAATGTTGTATATGTTTAGTTACTTAGGTATGGGGCAAACCAGCCATTCAATTTCATTGTGGGTCATCTGTAACAATTACTGTATCTTTTAACTTATATAAACCTTAAGGGCAATTGAATTGAAATAACAAGAACAACGGACTTAATGAACTGATACCGCTTTGCCAGGGCGAGGTACCAATAGATAAATTCCATCCAGCGGTAACATGAGCTGCTGTGGTGGAGGAACAAGTTACAGCTGTTTACAGGAACACTGAAAAACAGCAATGCAGGGAAGGCAGGCACAGGCAGTGTCTTCAGTTGAAGCAGCGAGGAGGATTTTAAAAGAAGAAACATGTTACTGCAGTTGAAATTAGGCCAGAACAGCAGAATTTATTACCCAACCTATAGGGTTTTTTCTTCAAATAGTTTTTTGGGCACAAGAAAGACGGACATTGTCTCAAGTCCCATTTGTGGGATGGTTCACAGTTCCAACCTACTTATCTCTCTATGCTGAGGAGCAGTGGGGGAGAATATGAAGTTCCTTTCCCTTTGTGCAGGACTGATATTTGCTGAATAGCACATCCCATTGCCCAGTGCCGTGGAATCCAGAAATGAAAGACTCAATTGTTACATGTTTATTGGGAAGGGTATAAGTAAGATTGGCTCAATTCAATTCGTCAGGACAGGGGGAGAAGAAATGAGAGTATTAGAGATATTAATTTTGTTGCTAGTAGGGCTCTCAGGATCAATAGGAATGTGACCAAGTATGCCAGAGTGAAGTCTTGGGGAGAAATGAAGGTTCACAGTCAACAGGACATCACAAACTTGCAACCTGTAACTATGAAACAAAATTAGAAGAGCATTTAGAGTATGAGAGATGATTGATTTGGGGATAGTTGAATTGTCCTGCTAAGAATTATTTCCAGCAACAAGCCAGTGCTCTTGCAAGCCTTTGCAAGGCTTTGGTAGAGACGTAAAGTGGTAACTTTCTGCTTTTGATGGTACTGTGTATTTAACTGGTGGGATGCAGGCTCTGGTTGTTCCCTACTTGGAAGCAATGAAGTTGTAAGACTGTTCCTGGTATCTTGGAGTGATGGGGAAGAGAAGAGCACTTTGGCTGCTGTCCAGAAAACACTTGGTTGTGGACCTTTGTGAAAGCAGGTTTTAAAACGCACCCAGAAGCATTAACTGGAAAAGAAGAAGAGGCTATAGGACGGGCAGGACCCAGAACAGATTGGTTTTGCTTTCATGTTCAGAGCTGCTTTACACCATCCTCCAGCGCTGCTTTGTGTGAGTGGTCCTGCACACACACAGAGGCAAAGAGAAGCAGAGACCTGCTTTGCTGGTGCTGGGGATGGCAAGGTGTGCACATGGGAGGGCCAAGGCTAGTGTAGATAATCCAAATTGGCTTTTTTCCCTCTGGATTAGTACGAGGCCGTTGCGGTTAGGGGGTGCTGCACCACTTGTGTGACGCTCCGTGCAGGAGATGCACAACCACATGCTTGTGGTTGCTGAAGAGCACTTTGTGCTTTCTACAAGGACCTTAGTCCCTGTATTGTTGCCAAATTCCAGTGGAGAGAATTATATTCTGCTTAAGGTATCAACCTTTCCTTTCCTGTCATTTAACTGTTTAATAACTTGCTATGGTCTGCTTCAGAGATGGCTGCATTTCAGTGGGTGAAAAGGTCCTGCTTTCTCCCTTACCAGACAGATGTACCTAAGGCTCTGTTATAAAGAGCTTTATGATAATGCAATAAAAGCTGCATCAGAACTACAGAGAATTTAAGAGCAGTGTAGATGGAAAGACTTTAGCAGGTACCCCGGGATAGCTCAGGAGACTAAAAATGTGATACAAAGCCTTTAGTCCTAAGTTGATACTTCGGATCTGACCCAGGTCAGTGGTGATGGACAGATGTCTGGTGGCTGGTTTGAAGCTCAGATGTGTTGTATTTACCATATTTCACGTCAGATCCTGTCACTACCCTACTTGGCCTTTCCCTGCTGGCAGTCTCTACACAGAGACTAGTTATGTTCCTTATGGAGGCAGGTTGCTATCAGTGCTCCCCAGCATTTAAAATCATGACTCAGGCCACAAAAATAATGAGATAGAATAAAAATCAGTGTTAGGTTCTTTTTCTGCTTATTGTTTTCTGAAACTTCAGTGTTAAATTTTCAAGTCTCTCCTGACAAGGCTAGAAACTTGGGGAAAATTATCTATTCTTCCTTCACACTAAAATTCTAAAACAATGACTTTAATAGCAGTGGATCTGAGGAAAAGCTCACATAAGACATAAGGGAATGGTGGCTGGAAGTACCAATGAGTAGAAGTCATCTGTTTTCACGTAGTCCCTATTCCGTCACTGCCGGCACTGAATCCACACATGTAGGCAAGTGATCTTTTGGAGTGTCAGAGCTTCACTGGAAAGCAGCATCAGGCTTTGGGCATGGATAGGCACCCATGCAGGAGGAATTTTGTGCTAATGCCCTCTACTAAAACATTTTCCTGTATCAAACTCCATTAAAGTATTGTATGGGTGCAACGGAACTAACAGATGCTAGACTCAAAGGACTAACATTAGAGACATATTTTGGCCTCTTGATAACCACCCTGGTTTCCAGAGGAGAAAAGCACATAGTGTCTCCACTGAGTAGTCACAAAGAGTAGTCTTGCTTCTGGTTGTATCACAGAAGTGTTGTAAGAGGAGGCTGAAAATGTCAAAGCTCTTAAAGTGAGAGGGACTGAGTCAAAATGGAGTTTAATATTCCCAGTACTTCTAACTGTGGGAGATTCAGACTGGGATTTCAGGTACACAACTCGGTGTAACTTCTGCTTTTTAAAATGGGAATACTCATAGCATCTGTAAAAGTTGGATTGTGCTGGTAGAAGATAATACAGTCTTTTGCATAGGAACCACTATGGATTCAAACCTACCTTTGCTTCATTTGTTTAGACCCATGCTGGACTTGGAGAAAGGCTGAATCATTTCCATCATTTTAGTATGATGGTGTCTAGATGTTGGGGTAGAGGATGCTACCAGGACTGCAAAAAGCCACGTCTTGGAGTAGATGCCGTGTTCTCAGGGTGCAGATCAGCTTTGTGTGTCTGAGCTCCCCGTTTGCTGGAGAGTTAATTCTTCTGCTGCTGTACCCTTCTGTGGTTTCTTCCACATCTGTTTCCTGCCTGATGTTGTCTAGTTGGGATGCAATGAGCTCAGCTTTTCCCCTTAACCCCCTCTCACACTCTCCATAGCTCCCTCAATGGCTCTCACCTTGAGCTTGTAGCACCCAAAGCACTATCCATTTGTCTAAAGCTGCTTATTGGCTTTGTTTGTTATTGGCTGTAGAAATAGGGCTACTTCATTTGAGGAACTTTGAAGCCACCAACTCCCTTGTGCTTTCCACCTGAGGCTCCTTCTTGCCATGGCAGAGAGCAGAGCTGGCCAGCAGCACTCCCTGAGGCCAGGGAGGGAAAGGGAGCTGTTGTCTGCAAATGTGGCACAGGGAGATGGGTGAGGAAACCCTGACAAGCCCCCGGATTGTAATATGGGCCTTGTCATAACAGCATTTGAATAAAAGGGTTCGGAAAATTTTCGTTTAGTGTTAGTGGTCTCATGAAAACATGGTAGCTCTGGCTTGAGCTGGCTCCCCAGGCAGGTTCTTAACCACTTTTGAGAGCTACAGGACAGGCAAGTATTTCTAATGGAAAACAGTAACAATAATTCAGTGGTAAAATAAAGTGTACAAAGGAAAGGTGGACTTGGATAGTCTTTGTCTGTTTTGGTACAGCCCTTTAGCATGCTATCTTCTGCCTGATTTTGATGCTATGTGTTTCAACGTGGAGCTGCCTTGTCCATACTCAGATGGATAAGGAGACCTGTCACTCAGGAAGAAAGTAGTTTGATTTGAGAACAGACTCCCTTCGGATCCAGCTGTTAAACCTGCTACCCAGATGTGAAGCAGTTTTTCTGGGTCATGTGGCTTTCCTTCCTTACACTTGCATGTGCAGCTGCATGTATTTGTGGGATAAGAGTATGCAGGGATGTACATGAAGGTGCATATAGTGCGTATAAGTGTGTACCACACAAAGATTTATTTGTGGTCACTTAATATATTTTTTTCGAGCTGCTTTTCCTGTGTTGATGTTCCGAAGTGAATGCATGTCCATGTTTATGGGTAGGTGCTTTTGGTTAGTGATGCATGCAGGAAGTCCTGGGAAAACTGGTGATGGATCATTAATGGCAATGTGGAGGAAGAAGATGAGGCTTTTTTTTTTAAGTCCCTTTGGAAAAATGAAAATGTCACACGCTCATTTAGTCTGCTGCAAAAGAACGAAGAGCTGCATTCATCCCACTCTCAAAATTAGAACCTGTGGCACTAGGGATTTCTGTCTCAAGAGCTGATCAAGCTGAAAAGAAACATTTTTCTCTTTCTGCAGCCAAATTGCTTAAATCCAGACCTCTTCCTTGACCTGCCTTATTCCGAGGCTGTGTATGCAGACACTTGTCCCCCTGCAAGGAAGGAAGCATCAGGATCTGGGAGGAGAACAGGACAAGAACAGCCTCTTGGGCTGGCTTGAAAAGCATTAGTCCTCTTCTTTTGTCTGACATGCTGCTACAGCCTGCTCTACTTTTTCACACTGCTGATACACTAAAGGAGCTCCATGGCCTGTACTCTGTGGGGTCTATCCCTGGCTGTAGTCACACAGCCTGTGTGGATAGTCAAGGCTGCATCCCCTCATTTTTGTGACGGGAGCAAAAGGGACAGTCAGGCTCTGAAGTCTGGGGGCAAAAGGAGAAGGACTGTATTATTGTACAGTGCAGGAGAGCTGTGGCAGAGGGGTCCTGAGGGCTGAGTACATGCATCAGCAGGTGAAGGAGCTGGGCCGGGACTGGGGTGAAAACAGCTCCTTGGCCTTACAGAGTCTGCCAAGGCGTGTCCAGCAGATAGGGGAGTCAGAAACTCTGCTGCCAAAATAGGTAGTATGGGGGAAATTCTTAATAACACAAAGGTTGCTTTTTCTCCACCTGCTCTCACAAGTGGAGCATCCCATTATGAGTCCCAGATATCAGACTCTATGGCAACAAAGTGAGAGCAGAAAGACACTGGGAACAACGGGAGCAGAAGCCATCTGTCTGCTTCTGTTACTCTGCTGTTCCTCCTTGTTTTGGATGATGTTTGTGTTACTTCCTCAATCTGTTTCTGGTTCCTGGGAGCTGGGTTTTTGGGTCTCTGTGGCACAGTATTACTGCAGTTAAACATTCATGTTGTGATCTCAGCTCCTTGTTCTGCATTGACTTTCGATTGCTAACGCTTGGTGATTAGCAGAGAGCTCTTCCATGCTGCCTCCTGCTTTACATTTCCCTTACCAAGCACTGCAGGAGGCACATGTGTCATTTGCATGCACTGAGCCCCACTTTGATCCTGCCTTCTCCCCCACCCCCTGCGAACAGCATGAATCACATCTTGCCTGCAGATTCTAGATTAGAAAGCCTATTTTGATTTAGCAAATGCTTTCTCTTTCTCGCTGATTTCATCCAAACTTGGGAAACAAGGAGTAGGGACTCCACTGCTTGTGGTATCAGAGCTCTCAAAGGTTCAAGAAAATAACTGCAGTGGATAAAATGTTGGCATGGCACAGGCATCGGCTGTACAACATCGGCTGATGTAGACATGGCGAATAAGTAGTCTACAAGATTCCCGATTGTTTGCAGTGCTTGGGTCCAAAGTTTTAGTGTAGGCCTGGTTCTAGTTTGGAGAGCTCATGACATGAACAAATACTAGAAAGCTTGCATCTGTAATTCAGGCTTTGCATATATGACGCTGTTCTACAGCAGCAACATTGGCTGGCAGTCAGGACTGTGCCAAAGATTTATGTTCCAGTGTTTCTCCTTTAATGGTAATAGGGGAAATGAAAGCAGCCTGTCACTAAGGTTATACCCAGTCCTGCTCTGAAGGGACTGGGGTGCAGTGGCTGTCAGACGGACTGCCCACATCATGGCTTGGATTGGATCTCTGATCTGCACTGGATGCAGTTTTCCTAAGTGTGAAATACAAACAGAGGTTCATTAAAGGATGCAGAGCTACCAGCATCTGCCGCTAGATCCACCAACAGGGTGCCAGACACACTTAGAGCTTTGACATGGAAACCTACGGATATCTTATTACAATACAAAGACTGCTAATTGGCTCCACTGATGAGTTTTTTAGGGGCGACTAGCGTTGCTAGTTGCTTCCTACTGTCTACTTGCCATACATCCCAGAGCCTCAAGCCCCAGCTGTCCTTTGTTTGTATGCCAGAGCCTTCAGCTTCTTTGCTGATAACTTCAATGAATGTGTTTTGCATTGTCAACTTCAAAAAAAAATCTGCAGCATGTTTACAATGGACACAGACAGAGAACAGCGTAACATAAATTGAATTTAGTGTTAAATTAAATAATGTGGGGCGACTGTGCTGACTGTATTATTAACTTTCATAATTCAATAATGTAACCCTCTGTTTTCTATATTTATCTGAAACCACAAGCAGACTTTCTGGTCTTCTGCACCAGTGTAATTGCAGATATAAAAGTACTTACCACGGGCTTAAGATCTAGCTTGTTTTCAAATGTTTAGGCCCTTGCATGTAATGGTGTTATAGACACCAATACTAAACTCCACCCTCTCTCAAGTGCCAGATCAACGCTGTCATTGTATGTGAGAGCGAGGGGTTCCATCCCTAACACTACAAGTCTTTTGGTGGACACCACATAAGCAGACAGGGAAGTTCCAGTCCTCTTCTATCTCACCCTCCTGCCTTGAACATGACCCTACAGCTGGATTAGATTCCCCATTTTCAGTTTGGTGGAGGCACTTTTCATCTTAACAGTGCAGCAAAAGAGGTTGAGCAAAACCCATGCTTTTTGGCACTTACCTTCAGTTCCTCTACCTCAGTTGCTGTCCTCCTGTTTGGGAGCAGCAGCCTGGCCTAGGCTCCGACTAACCTACCTCCATCCTGGTGCCAGTAGCTGATGCCATGTGTGACAGCCCCAGTTCCAAGCAATGCTGGCTTGGCTGGATGGCTGCTTTGAATTAGGTAGTTTAATGTCCATATAGGAAGAGTTACCTTAAGAGCAGTAGAAAATGATACAGAATTACAGAGATGAGCAGGGTCTTTTTGAGATTATCCAGACCAAACCCTCTGCTCAATCAGGATCAGCTTGAAACAGTTGCCCAGGACTGTGTCCAACAGAGTTTTGAATATCTCTACTGGTGAGACTCTACAGCCTCTGTGAACAACCCAATCCAGCCTTTGACTACTGTCACAATAAAAAAGTATTGTGTTTAGATGGAATCTTACAGTTTTAATTTGTGCCCCTTGTCCTGTCAGTAGGCACCACTGAGAAGATTCCAGCTCCCTTTTCTCCATTCCTTCCCGTTAGGTATTCCTTCACAACAATAAGATCCCTCTTGTTCCTTCTCTTAGCCAGGCCTCTCCTCGTGTGGGAGATACTCCTGTCCCTTAATCATCTCTGTGGCCCTGCTCTGGGCTTGTTCTAGTAAGTCTCTCTCATACTGGGGAGCTCAGAGCTGGTCACAGGGCTCCAGGTGTGGGGTCACCAGTGCTGAGCAGAGGTGAAGGATCACCTCCTGCAACCTGCTGGCAACACTCTTCTTAATTCTTCTGATGTTTCTAGTAATATATACAGTTTCTATCAGAAATTGGCCTTGATCTTGCAGCCTGGGCTGGCAATTTCAGTCAATAACTAACATGTAATTGGGACAGTAAAAAGGATCCTTTCTGCCCTGGTTAATGCTGAAAATTAAATGTCTTTTCATAAAGGTCCCCTGTTCTTTAATGGTTTCTGCAGTCTTGCTGCTGGCCAGCTCAAATGAATTAATGTATGCTTTATATAATACACTGATACGCTGTCTCTTACGAAAGCTGTGCAGAGCCTTGGCTTAATAGAAAGTCCACAAATAATACCGTGAAGCAGCAAACCTTTCTCAGGTGGTGGTTGCACAGCCCCCTCAAAGGCACCAGGGGCTTGTGGCCAGACTTATTTCTTTCATGTTGGCTCTGTTACATACCCTTCTTCAGCATGGGGACCTGGCAAGGGGAGAAGAAATGTGCATCCCTGTGCGGGATTCTCAGCTGTGGCTGCTGCTTTCAGAAATATGCCCAGAGCAGCTGAGCTGGCTTCATAGCCATTTATCTCCAGCTCCTCTCTCTGCCCTCTTCTACACTCAAGGCTCAGCTAACTAAATGCCTTTGAAAATGCCATTATCTCCTGTGCTCTCTGAGGCCAGGAGCTGCTTGAAGATTTATCATCTGGAACAGGAGACTTTGTTTAGTTCTGTAAAGCACTGAACAGTTAAAGAAAGAACAAAAACTAAACCTCAAACCAAATGCAAAGTTCTCTTTACATCTCACGTCCCTTGTTTGCTCTCTCCCGTCTGGGAACATGTGTGCATTTGGTTTTGTAATGTCCTTATATACTGTCACATGGTGAAATGGTTGGAGGAGATATACCTGCATCTCTAATATAGAGATCGAACATCCAAAAGGACAGGAGACATTTCTGCTGTAACTAAGTTGTGTAACTTCTTTCCTAAAGAGCATTAAACAAGGGACCAGGTCAAATTCTCCAGTACAAACTTCATTTAAAGGATATCACTGCTGGGTTCCACCACACACAGCAGCACTGGTACTGCCTTCTTTTTCTGAAAGGTGCTGACGTGATGCAAACCTTCTCTAGATGTGGCATGCAGGGCTGAGACCCCAGGCTAGATCTGTGCTTGATCTCCCCATCTATATTCACTGGCTCTTAAAAAAAAAAAAAAAAAAAAAAAGCTGATTTAGCAAACCCAGAATACTAGGAGAACAGGGAGGGGTTTGTTTATCTAGATCTGAATATTTCAGTTGGGATATTTTGGATACTGTTAGTATTCTGTATTTGCCATCTCAGCAGTGAATGTGACTGTTGGGCCTGTTGCAGACAGGCAGCTTGGCAGCACAACAGGGCCAACCAGCATGTGGAAAACCCTTTGCTCCACTTGCAACTAGTGCTTGTTTTTCTGTCATCTCTCATTATGGTGCTGCTGGTAGTGATGGCCGTCACACCTCAAGAGGTTCAGAGGTGTGACCAGGCAGGGTGGGCCTCCTTCTGGATCCCTTGCGTCTGTGCTGCAATTTGTGTGAAATAAATAAGCTGTCAGCAGGAATGAATTGCTTGCTTTCCTTATGCAAAGTCAGAGAGTGGAACAGCTTCACCATTTTGCTCTTTCTCTTTTTATTTTCCTAGTGTGCTCCACTTGGTATTGCGTTTTATTTACCATTGCTCTGGCCAGGTAGTTTCTGATACATGAGAGGTGAAATGAGAATAAACTCTCTTGTGAGATTTATTGCAACTTCTGCTTCTAATCAAGCCAGAAAAATAGAGCAACAGACTTCCCTCTATAATCCTGTTCTCTCCCTTCCAGTCCCGGCTGGAAACCAGAAGTACAACAAGGTGGAGGAATGCAGCAAAAAAAGTTAAAACAAATGTCCTAGAATCTCTAAAAGGAGTGTGGGGTTTGGCCTGAGGCGATGGCTCAGGGTTACAGAGAGGGTGTGGGGGATTCTCCCTTCCTTCAAGTGATTTTCAGTTCCCCTTACTTAGTGGTGGTTTTTTGTGTTCCCCTCCATTTCAATAACTTTATTGCCAGGATGGCAGTATGCACATGTTGCCAAAGTCAATACATCATGCATCCGTGCCTAAGGCGGGCTTAGGAGCAGTAAATAGGAAGAGCTGGTTTTGATCTATTAAGTCCATTATTCTTCTGTTCTGGCTTAATAGCAAGCGCCAGTCCCTTACTGCTGACCAAGGTTTGCTGTGTAAAGCCACAAATGGGGTCTGAGTCAGGAAATTCCATTCCCAATCCCAATAGCTTCAATTTGGGGTCCCCCTCTAGACTTGCCAGAACCTGGATGAGTGACATCCTCCTGCAGCCCTGTCTCTAGCTCAGCCAGGTGCAGGTGACCCAGTACCCACTGTCCTTGTCCTCTGGGCGGCAGGCAGAGTGTGGCAGTGGAGGCACTGCTCCCAAATGTGCTTCAGAGGCAGGGAAGGAACCAAACACAAAGAAGGGCTAGGAGTCCTAATTAGTTCTTGTTTCTAGCCTGCTAAAATACCCATCTGTCACTCTGCTGCAATAATGAGATTTGAGAAGATTAACTGGATACTACTTAGGCTCCTAAACATGGCAGCTCAATAAGTGTGCTGCTGTTCAGCCTTAAGCCATGCTTGCAGCAATTATGCCCTAAGCAGGTTTATGGATGTTTGGTGCTTGCATGGGAGTTGCCCCAAAAAATCTGCTGCAGGAATGGGATGGGTGATTCAGAAGATGGCAAGCATAATATCCGTCCAGTTAAGTTGCTGCCTTGGCATCATTTAGGGAAATGTTGCCATTTGGACACAGGGTAAAACAAGGGCCCCGATCCTTTAAAAAAAGCTGTGGTTTATCTTCTGTTTCTAGGGCATAGGGACTTTTTTACACACACACATGCTGTGCTGCATCTTTCCTTTTCCAGAAGCAATTTCAGCTGGAGCCATGATGTGTTTTTTCGTTCAGTGTCCTAAATTGTCACGTAGTGTTGCTCTGCCCAGCTCAAGAGCTGCCACCTCCCAGCCTAGAGGTGGGCGGAGTGAGTCTTGTTTTTGCAGTTTGTGAAATATTTCAGGATGTAAGGCACTCGTTAAATTAATGATGTTAGCCCTTGGGCATTAAAGACAGACGTGAACTACAGCTCTGGATCGCAAGGGCTTTGAGGCTTATCCCTGCCCTAATAATGGTTCCCTACTTTGGATTTTTCATGCATCCCTTACTATAGATCTGAACTCACTGCAGGATGGTGGAAGGATTTAGCAGATGGACAAAGGGTGACAGCAAGGCTTTTCTTTGCAACATTATATCCCTATGAAGCAAATTTAAGGGAGCATTGGTAGAAAAAGGGGAGGAGACGTGTGTTTTCTTTGGGAGAATGGGAAAAATCAGAAAAATGTATTCCTGCCTCTTGACAGAGAATGTTTGCAGGATATGAGAACATTTTGTATAGTTGCGTTCAGGAGACAGTGCAGATGCACCTGACAGCAATTATTGTGCTTAAGGAAAGACATTTTAGCTTGCAAAGCGCCTTATTTCTATCCCTTTCCCCATTTGTGCCTCCCTGAAAAGAGGCTAATAGCAATCGTGCTAGTTGCTTTCCCTCAGGGTGATGCCAACATGCAGGTTGGGACATTCAGTGCTGTCCCATCTCTATGGGGCTTTCAGCTCTGTGGTGGTGAAAAATGGGACTTCGTCCGATGCAGGACAAGGGAGAGAATTCAGCAATCATGGCACTATGCACTGCTGAGGTCTCCGGGCAGCTTCAGGGGCTACTTGCAAGTTCACAGGGAACTGACTGCAAACAAAAACCTGGACATGGCAGGAAAATCCTCTCTCATGTTTGACGAGGGCTCACATATTGGGGTTTGAATGGGAAGTGTTCAAGGAGCTTCTCCCTGCCCCTCCCCTTCCCCACCTATATTCTCTCCTCCCTTTGTTGGGGTGTTGTGGTTTCACACAAACCTCCTGTTTATTATGGGGAAGAGGAAGGGGCAAGGGCCATCTCTGACACTCTCCTTCCCTTGACACTTTGCATGTTAATTAGCTTGTCCCTACAAGACAAGCCTGCAGCCCAACAGAGCATCGATTCAGTGGCCGAACAATGTCTAATTATCACAGCCAGGGGAGCAAGAGGCCAGCCCCCAGCACATGGGCTCCGTGTCCCTGGCCAGATGGCTCCTCAAACTCACTTGGCTGGGCCAGTAGTGCTGCTTAGGGAATTTGACACATGTCAGTGGTTTTGGCTGAGTGCTTTTATGAGCAACTAGGAGCATGGTTGTCTGAGATATTGGGAAGAGTTCCATGTGCATCCTGGGCCGTGCTGTCTACTTCGTGCCCCACACTGAGGCAGTTCTGGTGGCTAAAAAGGAGCATGGATGTTCACGTGTGAAGTGAGACTTTTGCACCCTCAGCTTGGCTTCCTTTGTCCTGCATCTGGTCTGGTGACCTGAGAGAGATGTAAGCAGCTTAACAGCACACCTTTTGCTTTTCTCTCTACATTCCTGTGTTTGTACATGAATGAAGACTGAATTGCTCAGATCGGAGTTTGAATTGTGTAGAGCAAAGGAGGTGGTAGGAGTCACACTGGTGGCATGCCACAGGCTATAGCAAGCTCTACTCCCGCCACTGCTTGACTCAGCGAGAAACCTTAGGCTGCTCCTTCTTTTCCCACATGCTGCTACCTCAGTGGTTACATGGTGCTGGTATTGTCTTCTTTTTGGTACAAAGTTCTCAGTATAATTATTATTGTTTATTAAATGTGGAAGGTCTCAGCTGTTTTTATCACGCAGTACTGAAAAGTGGGTTCTTGCAGCTGTGGAGAGTGCCACTTTGGATGACAGTGAGGGCAGAAAACAATGCTACTCACCCAGCTTGTGTGTCTCAGGCAGGTCCCATACCAAAAGCTTCAGAGGGAGGTGCGAGGAACACTGAGGTGGCATTACATACCTAGAAAGAAAGATTGCTAGTGCTTCCTTCTGAGTTAGTAAGGCCTCTGCCTTGCTACGTGATGTTTTAGCTTTGAAGAGAACATGACACTAACCTCTGGTTCTAGGAAATGGAAGAACAATGCAGCATCTATCTGAAATAGCAGAAGAGATTACCTTAAAGTGGAATTTGGCCAGGATGCTGTCTTTAGTTCTGCTAATCTTGCAAAAAAAACAAGTGAAAAAAAAAGGAAAAATGCTACAAAGACTTTCTGCAAGGCTGCAATCTTCATTTTATAGTCTTTTGATTTAGAAGGGAGAATATTCGAATAACACAGCTTTCTCTTTGCACACAATGGGACATGGTTCATTACTGGCTCATAGAAAGGACTACCCCTTACAAGTCACTGGCAGCAATTTTTATCAGTTCTGGTTTGGAGTCTAGGCCCAACCTTAGATTATTGATAGAAGCTAATGATAATGCATCTGAAGAAACAATTGAGAGGGAAGGAGTGTGGCAGAGAAATTAAAAAGAAGACAAGAGGGAACGAATGGGGAAAGGGAATAAGGGCAAACGTGGAGTGGAGAAAGCATGTAAGGAAATTCAGTATGCTTGAAAGGGAGGAGGGGAAGGTTGGAAAAACTGGTCTGAGAGCAAAACTGGCCATATTGGAACAACTGGAGACTGCCAATGAATAGTAGAAGAGAGAAGGCTTTAAGTGGGAGCAAAAATCAAAATACTGGCAGCTTTGCTAGTAGTGGTAGAGCAGATGAAGAGGTGCTTTTCTGGGCACAGATAACTGGAGCATAGATGAGATTACGGTTCATAAGAAACAGTGGCAAGTGAAGGAAGATGCTCACAGTGCCAACAGCTCTAGTTTATCCAAAACTTCTCTTCCATATTCATACCCAAAACTGAGCCAGGGCGAGAGGTGAAGGAGTTATTTCTGTCTCCTTTCAGCCCTTGAAACAAGCTTGGTTTTAGAAAGTGCAAGGAGATGCCATTGAGTTACTGCATTGTGAGTGATGCATTTTTTTCATCAGCTAACTACATTTTTTCATTCTCCCTTTGATGCCTAACTGATACTAAAATGAGTTTCTGTCCCAGTGTCTATGGGTGTGAGCAAGAGCAGCTTTGTCTCACATGGATAAGCTTTCGATACTTAATGTTTAAATATGCTCAGCTTCATTGCCTACTGAGGGCATGCAGTGCCTCAGCTTCTTTTGCTTTGGAAGCCTGTGCTATGAATCAAATCCTCTCTGAATTTACAGTCTCATTTACAATGCTTTTAGATCATGCAGTTTGTCCCCCTTTGAGGTAGTCCTGTGCAAGGAGATGAAATTAGCCTCGTGACTTTTTTCCTCTGAAACCCATCTGCCGTGTACTAACATCAGGATACTGGTCTTGGCCTGAAGTGTGTGGCTTAGCTGCACTGGCTGCAGAGAACGGCAAAGGCAAAGAGATGATTGACTTACATGAGAGTACTGTAGCTATCAAAATGTAAGGAAGTTTGATTAAGTATGATCTCAACGCCCTTTTCCTGCAACACCCCTTCTTGTGTTTGCAATGTGTTTGTTAGTGCCTCAAAGCCCTTAGTACAGCAAGATCCAGGAGTCAGAAAGACAAAAGAAACTCAGCCCAGAAACCCAAGTCCTTGGCATTTGCCTTTGAAGAAATGTAGTGCATTAAAGGATTTGTGTGTGTGTGTTACTTCCTCTTTCCTTGCTTCCCCCAATCTTTGTTATTCCCAGAAACGACTGTATTTACTTATTTGCCTCCTCCCAAACCACTGGACAGAGAGGGGCTTCATCAGGGAGCAGTTTAGCAGGACTGCTGGAGTGGGCAAAACAATGGGGCTTTAATCAGTGTGCCTCCAGCAGCCGCTGCTGGCCAGAGGTTTCTCTGAATTCCCAACATGGAACAGTTGCTTCTTTCATGAAGCGCCTGTGGGATGAGCACAGGATTGCTACACCCAAAGCATTTTCATGCAGCAGTGGCTCTCTGAAAGGAAATGCTGCCGAGGACACCGCCTGCAACGCCCCAAGCTACTGGGGCATCCAGTATGAGAGCTTCTTTCTTCCTGGCCTGGGCTGTGTTAGCCTTCCACATGAAATCTGTGAATAGCTCAAGTCTGGAAAGAGTTTAGGAAAGCGTCTAACTTTTCTCTTAAAGGAGAAAAAAAAGAGGAGAGGAAAAAAAAGAGAAAAACGTCAGGGCTAATGAAATAGTTTCCAATGACTTGATGCAGTGTGGCCAAACCATTTGTAATAATTTCCTTTAAATTCCTTTTATATAGAAAGAATTAAATATGAAATCATGAATCAGGAAGCAGTCATCCTGCCAGCCAGTGACACGTACAGAGAGATCAGAGCAAAGTGAGAAAGACACAGAACAGCAGGAGACTTGCAAAAACCCTCTCTTTTTCTTCCTCTTTTTGTTTAGTGTACACATCCATGTAGTACTAACATTTCTTACCAAAAAGAAGCTGCGGGAATCTCCTGCTGTTCCTTGTCTCTCCAATGGCAGTCCTGAACCTTCCTGTCTTGATCTGTCTCATCTGTCTGTGTTTCCTGATGGATTTTGCAGTCCCCAGATGTTTGGATACCTGATTCATCTCAAATGAGACTGTGAAACATTAAATGTTTTAAAATACCCAGCTTTATAATTGCTTTGTTTAACTTTGCAACATTCGGAACTTATATAAGGCAGTAATAAAAATTGCTGCTGTTTTCCTTCAAAGGATTTTGCTGTTGCTGCTTCTAAATTTGTGCACATGCAATGGCTTTTGCCTTTGCTCTAGTGAGGTTATAACATTCCTATTTCCCGAATTCATATTTTTTCAATCCTCTTTTTCAAATAATTTATAAAGATTCCTGTCAGGAGTGCCTTGGCCGTTGTGTAAAAGAGGACTGAGGTTACCCAAATGCTACCAAATCAAGATTAAGAAATTTCCCCTATAAAACCTGAAATCAGAAGAAAAAGACCTTGTGTCTGTGGTCTACAAAGGTCTACAGGGCTACCAAGCTGACTTGAGTTGCACCTGAATATTGCACATCTCAAGAGCCTGCTTGGATTATACTCTGGAGATCTGGCACTGGCGTCTACTGTCTTCTGCCCCAAAGTGGGAGATGAAGATGCCTGTCTGGAACCCACCTCATTTTGAACTGGTTCTTCTCAGACTGCTCTAATCAGGGCTGAATTTGAAGTACAGCCGCCTGAGTTCAATTTCCCTGAAATCTGGGGTGTTCAGCTGCAGGGTTTTTATCTGAGTCTGTCTCTAGCTTGGCTCCAAGAGAAGGGAGAGTAAATACTACAAGCCAGGAGACTACAGATGCAAAAAATTATAGGCTTTAAAATGTCACTAGCTGAGCACATAATGGATATTCGTCGGATTTTATGATTAGCTGTTGTGTTCTGTTGGCTAGTGCTGCCTTCCTGATGCAATTTATAAAGGAGTCTCAGGTTGTGGCCAGGCAAGCCAGATTAAAAAGTGGATTCCCTGGGAATGCTACTATCTTCTGCAACATTTCCTTTGTTTCTTCTGAGCAGGATGAGCTTGCTGATGTACACGACTGTGACTCCCACCCACTTTGCCACCTCTCCTTTCAGCCTGAGTCCAACAAATTATTATCCACCCAAAAGCCTGCTTGCATACTGCAAAACCAAGTGGGTTATGAACAAGGCTATGCTGCTAAATCATGATATTATGCCCAGCATTTCAGATCAAGGGTAATACATTATGTGCGGGGTTCATACAACCGACTCTAATCTCTGCCCAGAGCCATGCTGAAACCTGGGATGGCCCAAATGCTGCATGTGAAGCCAGGCTGTCATTCTACATGGTACTATCTGTACTCAGGGGACCATGGTAGCTGTGTCTGCACTTTATGCATTCATGTTGATTTGTCTCCATGCAACCCCTTTCCTGCTCTGCTCAGGTGGGCCAGAGGCACAGCTGACTTGGCTGAATGCCCCCTGCCCAGCTATCCTCTTGTGCGTGAAGCTATGGAGTAGAAGGGAATGTGCAGGGCTGTGTGGCAAGGTTGGAGGGAGCAGGGCGGTACAAGCCAAGCAATCTGGTTAGGAACATAGTCCTTGGCTGCATGTTGCACTACAGGCCTTTCCTAGCATGTGGCTCTCGGCACCCCATGCCTCCTTTCAAGTGCTCCACAACACAGTGTTACACAAGAAGTGTAAGGGATTCACATGCTGACAGAGAAAGGGTGTCTTCGTTTTGTTACTGTGACTCTGAAAAGTTTTTCCAGCACCTTGCAGCACTTTGACACCTTGCCTCCATTTCATCATACTGCCTTTTACCATTGAGTTCCTCCAGAAGCACAGGCTGCATGGCATCAGGCCAGCTTCTGACCTCAGTGACACTAGTATAAATCTCGGATGCTGCAGCCAACTGATGTGGAAGTACTTAAAATCTGCATATACAGCAAGTGTTCCCAGCCATAAAGAGGCTTATGGTTTAGGTTGGTGAAACAGCAGAACAAAAGCAACGTATATGTGGCATGGGTACTCTCCCCTGTGAAAAAGTACTTCCACTTTCCTTGTTACCACTAGAGTGAGCCATGAATTAGCTCTAGGGAAGTCCAAGGAAATGCACCAGAACACAACTGGCGTCAAGAGTGAAAAAAAGAACCAAATCTTAGCTGGATTTGTCAACAGCAGGTAACACTGATGTAATTTACTGCAGTTGGCATTGAATTTGGTAGCGTCAACTCCAAGAGTAGGTTGTGTTGGCCTAAATCTCTTGAAGGACAGGCTGCTGAGAAAGCTTTAAAGGCAGTGCCTGGATAAGAGGTTCTGGAGACCTGGAGACAAGGCATTGTCTGTTTTGAGAGAGCTTGACCACAGAATGACCTTTCTTAAATGACTCCGAGCTTCAGAAAAATGTGATCTTTTTTGAGACATGCTGCAAAATTCCTCTTTGGCCAGGGCCCTGTTCTGCTGTAATTGGAGAAAATGAATTAATAATAAACAGTGGGAAAAAGCATTGTAGGAAAAGATTGACTGAACCTGAGAGGTGCAGAGCAGGCAGCAAGAAGAGCCTCAGCTTATCACTAAATATGATCACATCCTTAGCATGATGGCTACCAGGGAAGTACAGTAGAGCAGTGCTAATCAGGCTCCTCAGGCATTATATCAACATGTTATATCAGAACAACTGAGAGGCCACAACCAATGCTTTGCAGCATATTGGCAGGCAAAGCAAAGACAGCAAGGCAAATGTCCTGGAGGCCCTGAAGGTCTCCCTTGGTACAAACACTTCAGGTGAGCAGAGGAGTGATGCTAAGGCAAACCTTACTGGGCAGTGCAGGCTAAAAGTGGGTCCTGTGATGGGGCAGAGAAATATGTCCTGTGGTGGCTAGTTGACTCATAGCCTATCCTTTCTCCCATCCTGTGACAGCAGGCAGGCGTGTTTTGTGGGCACTTCGCACAGCTCAGGCAGGCTCTCCTGTAACCTCACAAGGAACAACGTGGGTCTGGATGGCTGGAAGTGCTCTCTGCCCCTGCCCCACAACAGAGCCAGCACTGACCAAGGAACAGCCAGTAGCCAGGGAGGTCCCAGGTCATCTCAGAGCAGCCCCAGGGGCATCCAAGGAGGTGGCAAGAGGTGTCTGGTGTAGGACATGCCTGTGTACCCCCACTTGGACTTGAGAGAAACCCTTTCCACTTGCAAGTCAGCAGAGAGCTAGAATAGCCATGAGGGCTGTGAGCTCTGCAGTTTGTTGGCCAAGAAGGCATCAGTAATGCATATATTTTGAGCCTTCCTCCAGACAAAGCAGGGAATGTCTGAAGGGGTGGATATCCATCCCAGTATTTGAGGAGACCCTAGAGTTCCCAGCATGGTTTCCTGCCCTTCTGGCAGCATTGGCAGCTGCTGGTTTGGAACAAACAGTCTGCGTGTCCCTGTGCAAGCCAGGCCAGCTGGAGGTGGATTTGTTTTCTGTTGATTTCATGGCAGTGCTGCTGCTTCAGGCCACCGCCTTGGAGTTGAGGAACAACAACATTCTAGAGGAGACACCCAGTGAATTGCTGACCACTCCACAGCTACCCAATCTGCATGCCCAGCGTGGGAAGCGGTCAGACCACCCTGATGGCATCAACAAAACCATCATGTTTGCTGACATTTCAAGGGAACACAGAAGGGAACAAAAGCTGGGAACAAAAGCTAGAAACAAAAGTCTTTGATCCAGTTTAGAGCTGCAGTTGTAAGATACAGGCCTGAATTGTAAATGCCAGATCCAAGTGCCTTTTTGCTGCTGAGGGATTTTAAACCTCAGTCGATGTCCCAAAGGTGGGGCTTGAATTTGGCCTCCATGGGAAGAAAATTATGCTGAGCACTGAGTGTCCTGCGAAATGAAAATGAAAGGTAAAGAGGAGAAACCAGTGGATAGCTGAAGAGATGGAAGAAGTCAGAAGACAAGGAATGCAAGAATTTTGGTAAAACTGATCTGTGAACAGACAGGACAACTTTTCCAGTGAATTCTGCCCTCCCACCCCTCACCAATCTTCCTTCCCTGAAATGCTCAGAAATAATGCAATTTCTCCCCAGATGGCCTCTTGGTAGCTTCTTGCCATTATTGTGGTATTTAGTTATGAGAGAACCATTCAAGAGGAAAAAAAAGAAAGGAATTAGAAGTGACACCAAGCCACAAAGCATGGATCCAATTCCAAACATTCCCAGGCACAGGAGTGCTGAAGTCTGGTCTTTTGGTACAAGGCTAACTTTTAGGAAAACCAACCCAAAATGTTGCTCCAATAATCTGATTGGCAATCTCAGCCTCAAATCACCTTCTGAGGGTTTAGTCCATGTGCCCAGATTTTGGCTAGAAGTTTGAGTAAGGAGGGTGTTTCTGGTTTGGTACAAGCTTGGGCAGAATTGAGCCTCTCCCAGAAAAACACATCTGTGTGAGATTTTCAACTCAACTTTTTGGGTCAGTGATTCTGATAAGCCAGTTGCAATCTCTGTGTGCTTTACCAATTTCTGAACTTTTGTTCATAAGGTATTTTCTGTTTACCAGGAGTTCAGATACAGGAAAACTGGCCTTATGGTTTAGTTACAGAGCAGGAATCAAAGCTGTGGGCTCTAACATTAGCTCTTCCACTAACTCATTGCATGACCTCAGGCTGCCAATTCATTTCTGTTTCTCATTTTTTGCACCTATGGGATGAGAATGACTCTTATCCTCTGTTAATTCATGACTCCTTGCCAAGGGGTTAGATTTTTTGCTGACAGAAGCGAAGAACATTCTGTGAGACTGTGCTGGGGTTTTATCCTCACAATGGGGGACGTGAGATACAAGCAAGCTTTCAAATGAGGGTTTTTTTGTACCCCGAGGGTTGAAAAGCAAACCCGAGGCACACTTGCCTCCTTTTTTTCTCTTTCATTGTCAAGAAACACACACAGTATTCTGGGCTTCAGCTTGTAAGGAACAGAGCTGCCGTCCTCAGAAGGATACAGAGAGGAGCAAACACTAGCCAGCCATTCATGATATCACTTGATGTCCCTTAGAGCCAGTTCCTGTTTTGCACTGTGCTCCATCTTCCCCTACCACAAGACTTCCTTTCATCTGGAATCAGAGTGAAAAAGCAGAAACTTTCCCTAAATATAAATTCTCTGAAATGTTATATTATGTTAAAAATAATTATATGGAACTGAACGTATTCAGACTTCTAGAAACAATATATTTGAGTGTTTCTTTGGTGGAAAATTCAAACTGAATCCCTGTGTTCCGGTGAAACATTTTGATTCTGTGAAATGCACACTTTCCCACTGGAAAATCATTCTGCTGGAAGATTTTCAAGTAGCCTTTCTTCCCGCATGCTTTAGTATCCAATTTAAACTCCAGCTGCTGGTTGCGGTTGTCCGTTGTTGTACTGAGTGTTGGCACTATACGCTTTCCTTTATTATTAACACAGCAAGCTCTTCCAGGGGATCTCGCTCTGGCTTAAAAGGCATTGCCTGATAATGACATTGTAAGGCCAGCAAGATTGTTTGGTCTTTGTCACTGTGGCCCATGCAGGACTGTTTCCTTCAGAGTAATCTCCTGCCTAATTTTAAATATCCAGGCAGCATGGCTCCCACCCCTTCCCCTGGAAGGCCATTCGACATGATACTATGTCTCGCTCTTAGGAGGTTTTTCCTACCATTCAACCTAAATTTCCCCTCATAATTTCATTCAGTCACTCCCAGTTATGACCCCTTGATCATCCAGAACAAGCCCTTCCCCTCACTGGTATTTGCACCCCGTGCAGACCACTATTGTGAGGGTTCATTTCTCTCCTGGTAATTTGGGCCAGCTGTGCCTATTTACCACCACCACTTTGTTCTTCCTTGCGAGTCAGTCCCTGCAGATCATTACAGTTTCTGCTCCTTTTCTCTTCCTCCTCCCCATATGCAGCATGGTATCCTGTTTTCCTTGTAACTGTAGCCATGCTACAGGGCTAGAAGATTCAAGGATTTTTCCATTAATAATCCCCACGCCCTTTTCCTGGTCAGTACATTGCTTAAGAGGGATTGAGGTAATTCATTCACGGATAGCAAGCCCTACTAAAAGAGAGGGAGAGCGCGACAGGAAAATGTGAGCTCGGTGGAGCCTGTTTCTCTCGCTCACTCCTCTGTTAAAGTGTGATTTTGCTCCCAAAGCAGCTTTGGAAACGGGGTCCCATCCTGCAAAGTGCTCACAGTGTAGGCTGAAGTGCCTAAGAAGCACAGGGAGGTCTCCTCTCCCGGACCTTCATCCCACTGTCATGTATGAGCAGCAGCACAGCTCCAGCTGAGTTCAGCAGTGCAGGGCACATCTTCTGTGGCTGGCAACGCTTGCCCACATGTCAGCAATGTGAATTTCAGCAGCCCTGGCCAATTTCTGCTGTAAGAATGTAGGTGGGCTTTTTTTCCTTTGCATCTTACACCCACAGCAGCCATCAAGATTTTGCAATTGCACCTTGAGTAAGAATTTCCTCCTGTGAGGAAAACTAATCCCCAGTTCACTCTCTTGCAACTCCGCCAGCTCTGCCGGACTTGAGGCTGTATCTGCCTGCTGGCTACAATTACATAAAGCTGGAGTAATTTTGTCAGCCTCTGTGGCAATATATGGCCAGAAATTGGAAGCGTAACCCTTTGCTTAGTTCCTACAGTGACACAGGAAGGCGACCAGGCAACAGAAAGGAAAAGAAGGAGACAAACACATTATAACAATGTATTTTATTAAAATATGCATGAAACTCAACCCAGAGGACCATTAGCAGCAGTAGTTGAGACTCTGAGGGCAGGTCCTGTTCTGGTTATTGCTAGGGACCCCGTAGTAAAGCCCCTCCCCACCCCACCCATTTGGCCATAGTTTTAGGTGTGGTATAGAAAATCCTGGGGGACTCTTATTTCCCCAGTCACGGCAAACCACTGCTTGCAGGGGAACATGCCCTAACACAAGCTTCTCACCCTGTGCTGGAGGCCGAGGGGACCATGTGGCTAAAATACTGTGGAGAGCAGACAACACTGCTGCCATGGCTGGCTGTGCTCCTTATGCTTTTTCTTGTTATGGATCCCCACCACGATGGAACCTGTAATCACAGGTTCACAGGCTCTTTCTTACATTGTGCAGCAAACTGGTAACTTCCTGGTGGAAGCTGAGAAGCCTATCAGCTTCTTTAATGCCATGGACCAGAGGAGGTCTGAAATGATGTCTAGTTAGGTTTTTCCTTCTCTGCTGGGGCAGCGGCTCATGCAATGGCTGTCTGTGGAGCTAAGCCATGTTCTGCAATCATCGTCTGGTTTCTCCACCGTTGACGAAACAGTGCTGGCAGTGGTAGAGATTCCTCCATTTTAAAGAATAAAAATGAAGGCAATGGTCTGGTGTAAAGGTCTTGGCATCTCCCACAGCTTATGACAGTGCTGCTGGAGCATGGAGGCTGTAGCTGTAGCTTTTCTTTTGTGAGCTTACATTCCATAGCAGTGGGAAATCAGCAGCTGTAATTAGTCTCTGATGTTCTCTGCTAATAAGTGATTTCTCTGGTACTTGCAAATGCCATCATCCCTGCAACATAGCTCTATTGTTTTGACCTCTTATCTCTTCTCTCTCCTCCTCATTGAGAGGGGCCCCAGATGTTCTTCAACACTGCTAGGAAAAAAAACCCATCCACCCCTGCTCCTCCCATTATGTATATCCCTTTCTCCACTACCATATTTTTTTTCCCCTGGCTGCTCTGTAGGGAAGAGGCTCCTGCTAGTCCTCATGGAAAAGGACACAGATGCCGGCAGGAAGCCCATTTGCTTTGGGAGGAAGAGGGGCCTGACATCAACAGGAAGAGCTGTGCGGCAGAGCTGCTCCTGCCTCCAAGCGACAGGGGCCTTGAAAACAATGTCAGCTTGGAGTTTGAGGCTCGCTGGCAGGAAACGCAGGCACGCTGGTGTTTGCTGTGCAGAGGAAATGATAAGCACTACCTGGCCTGACTTGGAGCAGAGATAGCGCCATGAAAAAAAAGAAGGGGNGTTGTTTTTCTTCAACTGGTTTGGAGCCTGCCCTTTGGCAAATGGAAAGCAAAATAAAGAGGAAAATGTGGAATATATCAGGAATCTGTGGGGGTGCTTGGAAACTGAGGAATGCAACTGCAAAGTGACTAGATTTACTACTTTAGTAACAGCTGGATATGGCGTTTTTTTTCCATTGTTAGCACTGAGAATGACCCTCAGCTTGATAACCCCTGGCATGCATATTTATTGAGAGATGAAGCGAGGGAGAGCTTTATATCCCATGTGGAACTGGGGGGATTTTCTGTGGGGGAGGAAAGTCATGGGGACAACTGCTCCTGGTGGGAGCAGGAGGACCTTGGGAATACAAAGAGTGTATAGATAGATATCTCTCCTGACTTGCCTCTGCTAGGTGAGGTGATGGAAGCCTCTCTAGGAAATAAGAAGATACCATCATGCTGTAATATTTTATTCAGCTTTTTTTCTCTTCCCCTTTTATTAGGACCTGTAAAAGCCATCTTGTACCTCCTTTAATCACTGACTTTCTAACAGAACTTGTTTCTGTTTCTGATACCTTGACCCCTCTGACAGGCAGTTGCAGAGGTACAGTTTCTGCAGATCAGCCTTGGAGAAACCATTCCGTACACTCTGGGTGCATCTTGGTAGTTATGCATCTATATCCTGGGGTGGAGGAAGACTCAAACAGCATGGCAGGAAATATTTTGTTCTAAACAATCCCAGCCCAGTGTCAGCCTCTAGAAGGCTGAGAGGCTGTGTGACACCATCTGCAAATGTTGTTCTGCCTTCTCTGCTGTCCTTGATGATTCTCACAGGCTTTGAAGAGTTAGCGAGCTGCCCTCTTGCAACATATCTGATGTGCTGATCTGCCACAAGGCTGGCAGATGGAGCAGTGCTGTATTCCCTGCTGTTTCTTAGAGAAACCCTGAAGGTGCAGCACCACATCCAGATGTTGGAGCCAGGCTGCTCAGCAGCTTATTTTAGAGCTCTTTGCCCTCCCTGGTGTATGGAATGGAAAATATGATCTCTGTGATCAAGGCTATAAGGTACACTTTAGATGACTGCAACCTTTGGAGATGAAAAGGTGTAGCCAAAATGACCCATATCCCGTGAGCTACCCTTCTTAACTAAGCCACTGAGTGAAACCAGTCCACTGAGACTGGTTGTTAACTTGTTGATGTAGAAATCCATGCATGCTTGAAGAATTCACCCCCAAACCAGCAAATTTCTTTGGCTCAGATTAAGTACTTTACCCAGAAAGGCCTCCAGCACAGTAGCAACATGCAGGGCAATGCACTGGCTAAATGCACTTCACCTGGGAAAAGTGAGCATGGAAAATGTCTGTGGCAATGGCTTATTCTCAGGCCAGCTGAGCAAGCTTCAACAAGCAAGAGTACCAGCATGTGGTGATGTATCCCCCAAACCTATGACATCAGCCTAGCAAGACTTTTGCAGCTTCTGACTCTGTAAATACCACCATTAGGTGTTAGGCTTTGATTGACACCTTATTAAAAAAAAGCTTTTTCTCTAAGAAGAATTTCATGGTAATGCACATGAAACCTCTCACACATATATATACATGCATAAATGAATATAGTTGTATCTGTAAAAATACATGCATATATGTATATGTGTGCACACACTAGATGCTGATATATACATAAATATACATTCATTTATATATAGAGGTATATGTGTCTGACTAGGTGCTGCTTCTGGCAGAATTTTCTGCATGCTTGCTCAGACACAGAAACTGAGCCCACAGGCTGCGGTGGTCGTATGCCCTGGGCATTACCTGGGATGAGTAGAACAGCACCTTGTTTCACCAGACAAACATCAGCAATCTGAGTCACCCAGAGCCTAATCCTCTTCAAATAAAGACTGACCTGTTTTCAGCCTCCTCTGAGCAGGGCTGGGAGGGGCATTTCTGGGTGACGTTCCACTGCCAGCAGCAGTCTTACTTCTCCACTTTGTGTTGAACCTCACACCAATTTATGCTCCTGTAAAGCTGGTGAAAATGGTTCTATCATTCCTACACCTTGTTTGCTAGTATTTACGTGCCACAGTAAAAGGTAGGAGAGAGTAGAACAAACATTTATTTTTTTTCTCTTGTGGAAAATACTTCTGAATTCAATGGGATTTTTTGTATGAGTGTGGTTCTTTGGGGCAGGCCCAGATAGCCTCACAACAAAAACACTCAGTCTAAATATACGCTCGGCAACTGAGCAAAGATGGAATGGATTTTGTGCTCCTTGGCTTCAAACTATAATGACTGATCAATGTTAGGGCCTTCACATGTTTGTTTTCAATTAGATTGACATCATAAAGCCTTATTTACTTTTTCTCAAAAGTCTGTTTTCATTTGCCTTTCACTTCTCATTTGCAGACTTTATGGGTTTGTATTTAGGCTTCTCATCTGTCTGTCCGTGATATATAATGATCCTCAGCAATTTTCCCTGCTCTTTGCCCAGAGTTGTTGACTATCCATAAAACAGCCCAACTGGAATAACCTCTGGAAATTGCTGTATCCACTCTTCACTAGGAGAGCCCTAGGGGCAAGATCAGTGAGAGGCCTGAGTGAAAGAACGTTGCTGCATAATCTAGTGTCAGTCTGCATCAGTCCATCAGTGTGACAGAGGGCAAAATAAAAAGAAGAGAAAATATATACATATGTAGTGTGAGATTCAGCCACGCAATTTTTCATCCATATGAGAGCTTCCCCCAGAACTAGCTTGCTAGTTACTTAATACTTTGCTACCAAACTTTCACCCGGGCTTTCAGTGGGTTGATTCCCCCTGCTCTCCCTTTTACAGACCTGAGCTTATTGGCACAGCCATTCTGCATTAGCTGGCACAGTTGGATGTGCACTTTAGAGTTTGGGAACGGCTGTCACATACACTTCTAAATTACTTGCTCCACACCAAGCATGGAAAGAGAACCACAAGTGCTGATGGACCTCCAGCCTATCCTTGCAAGCTCAAAGGGAAAACAGACATTTCCTAGGAAAGAATGGCAGAGAGAACTGCAGAGCAGCCTGCTTTGCTGCAGCATCAGAGTTCATGAGACAGCTGCCCAGCTCCTTGCTTCACCCTGTCTCTTCACAGCAGGGTAACAGCAACATCATTTTTCCTGATGTTCCCAGGAGCCTTTATTTGGGAATTAGTTGCTTTTTCACCAGCATGCCATCACTAAGAAAGTGGACTAAGGATCTGTCTAACAGTGAGATAGCATGACATAAACTGACGACAGCAGCACAGAAATTACAGACAAATTCTGTATGCTATAGAGATTGCTATAGATTTTGGTGTATAGAGGTAGTGTTTGTGAAAGGCACAGTACAAAGGACTTCAAAACTGTTTAGCTAGCAGCTGGTATTTTTCAGAAGCACGCCAATATCTGAGCACCTAGAATTTCTTTCTAACAGCCCCAAATGGCTTCCTTATAAAGAGAAACCTGAAATTCCTATTGCCTGGCACACTAAAGTCTGAGCTGAAAAGGAATAAGTTACAAACTAACACTAACAGACAGGTAGGGAGTATGCATTGATCCCCTTGAATTGCCGTTCTCCAGATTCTGGGATCCTAAGAATCCTGTGTAAGAGTTCTCATTTGTCAAGAAAGATGTTGGTTTCTCCACTCTTTTTGCAGTAAAGAAATGGGTGTAATAGTTTACAAGTCATCTCTGGAATAACTTTGGGACTGTAAAAACTGAGCCAGTCTGCATCAACTAGAAGGCTCTGGTAAAAGATGGAGACTGTGCACTGTTTGTTTTCTGATTTGCTTCTGAAGCCCTTGTAAATGAAAACATATAGGCCAATATCTCTTGGTAGGAGGAAGAAACTTATGAAGTCCATATATTTTTCTTGCTTTGTTGCCAGCCATTAAGTTAGCATGGCTTACATTGGTGTCCATGCCTAAGAAGACAGTGGAGAAAAGAAGGAAAACATGATACAAGGTGACACCTGCAGTCCATAAACTTGCTTCTTGATCTGAAAGACAGTGGGCACTCAAGAGACTTCAAATGGACCCTACATCACCAGCTGTCCATCCCAGTGCTCAAACACTCACCTGCACTCTTCCATTGCAGGCTGCTTCTCCCAGCTCCCTTGAGCTGCAGCACCAGCATTGCTGCTCACTACTGGATGGAGCTCACTCCTGTGCTGATAAGTGCTGATGCAGCCTTTGGATTTGGTAGTGCTTTTCATAGGCGTCATCAGAAATGAGATTAATGGCAGAATTCCTGTCTCACAGCCTGCTCATTCTCATAGTATCTAGGCATTTACCAAGATGGAGGTCATTTCATTATATGCAGCTTCAAAACTGTTTTGATCTTTTCTATACTTGTACTTGAGTCCCTTTTCTGAGACAACATAAAGTGTCCTCTTACTCCTACCTCCAGAGTTAATTACCCCAATTGCTTGTGCTGTGGGGAATAAAACACTGTACAATACCTACTCTAATTTGCTGTGGATTAGAGTTGTTAGGATTCAAATGGCTAGCTGAGGATGTGCACAGCTCATTGACCTGCCCTGCACAACCTAAGCCACTGTTTTCTGAGGTGCCTGTACCACAGAATCATAAAAGTTAGGAGTGGAGATATCCTGTTCAGTTATCTGGTCTTTTTCTGCAGGAAACCCACAGCAGGATGTTTTCCTAACAAAACTATTCTAGTATTTAGTACAACCTCTTCTCAAAAGTGCCTGCATGACAGAATTTACCAGCTATGTCAAGGTACTAGTCACGTTTCAGCGGGGCATGGTGACCGCCAGGGCTCAGAGTCAGCATTCAACGTCTGCTTGTGCAGGGCTTTCTCTTAGGCTTTCTATGATGTATGTTGTCAACAAGCTGGCCAGGTCTGCTCTGGGCTTTTTCATTTCTGCCTGGAACATCACAGTTGTTGGATTTGCTCTGGAAAACCAGTTGTTCCTACACGTCTTATTTAGATGTGTGAGATGCAAGCTGGGTATAATATCAATGGGCAAAAAACCCCAAACCTTGGCAGCGATGCCATTGACTTCATTCAGACTCACTCTGGGCCTGCAGGCTGTGTTGAAATGGCACTTTCTTGAAATCAGTGTGCCAGGTCCCAAACAGTGCTCAGCATTTCCATCTCCCACGCAGGCCATGGAGGGCAATGGCTCGCAGCATCTGACAGATTTGAGATCCATTTTTCCTATGGCTTTGCCCACCAGCATCACAACTGTGTTCAGGACAGTGCTTTTGTTGCAGGGAGCAGCATGGTTGTGCTAACCTTTGTGACATTGCAGAGACATTTCCCACAGAAGTAGAGGGGAAAACAATAAGAAGCATGTGACTTATACGGTGATTCAGTTGTGCTGTCCATGCAGACAGGATCACCTCAGCACCAGATATCCATCTTTTTTAAACTGTATTTATGGCAGCTAAGGGGGAAGAGGCGAGGAGGACTCTAACGAGGTGATTGTTTTTTGTTTGGTATTGTTCAGCTATCTGATGCTATTCAAACACAGGTGTGTGTGTGCATGGCGGGGTTGTGGTCGCTCAGCACTAACAGCCAAACTAAACACTGGAATTTGATGGTGAGACAGTTTATTTTTTCTTCTTCTGTAAAATGAATTCAGTGCTAGTGAAAAATATGCATGGACATCCTGGAGACTGAAGGCCTCTCTTTGTCCTTGTAGCGGTTACGTCCAGGCAAGGCAAACCCTCTCCTTCCCCAGCTCTGCCGACTTCATCTCAGAGCAGGAGAGATCTTCTGCAGTGATTTTGGATTCCATGCCTGGCCACCACTGAGAAGGAGATGGTGGAAGGCAAAGGAGATGATACCTGGGGACAAGGCAAGATATACCCTTTGCTGCCACAGGTTAGGGCTATGCATTGGGAGGCAAGCTGGAATTGTGACTGCCATGCTGGACCATGGCTCGGGTGAGCTGCAGGAAGGAGAGCACAGTTTGATCTCCTCTGGAATCTGTTTCTCAGCCAACCTCATGCCTAGTAAAAATCAGACAGGATCAGATGAAAAAAAAAAAAAAAAAGAAAGAAATCTAGTGAATCAGCATTAAAGCAAGAGATTTAAAGTAGGAAGCATCAGGAAATGAAGAAAAATGTCGCATCAGAGATACTGACTCTAAAGTATGTTGCCATTTGTACAATGCTGTTCCTTTCCTGGGATTAGGAGGCCAAGTTAATAGATTCCTACCTTCAAAAACATGTACTGTTTTGTTATTTTTTAGTACAAAGTAACAACGCTTGCTTAGTACAGACTGAAACACTTATTTTTTAGGAGGAAATGTTTCCTAATTTAATCATTTAAACTGAAACAAGAGACTGTTTTGACCTTTATTGCTATGCTATTGACATAGCGTGATAGGAATCATGCGCTGCTATTGAAGGCAATGGAAGACAACTTAAAAAAATACTAATATGTAACAAAACCAAAATGGTGAAATAAAAATGCCCAGATTTTTTTTTTTTCTTTTTTTTTTTTTTGTGGTGGAGGATTAATTTTTGGGAGAAATTAAAAAGAAAAAGACCAAACCGTTTCCTGCAAGTTCAACATCAAAAAATTGTTTCAGGTGAAATGGAAAGTCTGCTTTTATCTTCCCATTACTTGGACTAAAATTCAAATAATATTAAGGAGGATCTGAAACCTCCTTGATGTGGCATAAACCAACCACTAAGGAGGACCTGAGTAACTCTATCACTAATTTTTATCCTTGCAAGGATCTGTCTGAGAGAACAACAGAATGATAAAGACAAAAATGAAGCCTGGTGCTATTCACTCCAGTTCAGTCCAGTGTACCCTGAACACATGACCCAGTCCAGGTTAGCTAACTTTAAGCACAGTCTTACTGGACAGTATTCAAACTGACTGGTTAGGGTGGCTGACATAGCAATCTCCTCCCTTGAGTCCTTATGTAGCCCACAGAGACTAAGAGTTTCTTCTAGAAGGCGGCACTGAAGGCCACAAAGTGTTGGTTGCAACTCCTGCTGGACCAGGGTCTTTCTCATGCTTTGGTGGCTTTGGTGGGAGGTGAGGAGGCCATTGTCCCACCAGTCGTTAGATGGGGTGACTCCCTGTCTTCCTAGTGATGCTTTCCCATTTGGGCTGCTTGGTGGTTTAGTTAGGTACATGCTTAGGGTCTCCCCACCTTTGGTCCAAAATGCTCAGCCTTGTGCCATGTGAAGCCTTTGCCAGGCAGGCAAAAAGTAAGCACCTTGCTCACTGGTGGGGAGGTTTGGTGGGTGGTAGCACCATGGCTGAGAAGGGACAGGAGAAGGGAGAGTGCCCCCTATCCCAGCAATGCTGGGAGGCAATATGCTCAGCACCCATTGCTGGCACTGGAAGCTGGAGGGATTGGAAGGGGAGGTAGATGTGATTGATACCTGACCTAGCAGGAGTAGCACATGTGTAAAGGAGGTGGCACGAACTGTGGTCATGGAAAAGACTCTGGTAAAGTGAATGTCTGTGTACACTGAGCTTGAGGAGATATCCAGTGAGAGTGGAACGAGTTACTATGACTGCCCTTCTGGTTTATTTTTGTCTAGGGGAAGAGAAGTATTGTCTTTTGTGTGCAGTATGTTTATAACTCAATTTCCCTTCTGACTGATGCCTTGCTCCATGCTCTCTTCTCCTCCTCCATCTGGTTTCTATTGTAGTTTTAAATGAGGACAGTTTGGCTGTCTGGCAGAACAAGCGGGGTCTGTGTGACACCAGCTGCCTTTTCCAACTTCTAAGCCTCCAGCACAGTTTTAATTATAGAATTGTCGAGATTAGACACCCCATGCCCCACCTCTTTGATTTACGTGTGCCCTGTAACTCTGATAGAGTCCTATTGTAAAGCACATGCTAGAGTCTGTATCTCTCCACATTCAGGGTTGACCACAGCCTTTGTTTTGGTTCATCAGGAGCCACATATGAAATAATCAAACCACCTCAGAAACGTCTGGAAGTGGGAGGGAGCTGCCACTCTAAACTCACCTCCCCCAAGTGCCCAAAAGACTCAGCTTTATAGGAGATCAGAGCTGCTCAGGAATTTCAGAGCTGCAGGTTCTGCTCAAAGAAAACATTTATTGTGCTCCAGTTTCATACAAGTGCTGCATTTAGGGGCTTGCTTTGCAGGAAGCTGGTACAGTCCCTTCACCTCCAGGGATCTGAGGTCAAAGTCTGTAATTTTCGGTTGCAAGTGAAATGTGTCCTATGTGGGATTTTTCTTGACATCACAAAACCACCACACATTTTGGCGTAACTGGCTGTTTGTCTTCATAAGAGCCAAAGAACCGGTATAGCAGGAAATCATCTACATAATGAGTGAAAAGCACTGGGAGGGATAGGTGAGAAGCCCAGGGCTGGAAGAGTAGGAAAGGCAGCAGAGATGGAGTAAGATACACTGGCAGAGCTTGGTGCACATTGGCTATCTGCAGTCTACCTAATTTATTGTCTGACCTAATTTATCTCAACGAAATGTAAAACTCAGCAAAAAGAGGTGTGATTTAATAGGTCTTACTTTCCAGAGGTCAAATTGGTCACAACAAACATTGTGTATATACATTTTTAGTTGGTATGCTTGCTCTTAACACCAAGGTTTTAGAAAGTATCTACCATGCACTGTGGGCATGGATGCTAATTTTGTGGCAGCTAGACACCATCATATGAAGTTTGTCTGTATAAAAGACTATTTAATTTTTAAACAAACCATGTCACTTGGCTGTCCTGATCAAATAGGTGTTTTGGTCAATTAATCCTTCATTTTCCAGGTGTCATGGAGTGATTCACACATTCTTCCACTCAAATCCCAAGTGAACAAGGATCTGCCTAGCTTTCATTCTTGCTGTTTGCATTAGATTTATTCCTGGACACTCCTACCAAGAAAGAAGTCTTAATATGCTATGTATGCATAGCTCATGCCACAAAGATGGTACAGTCTGACTAACCAGAAACAGAAAAGAGACTTGAGGTCATATGCCTTTCCATTTTTTCTTCTTTTTTTTTTTTTTATATTTCTAGCATACTCATCATCATATGATCTGAGTTCCCTACTGCAGTTACAGATAATCAGGTCTTAGTCAGAGATAAGAAGGTCCTCTTTCTTGATGCATCACTTGGGCTTTTCTTGGCAGGAATTTAATGAAATTTCATACTTTTCTCTGTCTCCTTCCACATCATCTAGTCCTCTTAGGAAGTAGGTCCTGTAGGCACTGAAAGGAATGCTTCCCACGTTCCTTCTGGAAGGCACTGATGTGCTTTCTTCTCAAAACTCCTTGAGGAGAGGATCCTATACCTCTGTGACTGATGTGGATGAAGCTTTGACTCTGCAGACTTCACCTGTTCTCTTGATATTTCATGGTTTCCCGTGAACATTGTTGTAGTATACTAGGGCCCCTGCCAGAAGCTCTGCTGTTAGCCTTAGCAAACAACCTGAGGGTCTTGAAAATCAGTCCAAGGTCTCTGAGTATGACACAACACGACTAATGTGCCTGCATTAGGAACCCCTGCTTAAAAAACCCATGAAGTCTGATTTCCCTTGTTGTTTTGGAGAGGGTCCTTTAACTGACAGGTATTAGTCTGGATCATTCAGGCTTCCAAGTAATTACTGGAACTTTGTGTATTCCTGCATTTGTATTGGCCGAAAGAGAAGAGAAGGGTCACACAAGAAGGACCTCTCTACTTCCCTCAGTAAGAGTCAGGAGGCAGAAGGATAACACTTCCCTGACCAACTGGGTTCAGTAATAGTGTGTCGTTGAGGTAGGCAACTTGTTGGGAGCCCTCCTCACCAGAGCCTATGCCCTGGGCTGCTTGGTAGGGACAATGAGGGGCAATTCAGCCCATGAGCTGGATCTGGCCTCAGTGGCACCCATGACAAATACAATAACATGCCAACTGATTTTTGTTCAGGCTGTCCTTGGAGTGGTCTTTGGATGCTGCCTGGTGAAGCACATGTTAATATGTCATTACGGTCCTGAACTTCGAGAAGAACTCAGGGAAGGTCCAGCCAGAGGCACTATCTCTGCGGTGTCACAAAGACGCAGTAATTGCTATGCCAGTCGAATGTATGGCTTAGTTTGCTTTCTTCCATATGACTTTGCGAATGTGCACTGCAGCAGAGTCAGCATTACAGCGGGGAATTTTAACTTCTGCATTTACTGACTTTTGCGCTTATGGCTGTGTGAAGCATTGTGTTAAATACACAGTAGTTTCTAGCACCTAATAAGGAACGGCTCGCTTACTGTTATTGTTATAGCTAGGGTTGTTATAGTACTGGGGACAGGGAGGCTTGGTCTGACCAAGAGGGTGAGGGTTTCCTATACCTATATAATGGGGAAAAAATAAACATATGCTTTGGATCCAGGTTTGGATGTAAATGTTGTGCCTTAGACTCCTCTCAGCTTTAAGGCTGGTAAAGTCTTTCGGTGGTTATGTTGATGGAGTTCTTTTGAAGCCAATGTCAGATTTTGTCAGTGTGCAGATCTAGTCAATATTTGAACTTTATACCCACTCTGTGGGAGTTTATGAGCACTAAACTGTGGGTATGTAGGCTTATATGGAAGTGCGAATGCTTCTCTGATTTTTATCCAAGCCAATCAGACCTTTTGGCACAATCCAGCGAGGCTGGAGCTCTATCTTGGGGAGGGGGGGAGGTTCCCAGGACCTCATGCTTTACCTCATGTTTTCAATTAGAATGAAATTGCTTCTTTTTTTTTTTTTCTGGAAAGAAAAGAAAAAGGGAGAGAGAAACCCTACCTTTCTTCCCACAATGTTTCTGTGACTTCAGGGTCAGTCACTGTCACATGTGTGGTGTGGCACTACTATAGCATAGCCCCACTTTGCTAATTGGCTATGGCCACTTTATGGGGTTTATTTTTGGCTTGCCCTGTATTCCTTCCACTGCTGTACACCCTGCCTTGCATCTGCAGAGAGCCTCTGCTGTTGTTTCATGAAACTGGCTCCTCTGTGGTGACTTGTGGAAGTTCTCGGTATGTATTCATTGGGCATCTTGCCTTGCTTTCCTCTCCTAGTCCCTTACGTGCTGAAGAGCTGTGCAGAGTTCATTGAGACTCATGGCATTGTGGATGGGATCTACCGCCTCTCAGGAGTGACATCCAACATACAAAAGCTGAGGTAAGGGCAACCTGTCCGAGAGCCAGAGGCATTCGCTCACATTGCTCGGTACTTTCTCACTCTTAGTCCCTCAGGCATAGACTAGGGCCAACAAAGGTCTACACTGATGCAGAAGATAAACTATCTCTGAAGCTGGTAACAGGAAAATATAACATTTCAGGGATTAGTCCATGGCAAAGAAAAAATTTGTCTCTCTCTGCATCTATTAATGGGAAAGGCCTGGAGGGTCTCAGCAGAAATGCTGAGTTGTTCTCTCTCACTTCAAAACAAAGCAATCTCTTTATATCAGGTTGGGGTCCACTCACGGGACAATGTTAGGGAAACTAGAGACAAATTGAAACCTTGGGGCCTGATCCTGGGAGACAATCTGGGCCAGGCTGCTTTCCAGTTTGTTTTTTCTTCTATCTGCAAAAGAGTTCTTAGAGGAGTACAGGGATGCTACAGACCTTATTCCCCTACATTATTATATATCCATATTGTTTCAGGCAAGAGTTTGTTTCTGATCAATGCCCGGATCTGACAAGGGAAGTTTATCTCCAGGACATCCACTGCGTGGGGTCGCTCTGCAAGCTGTACTTCAGGGAACTGCCCAACCCTCTCCTCACTTATGAGCTCTACAAGAAATTTACGGTGAGGCCCTTCGCCATTCTCATTTCCCTCCAGCAGTGTGGATATGCTGCAGGTTCCTCCATGACAGCTGCTTGGGATTCACTCCAATGTCCTGGCTTCTGGTGCATCTATCTGTATAAACACTTCTCAGCACTCTTCCCTTCTCATTTTGCATTGGCTCTCTTTCCCTGTCTTTGTTTCTTTTCCCTGTTTCATGTTTATTTCTCTCAGTTTCTGTGCTGTTTCCTCCCCTTCATCTTTTCACCGCATTCCTTCCCTGCTGTTACTATTTCTCCCCACTGTGCTCCTCCTCCCAGAATTACCAATTCTCTTTTTTTTTTTCCTCATTACTGTCCATCACTGAGAGTCTTCTGGGTCACCTGGGGCTTGTGATCATAAGCACAATGGTGCAGTTTCCTCCTCCCTGTCCCCCCAACAGTCCCTGACACCTGCACAAACTGTTTGCTCAGCCCATGTGTAAAGCACCAACTTTTCTGCATCTGGAGCATTTTTGACACACTTTGTCAGGCTGCAAATGATGACACAGGTTATGCCAGCTATGGCATATCAAGTCCATCCTGATCATGTCATAAATACAAATGGCAGAGGGAAGTAGCAGCTGGCCAAGCAGAAATCTCTAACCTTGTTTAAAGAGATTATAATTCAAAGACTAGTTACTTGATTCTGCAAAACAACCATAGATTATACACAGATACAGTTGGAGCCTAGAAGCAGACTGCGAGGGAGTAGAAAAATAAGACCACAAAGCCTGATTTTTTAAAGAGAGTTGGCTAATTTTGATGACAGAAAATATTTTATTTAAAAGTGGCACAGCAAGTTATGCTTGTTTTTAAGGTAGCCTGCTTCTCACCACTCTAAATCCATTTTCAGTTGTTTATGACACCAACAAATTTAAATCCAGTCATTCCAGCTGAAATCTTACATGCCGTAAGTGTGAATTTTCAGCTAAAAGAATTCATCAACTTCTTAAAACAACTAGAGTGGGAGGATGGGAAAGATTGTTTTCTCAGTGCTAGAAACATCCGTCCTTTGTTAAGAACCTCTGTCATCCTACTCTTTCCCATTTGCTGGGAGGTGGAGAGGACAGACATCGCCAAAAATATCAGATGTTCCAGAGGAGTTTTGCAAAATCATGTCCGAACGGAACGGGAAGTGGCAAGCAAGCTTAGCTCCAGAAGTTGCTGTCTGCATTGCCTCTATCCTGAGTTAAGCGCTTCCAAGTGGCACTGCTATGGCACAAGAGGCCCTGAGAGAGATGCATGGGGTCCACACAAGAAGGAGACATACTCCAATGACTCCAACAACTGCCTGGGAGGCAGGCACATCTGTGCAAGGGGGGCTTGCTGTAGGGCAAAGCCAGACGGGACCAGCCAAGCAGCAGCTTGCTATAAGAAGTCCCTTAGTGTAGAAGGGATTACAACTGAACTGGGGAACACAGGTGGGAATTGGCTTGCAGTGCTGCCTGACAGATAGGCAGTAGTGTTAGGTGTCTTGCTCTTTTGATGCCAAATTTTAAGTAAGATTGGTCTGTGTTTTAGGGAAATGTATAGTCAAAACTTCAGTTCAAAATCTGAACAGATTTGAAAAATCAACCTGTATCCTCAGGATATAGGGATCCTGAGAATATAAGATAGGATGTCTAAACTAGAGACAGTCAGGATGAATAGGGTCTTGAAAATACAAGGCATTATTCAACCATTCACAGTAACTGATGAGTCTCATTCTTGTTGAAGCTCTTTGGCTGGTGTCTCTTTGGCTATCACTACTGATTTATGAAAGAAAAATGCTCTAAAGGAAACATGAAGATTTAGATGGAAACTTTTTTTTAGGAAAGAATGTCTGCTGAAAAGTGCACTTTTGGGATGATGACTTGCAGATTTTCAGTAGATACATTTGGTAAATAGTTTTATTAAAAAACAAAAGGGAAAACATTTCTGTAACTGTCTAAATGTTTCTTTTACAAATACTTTCTAAAGGAAATGTTTCAACATTAAATCAACACATCTACCTCTTAAATAAGATGTATTTCAGAAAAGGATTCAACAGCCCCAATTTTAAATGATAAATTTTTTTCACTTACAGTGAGTGTGATGCTTTGGTTGACCTCGAACAATTGTTTTTTAAAATTTTGTGCCAGCTCCCGAAAATGTTATCACTTTGGATTGACCTAAAAGGGATTTTTTTTAATCTCCAGCTTTTTAGTCTGTCCGCTCAGCCACAAAATCCATTATTCACGTAAGTCTACTCAGTAGGGATTTATAATGGGCAACCCAGCTGACAGGAAGCACAGTCAGATACCAGGAGGAAAGAAAGAAAAAAGACCCATTCCCCAGGGAGCGAAAAAACCGCTAGAAGTGTGTGTATGTGTGGGGCATCTGAACAGGGGACAGCCTAGGCAGCTGTGCCTAGGCAGAAGAGCCCTGGTAGGAGTAAAGGATGCATGCTAATCCCAGCCTAACTCGGTTGGAGCTCTCTCCAAGATGGGATAGGCTCCACTTTGAGTCGCCAGAGTGATTCAGACATTTGTGGCTAAGAAAAGCAGAATTCTTAATGACTAGGGACAGGTTGGCCTTTTTGTCATCACTATGTCAAGTTCATTGATGTGACATGACAATCATGACCTCACTGACTATCAGCTTTTGCAAAACAGTGCCACCTCACACTCTTCAGCTTTCCATCTTGTATTCTAGTGATGGATGCTTGTTTCACAGGATAGATAAGTTGACTCTGCTTGGCTTGTTGTAGCCTGGGCATAGAAGGAACTAGTGCTCCCTCAGAGCAAATCAGCTGTTGGAGGCCAAATTCACATTCTCTCTCTGGACTCTAATCCACTTGTTAACCAGAGCTTATGAAGTGTGCACTACAGAACTGACGTATGAATTGTGCACTCCCAGAATTGCCAGTGGAGCATAACAATCCTAAATGGTTTAATCCCAACCAGCAACTAAGCACCATGCAGCCCCTCACTCACTTCTCCCCCCTCCCAGTGGGATGGGGAGGAGAATAAAAAAAAAAAGAAGTAAAACTTGTGGGTTGAGATAAGAATGGTTTTGTGACAAATATATAATATAATATAATATAATATAATATAATATAACATAATATAACACAACAATAATAACTGTAATGAAAATGAATATAACAAAAAGAGAGAGAAATAAAACCCAAGACAAGTGAAGCACAATGCAATTGCTCACCACTTGCTGACCAAAATCCAAACACCCATCCACCCCTCCAGGCCAGCTGCCCCCAGTTTATATACTGAGCCTGATGTACTATGGTATGGAATACCCCTTTGGCTAGTTTGGATCAGCTCAGTCCTGGCCATGCTCCCTCCCAGCTTCTTGTGCACCTGCATGCTGGTAGAGCATGGGAAACTGAAAAACCCTTAGCTTAGGATAAGTGCTACTTAGCAACAGCTAAAACATCAGTGTGTTATCAATGTTATTCTCACACTAAATCTAAAACACAACACTGCACCAGCTACTGGGAAGAAAATTAACTCTATCCCAGACAAAACCAGGACAAGAAAATAAATTAATACTATGATGAACAGACATGTAATAAATGGAGTTATTAGTTTTTCCTTGAATTCTTTATTCTACTGCTGTAATCCTGAATTTTGGAGGGAGCCTCAGATTTCAAAGGGACAACACATATAGGTCAGAAATATGGCTTGGAGCGTTGAACAGATCATGACCTCAGAGAAGCAGGGATTCACTTTCTGTCTAAGCATTAAGTCTTTGAGATATGGAAGTTAAATATGGGAATGAAAATCAGCACTGGGAAGAAAATATTGTGTACAATCTAGTTGAAATCTAATGTTTTAGATGCACCAGTTAAACTTTATATTTCTCTCCATTTCCATCTTTGGACAAGGCCATTCAACTGGAAACCTTGTATGAAACCACAAGTGTTCTTATACTTAAGATTTCTGGGCTGATAGTAGTAGGCTTGTTTGTTTTGTTTTGTTTTTAAAAAGGAGCTATAGTTATGGGTAAAAAGAACTAGAAGGAGTTAATTTACCTTTGATTTCAGCAAAACAAGTGCATCTGCATCTCATGAGCACCAAACCAGCAAGCTTACTTGTTTTTCTTTGGCATCACACCAGTGAGAAGTTCAAACTAGAGAGCATAGACCTCAATTCCCAGTGTTAGGGAATAAAACATTATTCGTATTCATCTCTGGCCTTGAAATGGACTATGTTTTGTTTGCTGGTGCTTGTGCATATGAAGTGTTCTGCTGGGAAAAGGACAATGATCAGAACCAAGATGGTAGCATCATCAGTGTGGATGTTGTAGTGCCTGCTACAAGAAGATGCTTCTCTAGTTGTGGCTGGTCATTACAGGTTCATAATGTTTAAGTGATGGGTGGTTTGGGATGGGTTATTTCCTTCCTTTCCTAGCAGTGCTGACATCTGTCTGTAGGCAAAGCTTCTGCTGGCAGCGTGGGTCCCAGCATCTTTGAACTCGCTCCAGACTCCAGTGGCAGTAGAGTAGGCAGGAGGTTCCCAGAGAGTCATGCATTGTTTGAACTTGCTGGTGGTTTGTACTCTCCCAGCACAAATATTGAGAAGGAATAGCTGAAGAGATAAATACCAATGCAGTAAGCTCCTAGGAATGCAGACAAAAACTTATCGTGGCTCTCTAAGCTCTTGGTCCATATAGACTTGATCCAGACCAAGATGTATAACCCTGATTCTGTCTAACCTAGTCTGATCCTGAGTGTAAGAATTTATTAACCTACTTGGACAATGGTTTTGCTAAGGCTTCTCCCATCATAAAAGACGCAAACTCACAGAAACAATCCCTATAGCTATCTTCATATGACAGCCAATATGTTGCATATTTTGAAGAGTATGAAACATGTATATCCAAGCTGCTTTCATAATATAGGGCTTGAAAAACCTGCTTTATTTTTAACACAGTGTCATGGTTTAACCCCAGCCAGCAACTAAGCACCATGCAGGCCCTCAATCACTCCTCTGCCATCTCAGTGGGATGGAGAGGAGAATTGGAAAAAAAAAAAGTAAAACTCATGGGTTGAGATAAGAACAGTAACTGTAATGAAAATGAATATAACAAAAAGAGAGAGAAATAAAACCCAAGACAAGTGAAGCACAATGCAATTGCTCACCACTTGCTGACCGATACCCGTGCACCGATCCACCCTGCCCGGCCAATTCCTCCCAGTTTATACACTGAGCCTCATGCTCTATGGTATGGAATATCCCCTTGGCTACTTTGGATCAGCTCAGTCCTGGCCATGCTCCCTCTCAGCTTCTTGTGTACCTGCACACTGGCAGAGCATGGGAAACTGAAAAACCCTTAACTTAGGATAAGTGCTACTTAGCAACAGCTAAAACATCAGTGTGTTATCAATGTTATTCTCACACTAAATCCAAAACACAGCACTGCACCAGCTACTAGGAAGAAAATTAACTCTATCCCAGCTGAAACCAGGACATACAGTTTCAGGGAACAGGGCTCACTCTTTTTCACTTGTTCCATTATTTTAACTTCTCTTTCCCTTTCTTTCTATTCCACGTATCACTGCCCAAATTAAAAAAGGAGAAAAGAACAACAACAAAAAAGATTAAAAAAAAAGAAAATAATTGTAACTTCTAATTGGAGGTCACGGTCCTTAAATGTCCCCTCTCCCCAAAACAGTGACCACCATATGCTAACATGTGGGAAGGAGGTAATGAGACATGAAATATCAGCTTTGAAATCTCTGCTGCTCTGGGGACACAAAGCAACTTCTTCTGCTAATAGCTCTGTAAGGTATCAGGAGAGCATTTCCTCTGAGACAGGCTGTCTCACGTGACCCTCCTTATCCCACTTCCTTTTCTCCTGAGTCCATTGCCAGGGCAGACTGTTTCCTTTTATCTCTGCAGGAAGCAGTATCACGCTTCCCTGAGGATGAGCAGTTGGCACGAATTCAAAATGTCATCCAGGAGCTTCCACCATCACATTACAGGTAAGAACGTGTCCATTGAGGTGCTGAGGAACAGTGTGATGGCTCTCACTGATGGGGAGCATTATCAGAAACAGCGCTGGAATTAATTTTTGGAAGTCAGTTCCTAAAAGCTTACTCACCATTTCTAAATCTGACAACAACTTAGCTGGCATTTAAATATCATTGAACAGACTGTTGTTAGAGACTGAGCAAGCTCTCTCTGCTGCAGTCTGTCATCTTCCTTCCCCAGTTACGATCCCCATTTGGTACCCTTGGCCAGTGTCCTGGGTGTGGTGAGGAGAAGATGATCTGCTGGAGGAAGAGCTAAGCCCTCAGCTTTTGCAACATACCAGTCACTCTAGCATCCATCTGCCATCATTTTGCACTCATCGTGCTAAGGATTGTTCGGTTCATACCCTGTCCTTGGCCACCCCAGAGCAGTTGTTCAGATGTTCACTGCCATCCCACATAAATACTGGTGCTGTAAATCCTGTCCCACGGGACCTGTTGTGCCATTGCACACACCATAGAGGAGGGGACAACTCTGAGGCCAGGGCTGGGTCTGAGCTTTGCTGTCCCAGTGGGTGGGCATCCGTCATTTCACACACTTTTCTTTCTTCATGTGAAACCACTGCAGAACGCTGGAATACCTGATCAAGCACCTGACTCACCTGGCCTCCTTCAGCAACATGACCAACATGCACACCAGAAACCTGGCCTTGGTGTGGGCTCCCAATCTCCTCAGGTACAGTAGGGAGTCCTCTCATCCAGAGCACCATGTCAAGCTCCAAGGGGAGCACCAGCACCTGAGCTTGGAGACACATCCCTGGAGGGAAAAGCAGAACAACTAAATGGAGCAGTAGAACAGAGCAAAAGCTTTTAAAAGGAGAAAAAAATCTCCCAGGTTGAATAATCTGAGGTTTTACTGCCAGCATCCAAGGAAGCTTGTGGTTTTGTGTGTTTCTTATTTTTTAAAAAAAGCTGTTATTTGCAAGCTGAGCACATTGATTTAAAAATGAGGAGTTAGCTCATCAGTGTGGAACGGAAATGACATCTCTGACAGTGCCAGTGCTTCTGCAGTGGGGCGGTGAGAGACAGCAAGGCTTGGAAGGGAGTGCAACAGGGCAATGGCAATAATGCTACAGGCCTGTGCCCAGATCTGCTTGAGCAAAAGTGAGGTGAGCTTGGTGGGCTTAAGATGGCAACTAGCATCAGATCTCAAGGCCACCAGCTAGTTTGCCGTGTTTGCTATGCCTGGCACTCCAGAAGAGGCCCAGATAAGATGCAGGCAGAGGTGTGGCTGAAAAGTAGAGCTAAGCAGAACAACAAAAACAGTATCTAGGAAAAAAAAGATTAAAATATTTTGTATCTTTTAGAAGTTCCCTTCCCTGTCTATCTCATATCTATGTATTGAGAGGAATGAACTATACAAGGAGAGTTCTGGGCTGCACCTGGGCAGGCGAAGGGTGATAGCATAGCTAGTGGGGGAAGCCCTGGTCTGGCAGAGGACAGGAGAGAGGGACATTGGCTAGAGAGGTAAAAGCCTGAAAAGAATTCTCCGAAGAGTTATCTCACCCTTTAAAATTGCAGAACAGGCAGAGCAGGTTCTGAAAATGGATCAAATGTTAACTCTGAATATCACAAAGTGGACCTTTACTACTGAGACATTTTCATTCTAGCATCTGTCCTTGTCAAAAAACCTAAAGTCTGTTTCTTTTTGCAATTTTTTGTTAAGTGCAAGTCCAAATGAGGAAAAGAAAGGAGCAAGCAATGCAACTGCAGTCTCCTTACAGGGTTATCCTCTTGGCAATGCCCCAAGCTATTATCTAACACAGCAGTGATTAACTTTATGAAGGATCCATTGCCCAGAGATAATTTCTTCAGCAACACTTTGGCATGTCAAGATAAGGAATGTTTCTTTGCTGAGAGCAAGAGTGAGAATGTGGGAGTGCAGTGGGGCAGAGAAAAGACTACTGTGGCACACAGCAAAGCATTGAAAATATTGGCATAGGGAAGACTTGAGTAGGGTTCTAAGGGATTTCACTGAGAGATGGTTGAAGCATTGAATAGGGATCTGGAAGCAGTGTTGGAAGGCTCCTGTACTGTCTTTGAGGTCCAACTTTGAAATAGCTAGAAGAGGAGCAAAGAGGGAGAAGAACAGAGTTTGAGAGATTATCTACTGCTGAAGAATGTAAGAGTTAAATAGGGAAAGTAACACAGGCAGAAAGGAAAATAACAGAGGTGGCAGAGAAAATGGAAAATAATTTTTAGAAGAGTGAAAAGACAGAAAGAGGATGAAGGCCTCTGAGGGAAGGAAAGCAAGAAGTGCAGCAAGAGTGGGAAAAACATCCCTGCTCGAAGCCTTGCAGGGAGAAAGCAGGGGTTTCCTTCCCAGGGGCTGTGTGTGACAGTACTGGCTACTAGTACAACTCTTTCCCCATGCAGGTCAAAGGAGATTGAGGCAGTTGGCTGCAGTGGGGATGCAGCTTTCCTGGAGGTGCGAGTGCAGCAGCTAGTGATTGAGTTCATCCTGAATCACGTGGATCAGATCTTCAACAACAACAGAAAAGCCAGCTCTGCAGAGAACATTGGTAACAACCTCCCTGAACCACTCCACGTGTCACTTGCTATGTACTCCAACTTTAACTGTATTCCCTTCAACTAATATTTCAAACAAGTCAACCTGTGCCATCCTCACAGACTCCTCCAAAGACACCTTGAGCCCAATCCCTCATTACTCTTATCATCTTCATCCCTACCTATCTCCAACATTTTCTTTTTGAATACTAGCCTCATTCAGTGTGCTTCCAGACTGTGTTATGGCTCATGTTTTGCATTATCTCACCTGGCTTAACCCTTTCCACAGAAAGAAGACCACCTGATTGCTTCTCAGTCCTGGTCTAAGCTCTCTCTAACACCATTAGCCACAGTCTCATTTCTTCTCTCAGGCACCCCCGGTTATTATTCCTCATACCAATAATACCTGCCCTGCAGCCACCATATCCACCCAAGTCAGAGGCCACACTCCCAGGATAAAACTTGTGTTCCAAAAACTGATGTCTTGTATCTGGGGACATTTTATAAAAGAGATTTTTTTTTCCCTGGGACATCAACAGTTTTCAGAGATGCTGCTTTTGTTATTTAGTGATGGGTTTGTTGTCAAAATGCTTTTAAGTCTGGGAAGTGAGAGGGCTTGAATGCACAGTGACCTCACATAATTTCAGAAATATGCATCTTTGTGTTTTACATACCGGGAGGACTTGCAATACCTTCAGAAGTGAGGCAGTAACCACCTTTCTGCTTTCCAGCCCTATGTCAGCTCATCTGTCCACCTTTCCCTTAACATGTGGCAGTCTCTGCCAGTCTGTTCCTGGAGCCCGTGTTCCCAGTGCGATGCCCTGCTCAACCTGTAACATCCTTGCTCTGACAATATGAGTGACATTCCTATGCTTGTATTCATGCCCTGGCACAAGGCACAGAGTGAGGAACTGCTCCCATACTGCTTTAAGTATTGTAGCAAAACACTGACTAGTAAATTCCAAGGCTTCTTCTCGTACTACAGGTCACTGGCCCAAAATTGGCCCAAGTTTGGGCACCCTGCTTCGGCAGTAGGGCTAAGTACTGAGTGGAGTCTGGAGTTTTCACCTCCTTCAGGCACCCTGAGCTGGTCTTGTTTAGAACAGGGCTGGTTTTGGGGTGGTATATGGGAAGCTGGCTTTGCCACTGCCCAACAGAGATGTTCAGATCCTAGGGCTATTGGTCACACTGCTTTCCATAGCCCTGAAATTCATTAGGAAGGTAAAGTAATGCCGGTTTTCAGAATGGTCCCCCTTCCTGGCACAAGGCAAGCAGAAAGATGTGGAAGTGAGAGAAAGAATTAGGCATCAGGTTTGGAAAGAGGACTGAACTGTTCCAAAGTCTGGGGCGGGAGGGAAAGAAGGAGGGAAAGAGGAGGAGAAGAAGGGAGGGGGAGAGGGAGGAGAAGGGAATGTGTGAATCCTGGTGGTTTTCAGCAGCAGAGGCAGCAAGTCTGTGCAGCACAGCCTTTGGCTGGTGAGCACAGCCCCTGCTGGGAATGCACTCAGATGGGTAAGTTTGCTTGGGAGCTGGAAGACTTATCTGACAAAAAGCCTCTTTCCCTGCACGTGCTGCTCCTTCACCCCCTCCGCAGGAGATGTTCCAGTCAAATAAAGACATGAAGCTCTTGCTCTCTTCTCTCCTCAACCCAGGCTGGAATGTCTTTTCTTGCTTTTCAGAGAGCGCATCGGTTGTGAAAAGTTTGACCCTCCCCTCCACCTCCCTGCCAATGAAACTGGTGAGCCTGGAAGAAGCGCAGGCACGGAGTCTGTGTGCCTCCCACCCTGCTCGGAAGGAAAGAAGAGAGAACAGCTTGCCTGAAATTGTCCCTGTAACTGGGTCCCTCTTCCACACAGTTGTTGACCTCCCTGACAGCAAGTAAGTGCCTAAAGGAGTGTAAAGTGCAAACAAAAAAGTGCAGGTTCCCCAGCATGATTGGGAACAAGGCTCTAGTTAGCGTGATACTCCCACACCCGCATGCATGATTCGACAGCCACCATCGAGAGAAAATTCTGTGCCCTTCTCAAAAGAGGCACAGCTGCTCCTGAGAACCATTGCAGTTGCTGGGTTCATAGCTCCACTAGTCCTCATCCCTCCATTGGTGAAGAACCTCGCAGACCTCCTGCAGGAGGAATTCATTGTCTTTGCATCCTTCTGTCAGCTCAAGATTTGGCCAAACACGGGCTGAATGTGAAGCAGGTCTGGACACAGCTCTCATACGAGTTCCACCTGCTGGTGGCTGGTCCACGGCACACCTGCTGGCATTGACCTGCTCAGCTTCATCATTCTCCAGGTTCTTCTGCACTCATAGCTAAGCAGTAAGGCAAATTTTATCTCCTAGCATGGAGAGATATTTACATAGTGGCATCTATGCCACCTATGCTTATACCAGGAGAAGAGTCTGATTTCAACTGAGGTTGTTGCAGTTGTTGGCACTGCTGCCCAACATAAGCATTTGTCTATTGGTCTATCTATCTGTTAATATATGGCCACTCTCCTGCTTGGTTCTGAGAGATTATAGCCTCTGCAGCAGGAGGCTCATTAATCTACTGACCCATAAAGCACCGGAGCAAAGATATTTATTTGCACTTGATATATTAAAGCAAAAAGGAGCCATCTAACAGAATACTGGCAAGAGGATAACCAGCTTAAGACAAAAGGGTATACTTCTCACTTGAAGAGAACAGTTCAATCCCCAAGACATTCATCCTCTTTGTAGGACTGATTTGTGCTCTTCTGAGTACTGTTCTGAAAGAAAAGCAGAACTATGGGGGTAGAAAGACCATTATGGAGAGCAAGACGGGGATAAAAGGGTGCTTCCTCAAGAAGAGCGGAGATTGAAGGAGGAATCAGAATGGGTATGTGAAGAAACTGAAACAGAACTCCATGCAGTAATATGCATAGAAGAAAACTGACGTCAGGAGTAGCAGCTTCCTTCTGTTTAAAGCTGGGATTTCCAAAGAGACAGAGGAAACCGGTGTCCCACTTGTCCTGACAGTTACAAGACATTGATTTAATTCCCATTAGCCTCCACCTTTTTGGTTAGTACATTTTATTTGCACATGATCATATAGCTTCTATGACTAAATTAATGTTGGCCTGTGAAGCATTAGTACCTAGTTTGTACTAAGGGATCCTTTTATTTTCACAAATTGTAAAAACCATAAGATGTGGACTTTAAAGGACAACTCTGTGCACTGAGTGACAGTTCCATCAGTTCTCTGGAATTAATCTTGCATTATGTCATTAAAACCTGTTAAAAAGACTTTTTTTTTCCTTGTTGTATTGCAAGATCGTTCTAGCTGTGGAAATCTCTTCTTTCTGGAGACAAGCATGGTTCAGTCAGTCACAGTTGCTGTAACATGATTCCAGATCCAACTCCTTGAAAAGTCAGCTTAGGTGTCTTTCCATCCATGACATAGTTAAATCAGTGATACAGATAAATCACTTACAGAAAAGCTAGCTATGCCTTACATGCCTTAGAATTAAAAGAGACGTGAGAAGAAAAGAAGGACAGTGTTGAGGGCAGAGAGCTCAGAGGCTTTGTGAGATAATAAAAAAACAAAAGTCTCTAGGTTTTGGTAACCTCCAGAGCCCTTTTTCCTTCCAGGAGAAAATTATCTACAAAGTCCAAGAAATGGAAGTCGATATTTAATTTGGGTCGTTCTGGCTCAGAATCAAAGTCTAAACTGAGTCGAAATGGGAGTGTCTTCGTCAGGGCACAGAAGCTTTCTGGTAAGAACATGTTTTTCAGTTAAGTATTTCTGCAGCTTTCTGCTGCAATATTGATAGCACGGAGCAACTTGTATCGACATGACACTAATACCATTAGACTTGAGGTAGTCTAATGTGGTTGTGTTTGTTGTCTGGTTTCATGCACGTCTCATTGTCACGTGATGGTGAGAGAAGCACCCTTTCAGTAAGATACGCCATAGTAAATATTCCGTTTTGATATGTGATAAACAGGCTCCCATTGCCCAGCTGTCAAGCTTGGAGACTAGGAAATGCTATGTAGGTTTGGGTTAGTCCACTCTTCCAGCCCAGCCAGCTTCTAATATTCCTTACATGACACTGGCTGAATTGTGTCCTTCCAGGCTGTCCTTCCACCAAGGAGCATTAAAAAATTAACTGTGTTCAGTGTCTTTATAGAAAACAATGTGCCAGGAGTTCCTATGGCTTCTGGCTCTCAGCATATTGAGGGAAGCTATTACTTTTGCAGAATTTACAAGAGAGAAGTTGTCTTTTCTTCTGGCTGTAATCCCAAGTTCTAGCCCCTCCTGAGCTGCAATCTCTTTAACACTCTGCTTCCTAGAAAATCATATTGGTAGTGCCAGTTCCCAGCATTCAGAAATGATGATTCACATTCTAAAAATCATGAAGTTGACTTAAAAGTAATCACAATTTTAAAAGCAAAGCATACCCCTTTTTACCTGAGTTCATAAAAAAGTGTTTTGGGTATATAAGCCCTAGGTATTTTTACTATCTCCAAGTCAAAAAATTTACTTTTTAAAAAGAAGATGCAGATGGAATTTTGCTCATGACTTCAGAAACTGGTGTTTGGAGGAGCACTACCAAATACCGAAAGACTTAAAATAAAATAGTTGTTGGAAATATTACCTACCATCACACACAGGAGAGGCAGTATTTGCATCAGAAGTGAGTATGAAGCCAAATGCTGGATCTAGCTCTTTTTGGACCCCTGCCTTCCCCCATATTTTGCATGTACAGATGGCCTCACATAGGGTGCCCATGGCAGACCTCAAAATAGCTCTCTATCTTATTTTGAGCACAGGATCACCTTCTCACTTTGATAAGGAATACTCTGTCCCAAAATAGTGCTAACCCAAGGATGCCCGGGAATGACTGGAGCCCAGTGATCGTGGGGGGCGAGCCTTGTTCCAAGCCTGGTACTGAGTGACAGGAGGCTGTACATTTCCACGAGCAGGACACACAAATGCACAACTGTGCACAGATTTGGGCACTGAAATAGTGCTTTTGCAAAGCAGTGCTTTAGTGCTGCCATGTTGTATTTTTATGTGCTCTCTGCTTACAGCTTAATGTGAGGAAACAGATGAACTTGCTGTTGAAACTCAGCACGTGCTTTAACACAGCTTGTGTCCACACACCCAGCTCTGTGAGTCACATAAAACGTGAGCTCCACAACTTGAGTTCTCTTCCTCTGGGAAAGCGGAGCCAGTGCTCAAGATATGATGCCATATGAACATAAAAGGTAGCCAGGACTCCATATAAATGCAAAATGTAGCTGGAGTTACTCCTATGCTCATGTGAAAGTTAGTACCAGAAACCTTAATTACATAAATGAAGGCCAACAAGCTTGCTCACTTTCTGCCTTACCTACTTTGTGCAACACTGTAAATGGCAAACTTTGCTCCCAGACATTTTCCAGAGCTCCATGGACCCTTTTTGGGCTGCCAGAGAGTAACTTGGCTTCCTTGCCAGCTACATTCCCCTCATCTCCCCTTTTCAGAGCAGTAACATCTACATGCTTCCAAAAACTCTCAGAACCAGACCTGTAGACTCTCTGGTGATGAAGAGCAACTTATTTCTGGAGAAGCAAGTCCAGTGAGGATGACCAGGAAAATAGGTTGCTTACTGCCCTCATAAATTTCCTGGAATGCTTGCTGGAGGCAGGGTGTGCTCATACCAGCAAAAGAGCCTGGGAGTGCAATGTAAAAATAGCCTAACATTTGCTATCAGGAATGAGAGGTGAGAAGTCATTTATGTCAGTTTAGTTAAAAAGTCCCCACAACCAATAGACTGACTTGACTGGGGAGGGCAGTGACACATAACAGCTTTAGGGATGCTCACAGTGGAGATGGTGTTGCCTGGCTGGGTTAAGTATAGCTCTCCACATGTCCGGCAGGTGCAAAGCTGTTGTTAGCTCTAGCAGATCCCCAGCTGTGTGAACAAGTGTTGTGGGTAATAAGCCGCATGGTGTGGATAGAGTGAGGGAATGCTTGGAAATGGAAAATAACTTTGACGTCTGCCTGGCATGGCCGTCTATATGTAGCCTTTGGTCTTTATGGGCTGAAACCCACAAAGCCGCAGGATCTGAAGCCTGCTTGTAAAACTCATTTTCCACAGAAAAAGCAACTATTCGGCCTGCGAAGAGCATGGACTCACTGTGTTCCCTGCCAGTGGAAGGTGAGACGTCAACTGTCTATGCTGCAAGGGTGAAGGATTGCACCTCTGCACTCCCAGCTTTCCCCTATGCATGCACAGATGCAATGGTCTGTTTCTTTCCTTGTCTCATTGCATTGCATATCTTTGTATGCTTATGCCATGGCTGCTGACATGTGCCCCCACCTTTGTGTGCATGCATTTTTAACTCTTTTCTGTGACTTTTACGTTGGTACATGCACCTGAGAATTACCTCTGAGCCCACTTGCATCTTTGTTAGCAGTGGGATTGCTTTGATTTCATTCTTGCTTATTCTGGGCACAAAATTCCCACTCATAAGTGAAAAGTACTTGCAATAAGCCAACAAGGCCTGGAACTGTGATCTTTGTGGGCAATGCATGCTAGCCTTGGACTTGGCTGCATCTGATTGAGAGGGGCCTCTAGTACCAGGTGATTTCCACTGGACAGCATTCTATCCAGCCCTGCCTGCCCAGTTCGAAGGAGGCCCCAGAACTGGAGCCTGAAAGGTCTTCAGTACCTTCTATCTCCATCTCTCTGTGGAAATGTGGGTGTTCACCAGGGCAGAACTCATCCCTGGAAGAACTGGGGAGGGGTCCTCACAGAGGAAGGTTTTTTGCTAGTGCTTGGCTTCCCACTGACTTGCTCCTATCTTCCCATCTCTAGCGGAGGATGAAAAGAGCAGATTCAAACGGACAGTGACTACTGGAGGGTTTTTTGTTCCAGTAATGAAGATACGGACAGGAGGCACAGGCAGCTCATATGATCTCAGCAAGGAGAATGAGTGGGAGCGAGAAGGATGTGCCATGGGGGCCAAAGGAAGCTCGGAGCTGAGTGGGGAGAAAGGTCCTCCTCGGACACCGCAGGCAAAGTCACCCCCTGAGCAGCTGAAGGTCTTCCGGGCAGCAGAGGATGCAGAAAATGACCAGACTTCCTCCAAGGGTGGCCGCATGTTCTACACCTCTGAAACAGCTGCCAAGTCAGGCTTCCCAAGCAGCCTCTTTCCCTTGGAGGCCTCCCCTCGTCACCAGAGAAAAGCCCTGAATATCTCAGAGCCTTTCGCTGTCTCTGTCCCCCTGCGGGTATCAGCGGTCATCAGCACCAACAGCACACCCTGCCGTGTGCCTGCCAAGGAGAAGCTTTCCCTCTCCAGCCTAGAGGAGCTGTCATCCCTGGTGGCAGAGAGCACGAGTCCCTCTGCCTTGGAAGCAGGGATCCACATGAGGACAGAGCAGGCGCCAGAGCGGAATGAGAAACAACCGGGGCCCACCGTGCCAGCAGCAGCATCCAGAGGTAAAGGTTCGTTGAGGCCAGGGATGTGGAGCCTCTGTCAGGCTACTGGAGGTGCCTTACCAGTGGGTGGTGTGGAGGTTGCTCCAGCCTGCTCTTGTGGCAGGAAAGAGACCAAGTTGTAGCAGGGTGGGTGTTGACAATAGCAGGTCAGGTTGGTGCTTGTTGCAGTAATGAGACTATTGAGGTGGGTGGCCTCCCATCAATGCCCGAAGGGAGCTCTTTACCTTTGTTACCTGGCCTTGGGTTGAAACAGCACCTCTTTGTCTCAGGGCACAGGTTTTCGGTCACAAGTAGTTACTTCATTCATTTGTGTTTCTGATCCAGGCTCTCAACCTGAGGAGCTGGTGTCAGCCAGAAAACCCAAGTCCTTAGAAAGTCCACAGCCAGCAGCAGAAAATCAGGAGATATTATGTGGGCAAAGCAGCTGCACAAGCAGCACAAGCAGCCCCCAGCAGTCCTCAGAGCAGAGTCCCACCTTAGAACAAACACCAGCTTCAGAGGTTTGTACGGGGCCACTCCCTGAAGACAAGGCAGAGCAAGGACAGCGCAAGACAAAAGATGTCTCCTCAGAAGGCAGCTGTGGCCAGCAGGAGATTGAGATGGCTAAGGCAGAAGAAGGGTTGCACTTAAGAAATATGGTAAGGAAGAAAGCATGAGAAAAAAATATGGGGGACAATGTCATAGTGGTGACTGGGAGGTTGTTTAATCATTTCATTGTGTGTCCAGAGTTATGAAAACTCAGTCTGTGACCTAGGCTAATCATTTTCAAGAGCTGACCATGTACTGATTTCACTTCTGTCCACATCACCATGTGGTGATTTACCTTTACACAACTACCGACTGTCCTCTCTTGGTCTTCTTTTCCGGTAACTACACAATTGCGGTCAGTACCATCTGTCTGTTCTGAGACTTTCCAGATGTGAGACTGTCTGGATGTCTAAGCATTTTGACCCATGGTCTCAGAATTCCCCTTCTATTTTTGCTGTCCCATTTGTCCTGGACAGCCTGAACAGTCTTTATTTCTTCCATTCTCTATGCACTATCTTTTTTATTATTATTACTCTTGCCTCCTCTATATCTAGCAGAGCTTTTTCATCAAGTTTCTTATAGTGATACTCATCTCTGGACTGCTATTTAAAGATCTGTTGGCATAGTTTTTTGATACATTATTCATCCCAGTTCATGTGCAATTTGGGAATGCAGATCCTCTGGCAAGGCCAAGTGAGCCTGAATGGGAAGAGGGGAGGAATGGGCTGAGGCATTCCAGCTACTCATTCACCTCACTTTCAGTACATCTGTCCAGGCCTCATTTTGGTGGCACCTCAGATCTGCTTCTCCATAAACCCACTTGTTTATAGAAGTATTTTCTTCCTTAAAGTGGTAGCAGTATTGTGGGTCTGTGTTTCCATACCCACTAGTGTGCTCATCCAGGAGCCTGTTTATCCCTAAGAAGGCTGTCTGAGGAAAACAAAGAGGTGTTTGCTGATAAATTGTGAGCTGCCAGATCATGGCATTTCTTCTGTTTTTCAGGCTGATGAGGACTCTGCAAATGCCCTTCTAGAACCACTGTGGCCAGAGATACAGCAGGAACTGAAAATTATTGAACCTGAAGAGGAGCTCTTGCTCTTGCCAGCAGCGGTCCCCAAGACAGGCCTAATTGCTGAATCTTCTTCTTCAGTACAAACTGATAGTTCTTCCTCTGGCCCAGGGCAGAGTCCTACACTGTCTGAGCAGAAATCTGCAAGCAGAACACCACAGATAACACCTCAGGTGCCTTTATTTGGTGCCACTGGCATGGAACAACAAGACAGCCTCCACAATTGCCAGTCTGATGTGGTTGCACAGCAGAGCTGTGCTTCAGCCCCACCCAAGCAGGGTACTCTTCCAACTGGCACAGCCACTCCAAAGAACCACCACCCAGTGGTGAGCAGCAGGAGTGAATGTCTCATTCCTCCTGTGGACTGGAAGCTTCATAATCAATCAGAATTTCATGAGGTTTCCCCAAGTGATGAATTTTCTTGTTCCAAAGGAGCATGCCCAGAGTCAAAGAGAGAAAAAGATAGCACTTGCCAGCTGCAAGAAAAGGATGGTCTTACCAGAGTCCAGACTCAGCGGGAGAAGCCTGAGATAATGACTGCTGGTGAAAGGGACACATTATCCTCCAAGGCGCTGAGTGGAGCTGGAATCCAGGAGCTAAAGGAGGGCAGTACTATTACCAGAAACCATGATGCTGGTGACCAGGATGATGAGGATACCTGGGTAGATAATGTGCAGAGTTTAGAACTTTTGGAGCCATGGGAGGATCACCAGTGGGTTACAAGCCCACTCCATTCCCCTACCTTTAAGGACACTCAGGAGAAGATGATACAGGAGTTTCATCCACGGAGCCAGAGAGCAGAGCCAGGCCTTTCTCTTAGACCACGATTCAGTCGCAGCCTCTCCCTGGACAGTAAAGACACAGTCATGAGTCTGTGGACCATCCCATTCTCTTTCATAGATGCCACTGACCAGCAGCAACCATGCAGTGGCATGCTGCCAGTGACTTGTGAACTGCCCAAAACACAACCCATCTACCCCTCTAGTTTGGGCAAAGCTAAGCAAGATGAGAATGGTACAAGTCCTCCAGAAGAACCTTTGAAACCTGAGGAGCTTAAGTACCCCATCAGCAGAGACGAAGCACCAGCTGAGAAAGACAAACCCTCCAGAGCTCCTCTTTCAGATCCAGAAGAAAAGAAAGTGGACGTGAGCAAAGAAAACCCTTGGAGCTCAAAGCTTGTTTTGTCTTTACCATACCAAAATAGCGCAGGCAGTTCTTCACAGGTGGAGAACAAAAAAGAGGAGTTGTCCATATCTCAGAACACTGCCCTAAGAGAAGAGACTGTTACCAAAGCATTGTGCTCTGCCACAGAGTCACAGCTGATTAATAAAGATGAAGAAACACCTTGCAAGGTGAAGACTAGGCCATCATCCCTCAACTTGGATTCACTCCTTCCAGCTGCAGATTTCTTCACATTCGAGAGCCTGTCCAAGCCCTCTGCCTCTAGGAACCTCCTGTGTGGGCAAAAGGAAGTAAAAAGCAGTGATTCTGTCCCATCTTTGCCAACTACTTGCCCTGCTACCAGTAAAGGTGTTCCCTGGGGGTCTCATTTCAATGCCCACATGGATCTAGACTTGGATTACCTGGCAGTGGCCCATGCCACCACTGGCCGTCGTAACTCTGCCCCTGTCAGTGTGTCAGCAGTCAGAACCTCCTTCATGATTAAGATGTGCCAGGCTAGAGCAGTGCCCGTGATACCACCCAAGATTCAGTACACCCAGATCCCCCAGCCCCTGCAGGCTCAGAATGTTTCTCCACCAGCTGAGAAGAAGGAAGCAGAAGTTAAGCAGGCTGTCAGGCAGACTCAACGGGTGGCATGGAGTCACCTGGAAGCCCCCAAGAGCCCACTAACAGAGAAGAAAGACAAAGCAGAGAAAGAAAACAGTGACCCAGCTCAAAAAGACTCAGCCTGCCCTTGGCACAGCAGCCTTGGCTCTCCGCTGGAGCCATCTCAGTCCACTCATTACCCAGCTCTGGATGCCCCTGTTCTGCGCCGGAAACGCACCTCAGAGGGGGAGACAGCTGGAGATAACCCACAGTCCTCAAAGATGGAGAGGCCATCAGGGTTCTCCAAGCCTTCCTATAGATCTAGGCCTGGAAGACCCCAAAGTCTCATTCTTTTCAGTCCCCCTTTCCCCATTATGGACCACCCTTCCTCTTCAGCAGACTCCAGGGTCTTGTTATCACCCATAAGGAGCCCCACTCAGACCACCTCTTCAAGCTCCATTTGTGGTGATCTGTCTGAGACTTCACGGACAACACCTGAGGGGGTGACGCTGCGGAACAAAATGACCATCCCCAAGAATGGCCAGAGACTGGAGACCTCTACCAGCTGCTTTTACCAGCCTCAGAGGCGCTCTGTGATCCTGGATGGACGAAGTGGGAGGCAGATAGAATAGCAACTGCTTCTCCTACTCCTTTTCCATGGTGGATGGGATGGGAGTGTCCAAGACCAACTCTGTTAGCATTTTGCTGTTGTTATAACTATTTTGTGCAAGATGGACCTGAATCCTTTATGGTTTCCTGCAAAGCATTTTGCTATGGAGGGTCATAGTCTTTTTGTCTTGCTTTTCCTTCCCTTTCTCATCCCTGCCTAGTCCCTCACTCTCTGCTTTTTTATTTGTAAGCCAGTCCTAGGGAACTTGCATTTCCTCATGCTTATTGTTAACAAGCCTTGTGAAAGTCTCATCCCCCTGTTGAAAAAAGGAAAAATGAATCTTGGTATAAATTAGAAAATAAGGTTGGGAGGAAACAGTGTTCCAAAGCAATGCAGCCCAGGGTGCAGAAGCACAACATCTGCTGAGGAGGTAAGTCCAGATGTTTGGGACCTCATTCCATTGCTTCCCAGCCACCAATGAAGGACCATACCTACCCATCTCTCTTGTCTAATTTAGACAATATAAATAAACAGTGCAGGAGGCTGTGGATAGCTGAAGAGGAAGGTGAAGTTGGCATGATCAAGACACATGGGGTGTGAGACACCCAAGGATGTTCAAGTGATAAACATACAACATGAAGGTGCTGCCTCCAGCTCTGTCCTTGCATCAAAGATGTGCTCTTCCCAGCATGTGCAAGGGCTGGAATGAAAGTAGCTGGAGAGGAAATTCCTAGTTGTTCTTTTGGTCTTCCAAGCCCTGCTCATGAGTTTTGTTGTGCTCAGTCACACCTTCCTCGGGCAGACAAGATCTGTGTGGCTGGGGAATGAGTGTGCAGCTGGCTGTCCAGTGGTAGAGACTTCTCAGGCTGGTATCAATGAAAGCAAAGATATGGTCGTAACAAGGCCAGTATCAACTATTTTGATCATTGCTGAAACCCAGATGACACCTTTGCAATTATCTCCATCTGTGCTCCACACTGCCAGCAGCAGAGAAAAGCAAGAGGATCTTCTGATCTGCATGTCCTTGGGCTATTGCCCCCTTGCACTCTGACTGACATATCTTTGACCCTTGGTCTTTCATTGCCACTGTGTGGCATGTCCCCAGGTTCTTCTTCTTCCTTTAAACTTCCTCTCCTTGTGATTTTACACTGTTTCTTTGAGAGCATGGCTGATTGCCACCTCCCTGGCCCCCAGTGCTTTCAGATTGATTTAGAGTATGGTAAAGAGGATGATCTGTGGAACTGCAGAACAGATCATGAACCATATCCTGAGAGGCGGATTTGAAGTGAATTAAACTCTCTCCTGAAGGGTTGTTATTGTTACACGCAAATGAACGTTCATATACACAACAGCTGCCATGGGAATAGAATTAAAGCTTCCTTTATAAAGCCTCTAACTCTACATTCACTGCAGGCTCATCTATAGCCTGGTATGTGACCACAGGTGATTGTAAAGTCAGGTACAGCCCGTGCTGTCTCTGCGATTTAAGTGTCACTCTTGACTATGGTGGAGACGAGAACACAGGTGTTACTGCCAGCACTGAGATTGTCCCTGTAATGGTGCTTGCAGAGGCCATCATTCATGGAGAAGTCTGAGTCTGTAGGCCCTTGGATGGGTATTATGGGCTATAATTTAAGCAGTAACTGAGCATCTGGTAGGAAGTGCTATAGCCACCATGATGAGTGTCAGTCAGAATTTCTCAATGGATGTATGTTTATGGCTTTTTTTCTGAAGCACTGGCATTTTCAAATTGTTATAGCAAACTCAACCTGTGAGCTCCTGGTCTGTACTGAATGTGTCACTTAATTAGTGTCACTGTGGCTGGAGGGCCCAGGGCCTGTTCAGTGCTTTCTCTGCACTCTTTGATTCCTAAAGTGGAGAGACACCAGAGTACTTTTGAGAAGTCCTGGGCCCACAAATGCAAGGAATGTATCTGCAGCAGAATTTTCTCCTGCCACATCCAAAAGGAGTGTGAAAAAACAAGAGGGCTTTTCCCTGTCACCAGCTGCACCCCTTGATCTTCCCCTTTGTACTCCTCATTCGTGCATAGCACCACGAAAGAGGGAACAGAGCAAAGAACTAAGTCTGTGCTGTCAGTTTTGTTTAGGGAGAATACGAAACCAGACTAGAGCCTGGTGTTCTTGTTTGTATCCATGTTCTCTCACAGATGTCAGCCTATGCTTTACCTGGGCAAGCTCTGGACAGCAGGTCCAGAATATGCAGCTTCATGACAATTGTGTTACCATCCTCCCAGACCTTAAGATGCCTGTGCAGCCTCCCATTAAAACCAGGGGTTTGCTGGTCCTCCATGCTCCTCACAGTTGGCACAGCTCTGCACTGCATTTATATGGCACCCAGATGCCTTTTTTACTGCCTTCTGGGAAAGCTTTTAACCACCATGGCTGGGTTAATGGTTAATGACTTGGGAAGGTGTGATACGAGGTATTGTGATAAGGCTTTAGAGAAAGTACATGTTGTGGAAATGATGCCCAGGGGTTTTTGGCATCAATAAGATAGTTTACTTTGGACAGGGATTTATATTCTCTCAGTTCCTAGAAGTTTTGACTGCCAAGGCATCTGGAGTGGAGCCAGCGAAGCTCACCAAGTAATGTATCAAAAAGGAAAAGAGAATGTGATGAAACCCTGGCACCTTAAAACCATTCTTTTTTTTTCTCCCCTCCTTATTCTCATATAAACTGATCTATGAACAAGAAATGAGGTCTGGCAATTTGTATATAATACACTGTCTCAAGTCTTAACAGCGTTCCAGTAAGTAATAGCGCTTTTGGCATAAGTGGTGAAACTCCTGCAAGAGAAAATTACTAGAAATCTTTACTTCATATTAAAGATCAGCCTCAACTAAAATCTGTATCCAGATTATACTTTTTAAGGTTGTTTCAGAATTCGAACTCAGATCCAGGTCCTGGATTTTAATTAAGCAGAGATTCTGTAATGACATTTCTATTTTGTAGCTTGATTCCATATCTACCTGCAATTTAATCTCCAGCTTTCAGCTGATGTATCAAACTTCCAAGGGCCTAGCCAAGCGGGCTTAATGCAGGCACATCACTATAGCTCTATGGTCACAAGTGCGTTTGTATCAAGAGTGCTGAGATAAAGCCACAGATCTTGCAGAGCTGAGAGTACTTGTTTAGTCGCAAGGTGCACCACTGCACAGTTGTCACCATTCCTAACTCCAGACTTAGACTTCTTCAGAGTTTGTAATGCTTGATGATGGATCCATGTTGATACTGATAGTTGCAGTCAGCCTCAAGGACCAGAGGTTTATAGTTGAACAGAGACGAAAGACAGAAACCATCTCCCATCAAATGGTGCTGACTGTGTGGCTGGAGTTTCCTGAGCTTCAACTTTGCTAAGCCATTTCTGAGGTCAGCTTCTGGATCAGACACAATGTCCTCTTTGCACCAGAGCCCTTAGGTTTTCCTCTACCACCTTGCAGTAGCAGATAAAACCTGAGACTGGAAACTCTTCTGAAGTTCACGATTTTGCAGTGGTATATTGTGGGTATCAAACTCCTGCCCTCCAGCAGAAACCTGCAACAGAGACTAAAGAAGGATTCTGGGGTTTGGGTTTTCTTTGGTTTTCTTCTACGGAGCATTATGGAGAGGCATAGATAAAATTTATGGGAGGTGGGTCTGGCCCAGAACTTGAAGTTTTGTGTACAGTAGAGCTAAGTCAATTGTTCTTGGCATTATGGACAGAACTTTCCCTAAATAGACTGTCACATCATCTGCAAGGATTATTTCAGGGACACTGCAGTACATTTCAGTTCTCCTGAGGCTGTGAAGACTGTAAAGGCCATTCCCAAGTCTGCAGGTGGCCCCAGTCTTAGTCATGATATGGTATCACTGGCATGTGTTTCTTGTGGACTTTTACCAATTGAAGACAAGTGACTAGATTTCACTTACTCTTCCTGTGTAGTCAGGGGGTTTGTGCAGGTTCTGTTAAGTGTAGCTCAGAGTGAACTGGTTGGGCTGGTAAAGATGGGAATCCTCTGGTGGAAAGGAGGGACATGAATAATGTTAGCTCATGTGGGAGCTGCCTTACTGGTGGGAGACTAAACAGAAGTGAGGATTGTATTTTGCCTTATAAACCACATTCCTCTGGGCTATCCATCCCATGCTATCACTTCAGAAAGACTGAAGCTCTTCTTTTTTTCACCTTTAGAGCTTCAGAGGAACATAGGTCTGTATTAGAGAGCAGCCATAAAGTCCTGCAACATTTTTCCTCATCCAGGGTCCAAATGGTGCAATCAAAGTCTTTTTTCTTTCTTTATGAATTCTGAAATGCCTGTAGTGATGAATATTGTGTTAAATTTATATATATATATGAGAACATTCTATATAAATATATTAAAAAGGAAATGTAATTAAAATTAAGGAATTGCCTAATCAGAATCCTGTACATCTGTGAAACTTGGGCTGATGCATGGAACTGTTTTCTGCTGTAACTTTTGTAGCACCAAGGCTGTGAGATCAACTGGCTTTTTGCCCACAGAGGAGAAGCTAATGAGTTCTGGCTAATCTGTGGTGGGCAGAGGGCCTGAATCTGCCTTCCTGAGCCGGACCATGTCCTGGGAGAGGAGGGATGAGATCAGGGGAGACCAGAGTGCAAGGACTGATTTAGCTTTGCACCACAAGCTTCTCCCCAGTCCTTGAAAATCCAAACAATCTGCTGGAGCATATATTACCTTTCTGGCATGCCCAGGTTTTGCAGTTTTTCCTTTTGCTCTAGAAAAATCTCTAGGGGCAAGGGAGAAGCTGTTGCTGATCCCAATTTTGTTTAGCTTTTGCTTGCTCCTAATCAATGTAAAGGTTTAGTGATAACTAATTCTGCTCCAAGGGAGGAATGGAAAGCTTGCCTTGGAGTTCAACTGGAGATGGAGCGGGACTTTAACAGCCATGGAAAGGAAGGATGGCAGGAGGCAAATGTTTCCTGAGGACTCCATGTAGCAGCCCAGACCATAGATCTTGTTCTTGCAGGCACTGGTCCCCTTTGAAATAAGATTTGCTGCCAGGTCAAGGGAAGGTCTGGAAGTCGGACACTGTGAAAAGGACTGTCCCCGTCCCACTGGCCCTGGTTTGTGATTATTTCTCCTGCTAGCTCTGATGGATTGTATTTTTGTTAAGCTTTGTTCTCTATGTGAGCTTGCCTGCCTTTGTGTCTTACTGCTTTAAAAAAAGAAAAAAAGCCCAACAGCAACAAAAAAGAAGATACTTTGCCAGATCTCAGCCATGAGATTAAACTGGAGTTTTTATAAAAACAGACTTGTGCCCTAGTGATGTTTTGAAACATTTTCATTTTCCTGGATTTGGTTTATGAATGCAGTGCAAATGCATTTGTCTTCCTCTGACATGGAGTTTGAGCCCTTCTTTTACTGTGTGAGTGGTCAGGGCACCAAGCTGTGTTCATCAGGGTTTTGACTATGGGGATAAAAGTTAGGGCCTGATCGCACACTTTTCTGACTGGAGGTTATGAGGACTGCAGCTTCCGAAAATGGCGTGAGGGCCTGGAGGCTTGCACAGAATTAACCATTACCTGAAATGTTTCAAAAATTTCAAAAGGCAAAATTAATCATTTTTTCTTACCATTTTTAGTTCTTCCAGGCTGAAGTTCCAGTGATGCACAATCATATCCTCCCATTTAGCACATCTCCTGCCAAATTCTACCTTGCCTGTGATACTGTAGAGCAGTGCAGAGCAGAGTACAGAAATACTTTGGTATCCCAATGCTTGTAGAAGGGAAGCCAAGCTGGAACAAGAGAAGTTACTAGGAACCCTTTGGTGCATTGTATATGCACTTCTGTTCATTTGTAAAGGACAAGCCAGAACTTAAAAAAAATTATGAATTAAGTTTCATGGTTCTCTGGATTCTTGCAGTGCCAGCATTGCTCCCATCTCTGACCTCTAGCTCAGAATTGAATATTAGTAGTATCTGTCTGTTATTCTACCTTGGGGAAAAAAAAAAACGAGGGGTTCTTGTGGTTGTAGACTCAGTGGGCATACCTGCTGTTCAACTTGCTCTTCATTCTCCCTAAAATCCAGATGAATCATTAAGTTAAATGAAATACTTCATTTTCCTACTCAGCAGCTGAATTCAGGGCTCGAATCCCTTTCCTACCTCCTTCATGACTTCAATTTCCTGTTAGGAAAATGTCTGGGTTGTGCTTCCTGCTTACCATGGCAACTGGCACACAAAGTGGGAGAGAAAACCATGTCTGTTGACCTCTGTAATTGTTGTTAGCCATCGCCAATTATTAGTACTGTATGAGAAACAGTATTTTTGTATTCTTTGTTCCACAGAGTTCAGCAATGACTTGGCCATAAGACAAGAGGAGAATCTCAAACTGCCCCCCAGCATTCCCATGATTATGAAAATCAAGCAAAAGGCACACTGCAGACCTAGTCATGCTCCACTCAGCACTGTGCCCTAAATCAGGGTGCTTAAACACATGGAAGTGCTTGAACACAATTTCAGCCAATTCCTTTTGCCTGCTTACCCATCACAATGAGTGTGAAAGTCTGACTCAGGACAAACATCTGTGTAGGTTGTATTGGAAGCACCAGCTGTAACATCGTGGATGCTTTCAGCTAAGCCAAAACCAGGATTAAGTTAGTTCCTAAACTGGCTGTTAACCAGGAAAAAATCTAAAACAAGGCTAAAGAGCACTTGATATCAGTGTCTTATGCATCCTTCTTGCAACGCAGGAGTCCAGCAGCTGTGGGACTCAGGATATGTCTAGCTGGTATCCCACTGGATGGAGCTAAAGGTCAAATGGCAGGAAAGGGAAGGCAGGCAGTGCATGGAAGGAAATTTAGCCTGGTGGAGGAGACTTAGGCCAAGGTGGCACAAGGCATCAACAATGGCAAAAAAGAACAGGATATTGATGGCCAAGATGGAGAAAGGCAGTGAAATCTCTGAGTTCATTTTCTGTCTGAGCAGGTTAAACTTTTCAAAGAACATGGCTCACTGCAAAGAATGAACAGTTTCAGAGTTAAGGATTAGAAATTAATGAGAGCTGCTGCAAACCTCAGACCTAGCTCCCCAATGCCCCCCAAAGTTAGTTAGAGCATGAGTGTTAAAACAAGCATGTTTGGTTTACTCCATAGTGAAAAAGGGTAGCTATTTTCTCATGTCTTATTTGCAGACTGCAATGCCAGACGAAATACATTTTGCAAACCTAGAAAAGTCATAGGAATTATGTGATGCACTTTTGGTCCAGATACATCTTAAAACTGGACCTGTTTCCTCCCATAACACATCTGCTACAGAGAGCATTCTATCATTTAAATCCGTTATCTGAAAATACCAGGAAATATTTGAAGTTAGTGAGAAGAAGTGACTTCAAAGAAAACTTAAGTAGCTGCTTAAGAATGAACCACAAGGAACAGAAACATGGGAATGACCAGAGCTGGAGAAAGGAGAATAACACAAGGAAATTTTCCAGATAAGTAAAACCGTAAAAGGAAAAAGAAAAAAAAAAAGTATAAGGTAAGCCATAAGATAGAGTTGAAAAATATGAGGTAACTACTTCTTTCCCTCCTCCTTCATAAGAGCCAGGAAGAAGTTTAGATCAGAAAAAATAGGTGTTCATTGACTGCTTTACTCACCTTTTTTTTTTTTTTTTTGTATTGTGAGATAATTTGCTTTAAACATTGAGGGTCAGACAATGGAGGCAAAAGAGAGATGTAAAAAGACTAGGCTGGTTATTTTCAGAGATTATTTGAAGTGGCTTGGCTTTACATTTTCCAGCCTCTATGTCAGCTGCAGTACCCTGCTAAAGGTGAGTGTTGCCCCAGAAAAAGTAGAGGGAAGGAAGGAACAACCCTGAGTAGCCAGAGCATCTCACTGCTCATCACTTAGTTCTCTTGCGGAGTTTATCTCAACTAGTGAGCGTGCAAGAGCTTCAGATGACCTTGCCTGTGCTGGAATTTCACCTCACATGCAAGCTAACACAATCAGAAACACCCTTACCTTTTTTTCACTTGAGGATAAATCCTCTGCAGCCATCCACATCTCCTCACACAGCAGGATCTCCTAAAGATAGATGTCTGAGATTACAGGGAGAGTTCTTGCAGGAGGTTCCCAGCATACCACACGTTACAGAGGCCTACCCCAGTTGCCAAAGAGGACAAGGCTGCCAAGGGGTGGGAGAAGGAGGCTTCATTTATGAGCTAGTTTTAGGTTATACTTGGTCCCAATAAACATTTACTTGGCACAAGTCCCTGTTGTAAAGAATGTGAGAAACTATGATGCCAGGGCTGTGAGCAGGATGGAGAACAAATCATCTGAGTCAGAGAATTCCAATTACCACCAACAGCCTGGTTGCTGGTTTTCGCAGTGAGGTGGGTAGCCAGACGCAAGCACAGCACATAGTGAATATTGTATGTCATATATGAACCAGGAAGGTAAGGAGAAATAGAGCCTGAGAGACTCTGTGCAAAGAGATCTCATGTAGAAATGTGGGAAAGGAAAAAGGGGTAGGAAAGCCTGTTGGAAAAATGGGGGCAACACACAAAATACACCAAGGCAGCTCCACATTGCCGCATTGCCTGAAGGAATGGAGATCTTCGGTGCTGTCAGCCATAAACATTCAACACTGTGAAAGACATCAGGTTATGCTTGTGTGTATATGGGAGAGGAGCAGCTGAGGATTTGGTATTTGTGTTGGCTTGGAGGCCACACTGCTCTGTCAAGTATGAACAGATGATGTTTCTCAGAGAGAGTCTGAAATCTCAGAGCTGGGAATATTACAATAAATTAATAATCTAAAAATACAGTTGGTAGCTCCGTGGGAGAATCGAAACATGATTTTTTTGCCAGGAGACAACTGTGAATATTCACACCTACAGAGAAGAAATACACAGAACAAGTCTGCAAACAAATGACACAGCTTCCACCTGGAGAATTCTTTTCTTCATCCCATCTTAGTCCAGCAGTTTTCATGCATATATGCATATTGCCTGCTCTGAAGACCACATATGTCCGTATCTTCAGGCAGCAATACAAACAGGTGAGAATGATCAGGATTTCTTTTACAAGCCTCAGCCAACATGTAAACCAGTTCATGACCATTCCTGTCACAAACTCCATCCCTTCCTCACCCTCCCCTGGCATCCCAGGTAAGGACCTTGCAGAGATTGGAATCAACCTTTGCAAGTTGAAAAGCCAGAAAAAGCAGTGCAGGATCTTTCACGAGCTTGCTCAACATCATTCTGCCATCAGCTCAGTTTTCTTTTTCCTCCTTAGTTTGGGTGGATGAAGCTGGGTTTTTCTGGTTGCATTGTGGCATGCTTGGCACTTCTGCATAAATCCACCATTGGCCGGATCACTTGTTCATCACAGGTTTTATTTGTTTTAAAACATAAATCATGAAGTGCAATGTGAGGGAAAGTCTTAAGAAGCAGAAAGCAAATTTGAAGAACCCAAAATTAATAAGCTTATGCTGCCATTTACGCAATAGGTCAATGGTATAATTTGCAACTGGTTGGAGCAGTTAATACTGCAATAGTCTATTTGAAGTACTCTCAGTTCCTCGTCTCCTGCAAAATCCTGCAGAATTTTTGCTATATTGAGTGCAGTGCTATAATCATGCCACATTTAGGTGTATCAGGAAGGAAGAGATCTCTGGGTCTGAAGAGAAATACCAGAGGAGAAGAATAATATTTGAAATTACCTAAAGTTTTCTCCAGGCCATATCTCTAGCCACATCTATATGCAGAAGGCCTTGCTAGTCTCTAGAACTTCCCATGGCCAGTTGTTTCACCCATTTGCAGAGCTACTTGAGTTTCAGAAACAACTCAAGCAAGAGACCTTTATACAGGAGTACAACTATCCATGAAGGCTGCTATGACTGAGGAGTTATTGGAGAGGTTTGATCAAGCAAAGACAGTCTGTGTGCCTGCACTGTCCTTCCTCCCCTGTTTCTCTCCTCTCTGCTGTCACACTTGGCAGGGATTTGCAGTTTGCAGCAAGTAGCAGAGAACCCAGTCTTTGCTATTACTGCCTAACTTAGGCAGACACTGATTCTCTTCAGATTTCTCTAGATTTAGGTATTATTGTAGCTTTCAGCAACCCATAAATGCACACAATCCCCCCACCTCCAAATTCCACCTCCCCCCCCGGCACTCCCCCAAAAAACCCCAACCCAGTCCACTAACATACACAGACCGCATGGTCTGTCCATGTCTTGAGTCTCACAAAAAAGTGCTGAAGACTAATGTCATTATGGAAATTGGTGGGAGATCAGGGTCTCCAAGACAGTCCCCACCTTACTGAACCAGTGGAGCGACTGTTCCATGGAGATTTTCCTTTCTGAAGGCATGCTCATATAGAACACCACTTCTACGTTGCAGGTACTCATTTCTCCTTCAAGCTATTTGCTATCATAGCTGGTTCTTTCTCTCCTCCAGCACCCTAGCAAGGGACTATTCAACTATAGAGTTTCTGTAGCACCATGCGTCACGGTGTTTTGCACTCTGATCTTCAGGTCGAGGCTACAGGACTTTAAAGTCTTGCCTATGCACTGCCCCAGGTATCCCAGATACAGACCTTTATCATTTCCCCTTCCCAAACATACCATCTTGAACAAGAAAAAAAATTGCACTTCCACTTCTTTTTAATTAATATTTTGGTGAATATACAAAAACAAAGAATCAAGGCATCTGGCAAGTGTCAGGACCTAAACCAGTGCACCTTAGGAAGAGGCTTCACCTTAGAATGCTCTATATAGGAGCATATTTCACACAACACATGTAACTATTGAACTGTTCACTAGAGAAGACATCATATCAGTCTGGGCCAAAGTCAAGCCTCTGTGTGAGAACTGTAACTGCTGATACAAGCACTAGATTTTGTTCAGTTAGCTTGTTGTTCAGCTTCTTGCTTGCATTTTTCACAAGAGTTACTCATTGCCATTATTTGCCTTTTGTCCTATGGGATCTGGGGATGTGGAAGGGGAAGTACACAGGGGACATGACAATGTACATGCAAGTACCTGAAGTAAGAAGCATGGTAATCAAGGGGCATGGGACAGCCACTTTCACGAAGCCAGCTACAGCACAGGACCCCTCATGTTCTGCACGAATTCTAGCCCATAGATGTGTGAAGTCTTGTGTGAAGTACATAATAGCTTTTTGAAGGAGTCACTTGTTAGCAAGTGAAGCTTTTCCTGGACTGGCACTTCTGAAGGTACAAGCACATGAGTAGTTTCATCAGTGACAGGAGGTAGGCTTGAATATAGGCAGCATATTGCTGAGGAGTGAGCTACACTTTTATTGGGCTTGACTAGAAACAGACTTTATCTGTGACACGTCTTTATTGCTGATACACTTAAACTCTTAGAGAATCTGACTTATTCTAAGACAAGGAGTGACAGAGACTAGGAACAGAAGCTGAATGATAAAATATATTAGTTTGCAGTCTTCCCCCTTGCAGCATCTGTCTGTATTGGTCAAAGGAGTTTAGCTCACATAGCCTTTGCCAGAGCCTTTAGCATTAAGATTTACATTCAACCTAGTTTTGGAGAGAGATTTTTCTGGAGGAAGTGTATATGGACATTTCCTTTCTGATGTTATCACAGAACAAATTAGATCACTTCTTATCTTATGCTCAAGGGATTTCTTGCACAGTGGAAGAAGGATGGTGCCTCAGCCAGGAGGCATTAAGGCTGCAGAACAAGAGGCGAAGAAGTGACAAGAAGATTATTTCCTGGAGTCATCAGCTCTGTGCATCAAGTTTTCGGAGGGCCAAAAGTACATATGGGAGAGGTAGTGGGAAACCTTCAAATCCTCCACAGCACAAGGAGAATGGAGCAGGATATGAACGAATGCATCTTCACACGGTGCTTTGGACACCAGGCCTTCAGTATTCAATTCTGCTCCAGTAGAACATGGTACCAAGGAGGACACAGAACTGAAACGACAAGATAACTGAGTTTCTCTAGTCCTCATTTCCTTCTCCCAACCTCACCCCCAGCCCCATTTAGTCCTATTGGAAGGTGAGAACAACAGAACTTCTTGATCAGCAAAGTCCATTCAGTCAGAGGAAGCTTAAAGCTTTTTTATCTGCACAGAAGCATCACAGTGAAGAAAGAAGGTACATGCAGCTGTAACTATCTGACTGGATCACTCAGCTCACTGAGGATTAACTGTCATGAAGCTGCTGAACCCTGAGTACTTAAACACTCATACAAAATCTTTGAACTAGAAACTGAATTATCTGTCACGATTACTGCTTAGATGATCCAATACCCTTCACAAACAAGTGTCTGCAAGCTGTGTTTGCTGTGTTGTTTTGCTGAGATGGCAGCAGGCCACAGCAGGCTGGAAGGCCATCTAGCTCCTCACCTGTGGAAACCAGAACGGAGGGGAGCTTGTAAATGTAGCCTTGCTAGTGGAACAGGCTAGAGACAGATTGGTGATGAGTTAATAATGAATATAATCTACAGACATTTTAAATGCATCAGTCCTGTCGCACCCAACTGGGTGTGGAATAGCAAGAAAAGACAAGAGGAAATAAAGGCAAATATTAAGTACTCACAGTCCAGCAGAGGATGGCAAAACCAAACCAGGCAACACCCCAGGCATGTGTGTTCATTGGCCCAGAAATAGCATCATAACAACCCTGTAAGACAACCATGAATGAATCAAGACCAGCTTTGAGCTTGTACCACAATGTGACAAGGTTATCCACCTCTGAGGTGACATGCTCCTCTACTGTTGTGATTTGGGTAACTCACAGGATCATAGATTCACAGAATTATTTTGGTTGGAAAAGACCATTAAGATCATCAGGTCCAACTTTTAACCCAGCACTGCCAGGTCACCACTAAACCATGTTCCTCAGCACCACATCTATATGCCTTTTAAATACCTCTAGGGATGGTGACACCATCAGTTCCTTGGGCAGCCTGTTCCAGGGCTTGACAACCCTTCTGTGATGAAATTTTTTCCTAATACCCAACCTAAACCTCCTCTGGCACAACTTGAGGCCATTTCCTCTTGTCCTATTGTTTGTTACTTGGGAGAACAGACCGACCCCCACCTTGCTGCAACCTCCTTTCAGGTATTTGTAGAGAGCAAGAGCTTCATTTTTTCAAGAAGACAGGCCAGAGCTACACTGCTTATTGATAAGTTGCAGATAGCCTGCCTGTTTCTAAATACAGCTCTAAATACAAAGTAGACCCATCTCGGATGCTTCAAGGACAATTTCCTGTGCTATCTACTTGTCAAGTATACATATATAACCAAACCCAGCCCACAGAGAGTTGACCTCTTGAATAAAGAAGATGCAAGCAGATTGGAAGCTTGAACACCTCCTAGAAATGTTTGTTAGTGCAGAAGCTGATATTCATGACCCCAGTAATCTGCCTGAATAGGACAAGCTGGTCTACTCAGAAGTTTGTTCTACCTTGAGGAGGACAGCTGCTGACTTGCTCACTCAGCACTCATCTTTGGGCTAAGTTCGATTTAGCTACTGTCCATCTACATCTTGGAGATGTCAATTTCTTACTGTTGGCATTGGCAGAGTTTTCTTAATAGTTCTCTCTTGACCAGGAAAGCCTTTATTAGAACCTATCCTGTGTTCAGCAACATCGCCAGGACCCTATAGGCATGCCTGTCCTCCAGAGAGCTTTTGAACACCTGTAGCTTACCACAGAGGAGGAAGGCTATTCACTGTTTCCTTCCCTTCCAGCAAGGGAAGGGAAGGGAAGGGAAGGGAATGTTGCTTTTGAGCAACATATGTTAACTGGAAAAAGCAGAGAGGATCTTACGTTTTTGTTGTAGTAGCCAGGGACTCCAAGTTTGCAGCCATCCAGGTTGACAGGAGACCCTTGGGCATCCATGACACAGCAATTGCGTGGCCAAGGGAAGTCAGCATCACTGTGCGTGATGCGGAAAGCAGACGTGTAATCCTGCCAGTCGGAGGGGCCCCGCACCCCGCAGCAATGGTTCTGTAGGGCAAGAGGAGGGAATGGTTTTTATGAGCCCAGGTCACAGCCCTGCACGCAGCTGGGCCCTGTACATGGCTAGTTAGGCATTAACCACAGATTTATGGGACAGATTTTTGAAGTGCCTGCCTTTGACAGTCTGCCATCTGATAAATGAGCAAAATCAGGAGTGTGGCAGGACATTCTCTAAGGCTCAAGGCAAATGCCATCCTCTTTATTACTGAGCAACCCCAAGGAGGACTTGAAATTCCAGGGCTGCAGAGCATTTAGTAATTAGTGAGAGTTTTCAGTGTTATTATTACCTGAAGCATGAGTTTATCCCATGTTTTTGTGACCCCTTCAGTCATCCATTTGTCATTGTTATTTTCTGTGTCTGACTTTTTATACCTCTCCAGCATTTGCTTCAGGAAGAGATTTGGAGTGAGCTACAGAGAAAAAACAGAGAAGAATGCAGAAACTATGTCAATAAGTAGCCATGTAAAGCAAATATAGGGTTATTGGGGGTGGGTTTGTTTGCTTGTTTCTATGTTCCGCTGGAGAACAGGAATGCTGCTTCTCTCCCACTCTCATACACAGGAGAATAAAGAGCAGGATTTGATAAGCAGGAGCAACAAAGACATCTTTGAATGATATGCTCAAGGAAATCTTGAGCACAGCTCTTGAGCAGGCTCTACCAGATGTCAGATTACAGGAGATGTGCAGAGCTTGGCTTATATATGATATGTTACTTGAAATGAAAGCACCACAAGTCATTTCCCTCCCTACCAATATCTCCAATAACCCACATAGTCTTTCCCTCACTAGTAACACTCCCTGGGGCACTGCTGAAGATGTGTCTTCTGCATGTATGATAGATTAATCAGTCTGTAGCTGAAAGACTAAACACTGCATTAGTGATTCAGCTAACCTGCGCTATTATTTCCTTAACTACAAGGTTGTAAACATTTCAAAATGTTTAAAATAGCAGAACTACGTTAAAAAGAACAGTTATTTCCTTGATTAGAATGATTATGTTGGAGACTTTCCTTATGGGGCCTTGTTCTAACTCAACAGTAGTCCTTGGAGTTTACACTGTACTACCTCACAGGCCATTTACTACACTGAACAGGACCACCATGTACCCTAGAACTGCAACATTTCCCAGCATGGTTGCAAGAATACATACAGAAAGAAATACTCACAAAGTCTCTCTGAGTTGCTGCTGTGATGCAAGAAGCCATTTCAAATGCGTAAGTGATCAGCATCAGAATAATATACTGTGGGAGACAGATAGCAGAGTTAGTTCCTGGAGAAACAGTTAAACATTTTTTTCAAGATTAAACCTGAAACCCCATTCAAGGAAAAGGAGGCCAGTCTATCCTAGTTTCCTCAGTCCTCTCCATGCCCCTGAACATTGATATAGCTCTTCTCTGTGCTTGTTTCAGTTTGCAATCTGCTTTCTTAAAAGTATATGACTGGAATTGTTCTCCAAGCTAAAATTTCATCGGAACCTCTTGGCATTAATAACACTCTGCCTCTATGCAAAATACTTTGCCTGATATGCTCTAGAATAACCTTTGCCTTTTTATTTGCTGCATCTCATTGGCAACTTATGCTTGTGCCATGTCTCTTCTTTCCACTTCCTCTTGCCAGCTATAAGCTTTTCAGCAAGAAGCTGAAACAGAAGGTGCAATATAGGTTGTCATTCAGATTCTCCTGATTTTGCATCGTCATATTTCTTCAGCCATCCTACTTTGTAAGCAAAGATCTTTCATGTAAACAGACCCTGAGGATCACCTCTCAGAGTCTATTTCACTGTTTCTTTTCCCTTCTTAGTACAATCCCTTTAACCTTTCCCATATTTCTTTTGGAGTTCTTGTGTCTCTATTTCTCCTCCCACATTTTATAATGTTCTTTGCGGGTTCAAGACATTTGTTTCCTTACCCCAGCTTCTGCCCCTTGTACCCTCTCTTGTCTTCTATACCACAGTCTTGGTTTTCAGCCAAGACACCAAAATTCAGAGTTAAGGGAATTCTCTTCCCTCAGCTGTTTGCTGGTAAAATCCCTCTCACAGGAGTTCAGATCTCTAAGTATCTCTGGTTTAAAAGAGAAACCCTGCCATCCCATGTTGATCCAAAAGAGAGCTGATTCCAGAGTTTTCAGCTCTACCCTTTGTTAATGCAAGCATCAATTAAATTTTGCCACTGTCAAACTAAAGAACTAAGTAAGAAATTGTACAGAGATTTGTTCACATCTTAACATTGTCCTTGGCTTATCCAAAGCTCTCTGTCCCCACCCCTGTAATTTCTCCCTGCCTGCTGATGTCTAATGTTCTCAATTGCACCCGTATTTGCTATACTAACACATACTAATGCCTTGTACAGAAGTCATTACTTACCAGCTTCTAAACTGAATAGTATATGACAGCTGAAAGGCAGTAAGGGGTGGGGAGAAACAAGGATCTAAACCACATCCCAGCTACACTAGATTGCACAAGTGCTTCTTCATTGCTTCAGAGCAAGGTCAGGGTCAAGCCAGTCAACTTAAACCTCCATTTTGGCTATCATCATTTATTCCCTCAAACTGGTTCAGGAGCTTCTCATGCATATGTCCTCACATGATTCACCTTGTGGGACACCACAGCCATGATCAAGAAGAATCATTGGCTCCTTGTCACTAATAAAAGCTGGTTTTGCTCAGTGGGTGATTACCAAGGTAAGCAGAGAAACTAAAGTGGCATTTTTTCAGTTTGGCAGCAATAGGTAGGCAAACTTTGCTACACTTACCACCAGCAGCAAGGTCCTGTTAGACTTAAGGACTCCAATGATGCCAAGGATAGACAGAGCAAAGAGTGCAAATCCAACAAAGATGCCAATCCAGGCAGCAGCATAGATGTCATCATTTTCTGTGGCTTCCAGCAGAGGGTAAAGACCATGGGGATCAGACACAAAGAAGATGCACTCTGCTGTCAGGGCAATGCCGCACATCTGAGAAGTGCAAGTTCAGGAAATCCATTAGATCAAGCTTCCCCAGAGAAAAGGCAAAGACAGATAAAGAGAGAGACAGCTTTCCTTTCATTCAACTTCCTGCCAAAGAGGAGCTACTCAACTCCTCCTCTGCCCAACTCTACAATCTCTTGTATTATGCCTTCGGAAAAGAATTGCAGGCAAAACTCACCCAGCCTATACCTGAGAGATCAGGCCTAGGACTTGAGGATGTTAAGAAAGAATTAACAGAAACTTTCTCATCATTATACAGAGGGAGGTGGCTGGAAAGATGTTCATCAGCATAAGGGGCTCTTCCCCAAGAGCTCATGTCGGTCTTATGGATCAGCCCCTGCTGTTCCCTACCCACCCAAATGATCAGCTAGCACAGTTCCCCTTTACCCTTCCTCTTATGCTTTACTGGTCTATTTATGTGTGGACTTCACATGTGAAGAGGGATTTCATGGCTGGGAACTTCAGTTTTAAGAAGTGTCACACTGGAAGGAAGCCACCACCCATACTTGTACCCCTTCACTTACCCCAATGACCACATTCCCAAAGACTAATAGACCCTGCAAGATGTGTATGCCATCATCACTTTTTGCCATTTTTTAATTCTTCATGCAACCTGGGAAAAAACAAAGACAGTCTTCAGTTAGACCAGTACAACAAGCTTCACTTGGAAATAGACATTATTCTTCAGAAGAAGGATAGACAGAACCTGCCAGCCTGTCTGTGCACCTCCCATCCTTTGTTTCATAGCAGTTTCAGAGGAGAAACTTCCCCAGGAGTGAACCTGGAAACTCAAACTCTCCCTGATACTTGAGCTACAGAAGATCGGGACCACTCTGGGGGCAGCCAGTGTCCTTGGCTCCCTTTTGGGTAGAGTTTTCATCATCACAACTGCACCTACACAAACCTCAGCTCATTATATTGTATTTCCACCTGGCTAGAAACACCAACTACACTCAGATGGACAGGGGATAAGTTCAGTGCCCCCACCTCGCTTCTCTTTCAAAGGAGCCAGCTTTACCCTAGGGTACACTATCCACCTTGCTGGCTGTTTCATTTTGGCCAGCACTACCACAGGACCAAACTGGTAACCATGATGCTTTAGCGGTATCCCACACATATACCTAGAGCGCACAGCTTGGCAGCACTTTGCTGGGGGTAGCCCCATCTCCAACCCATGACAGGAACTGGAGCTGGGTCTCCTGTTCTTGATTGGGTAGGAGGGAGGGAAGGAGCGAGCAGTGCAGGCTGCAGCTCACTCACAGGAGTCAGGCCAAGTAGCATTCCCACCAAATTCCTGAGAGTGTTACATCCTGTGGGCTGGGGCCAGGTGCCCTGTGTGGCCACTCATCCCCTTCCAGAGTGAGTGGCATAAAGGCCACACACCAAGAGGTGTGAGACCTCTTGGAGGAACAAGCCCAGATGCCAGTGCCAGTAAAGCCCTTCTTTCAAAGGGACAAAGTGTGTGTATGCATGGGGAAGGGGAGGGAAAAAACCTCAACCTCAAGACAACGGCATTTGCTGGGTGGTTAAGAAAATATAAGCCACAAAAGAAAGGCTGAAGTGGGCCTAACTTGAGCAGTCAATGTGAAAAGCAGCTTGAACACCCCTCTTCTGCTGGAGTACCTGCACTAGTGCCTTCTCTTGCTTGGGTTATTGACTCTGAGGTTCTTCAAAGAAGCTGTGGAAAATAAGAGCAGACACAGTGGTTAGTGAAGAGGAGTTTCTTGAGGAACAGGTCATTGTAGGACCTCTCTAACAATGCCACCTTCAGTCTCCTCAGCAGCTGTCCTTTTAAGGCAGGCAGGACTTCCAAGAGAGAAAACCAGAATTTTGTACCACCTCTTCTGCAGTGATTTGATGGTTAGGCATGGAGAGATCTCCAGTGCTTTCACCATTATACTAGCAGCAGAGCACGTAAGTATTTTCACGTGATAGTGTGAGTGGGGATGGCCATTATTTCCAAGGTAAGAAGCCATTTTTATTCCCAGCCAGGTGGTTGGAGGCCAACCCAATACACTTGAAGCTGTACAGCTCTGTGCTTGAAAATGGCAGGCTTATGAGTTCAACCTGAAGCTCTGTTCCTACCAAACTTACTGACAAACCAGCATGCCCAGGGGCTACGTAAAACTGCCTTGCAGGTCAGATCTGGGGCTGAGCAATGTTGGCCACATACGGTCTGCAATACAGCTCTGCAGAGCCTGCCAAACTTGAGACAGACACTGGTCCTCTACTCATCTGAAAGCTGTAGAGACCACTGCCTGGCTCATGGATCTTCATGCTGCAAACTCCAGAGATTTTAGAAAAGCCTTTAATTATTGCTGTCTAAGAGATATGACAAATCAGAGATCAGTCCAAAAGCATGGAAAGATCCCCTGCCCAGATGCAGGCATGTGAACTCTGACTAAGCAGGTCTGCTCTAGCTGCCATGTAGATAGCAGGGTTGAGTATGCCAAGTGGCTATCACGACAGATCACACCAAATGTGATTAACAAAGTCACAACTTTCTTTAACATTGCAGGAACCTCATTCGTCCTCCCTTTCTCTTCTGCAAACCCTGTAATGACAGCACTCACACCTTATAGGTAGACTGTCTGCACAGCCCAGGCACTTGCCTCCCCAGAAGATGGTTTTATTCTCCTCCTTGGAAGACAGAATTTGGCTCACTCTTGCCTCACCTTGGGCAGATATTCCTGCAGGCATGCCAGCCTGAGAAAGCAAGCCGTTTCTCCTGGGGCAAGCCCATCTCCTAGGCTACTGTAGCTGGGAGGAAAGCTCAACATGGTCACCACCCATGCCATATAGACGTTGGCAAGCTTCTAGGCAACTTAAGGCTTTCCAGTGCTTTACCTGAGACCAATGTGATGTCAGGGTGGGAAGAAGTGGAGACCAGGAATAGGAAAAGTGAAGAAAGAGCCTTTACTGTAGACCTAAAAATGACTACTATAATGAAGTTGCTGTATTAGTATAAGTTCTCCCTCTGCCTCCAAGTGATCAGCACTGAGGGAGTCAGTTGGTGTTCACTTCATTCCCCTGTGACACATGCAGCAACCTCTTGTGTGACCCCTTCTCTGTTACAGAGGGTCTAGTATTAGCATCATGAATGAGACACTGCTCTGAGGCTGTGACAACATCTGGGCAGCTAGAGAGCTGACCGTCCAACAAGGCTCAGAGGAGAAACCACAGGAGATCTGGGGCTTTCCACCTGCTGCCTCCTCCTAATGCCTGAGAGGTAAGCTGTATTAAGCAAGAGCAGCTTGCACAGCACTTGGCACAGGTGGATGACTATGGAGGCATAAGGCAAATCTTGGCTGGCTTGCCTGAGGCGAGCTGCGTACAGGTATGACTCATAACCACCCTTGGGTGTGACACAGGTAAGCAGTCCTCCTCCCAGTCCCCAGAGAGACAGGCGCCAGCAGCTCCTGCCTGCGGGTGTAAATCAACTTGGAAGTAGAGAAGCCATCTTTGCAGGCTGGTTAAGATTAATTTTATGACCCAAATACCGTTTCCTGGGGCTTCAGGAAAACCTCTGAGGAAACCAGAACTTCAGCTGAAACCATTATCCAAAATCTCCACACAAGAAGGCAGTCAGGTCCTGAGATTTCAGCTTTAAGCTTGCACAGACCTGGTATTCCTCAGCACATCCTGGGCACCTTCCAATTTAGCCATGACCTGTCTAGGCCTCAGGTATTCAATTGTCATTACCATAGATGTTGCTCCATGCTCCAAGCAGTTTTGGAAAGGTGTCTATTGCTCCCATTGTACTACAAAAGCCTACATCCATCCTGAAGCACATCCTTTTTCCTCTTTCTTATGCCCTGATCACAATCTAAACAGCAACTTCTCACCTATTCTCTCCCCTCACCCCCCCAAAATACTTCTGACACTGATGGGTGTCCAGCTGAGCCTGTTGGGGCCCAGGAGCAGTCATAGCCCTGCTGCGTCCTCTTCCTCCACAAGTTGTAGACAGACCTGTTATTTCCATACCCTTGGAGATTTCTTGACTTCGTCTCCCTTCCTCTACTCCCTGTGGTTCTGTGAGACCTGCAGGACAACTGTGGTAGCTGAAAAGGAAGCTCCTTTCTGCAAAGGCTGGCTTCTGCCCTTGTATTTTATGTGACAACCCCATTCAGGCTTTCAAATGAAGCCCTGCTTGCAGCAGGTCCTGAATTCAAACAATTCTGTCTCTCTTGTGCTTCCCTCACACACATTTGGCTGGTTGATCTTTTGAAGCTTCCACACTCTCCTTCTACAGATTGGGACAGGATTTCAGCAACCTTACAGATGAATGTCTCCTGCTTAGCCTAGTCCTACTCCCTCTCTAGCCAAAAAAGCCAATGCATAAAGAATTGGTTTGGCATTGTCCTACATAGAAGCAGATCACATTTTGATAACTTTGCATTTTGTGCCAGCTGTCATGGTGCAGTCATGGCACTATGATCAAGGGATGTTCAAAGACACACCCGTGAGCATCATTTGCTTCTACACCCTGCTCTTGGAGGTCTCTCAGCATGGCAGCAGGGCTTACAGAGGCTTTGCCTCACCCCTTGCTACCCCTATTTTCTTCAGCGTCCCCGTGCAGGGCGTTGCATTCTCATCTCCTGGTACAAGGAGGCAGAGACAAGAGATGCATTTGTTTTATTACTCATAAGCTCCACACGCCTTGGCCAAAGGGCTCTGTGCTGCTCAAGCGCAACTAAACAAACCCAGCTATTCAATGGCAGAAACCTGGTTCTCGCCAGTAATCCCCTCTGGTGCAGAAGCTCGGGCACCACACCTCCTGTCCCTTATGCTCACCTGGCCTAGGCTGGAGATCAAGTCCCTACAGGCAGGAGCAAGATGCCTGGGCTGGGGTGCTGATGGAGGGAAGCCAGAGGGGTGGAACTGATGCTGGAGGCACCATGCCACCACCAGTGCCTGTGCTGGTGACACAGGGAGCCTCTGCAAGCCACAGACCTGCTCACATCTTGACCTGCTGTAAGCTCTGACGCATCAAGGCTTGAGAGGCCAGACAGCAATAAAGCTTTCTTTTTTCCCCATTGGTTTTAGTGCAAAATTTATCTCGCAAGGGGCTTAGAAAGAAGGCATCTAAGTGCTTGGGGCATCTTCAGAGTTATACAGTCTTTAAGAGGATGCAATTAAATATGATATTGATGAACTGCTTGGACTCTGCTGTAAGAAGCCAACTGCTTTACAAGTGTCAGTCCATCATTTATTTACTTATTTTAAAGCAGACATCTCCAGTGCACACAAACCTACACACTCCTCCTGCCCCACAAGACTTTCCCCATCGCCCCACTGCCTTGAAACACAGCTGCCTCTGGCAGAGAACAGCTTGTGTTCCAGGAGTCAACAATCAGAAAGGGAAGAGCCAGCCAGTTATTTTGTGCTACCAGGGGAGAAAAACAAAGCAAAAACAAAGCTCAGCATCAAGCAGGGGTCAGAGACTAATTAAGTTTCCTTTCAAGAGAGACTGCTATGAAATGAAGCCTGTGTGAACAGTGGAGTGGCTGGTAAATCATCATCAAGCATAATTACCTTGGAAATAGAGCTGGGAGGTAGGTTTTTCCTCTCTCCCTCATTAGTTCAGCACAGCCAAAACAAGAGGGGGTTTTTTTTGCCTTTCCTATTTTCACAAGCGAGGGGGAATTACAGGATTCATCTTTCTCTGCAACAATTTGTCTTCTTTTTTTTTACACTCAGATATATTTGCAAAAGATTTAATTTTCCCATTCCCTCCTCCCCAGTCTTTAGGAGAAAAACATATGAAACAAATTAAAACAGCCATAGAAAAGATACAGCCTGAGGTAAGAAAAATGAAATACTTAATAATCTTCTGCAGTTAACCTTATCCAGGTACCAGACTCCCACATACTAAACACAGCCCAGGGACTAAAATAAAAACCATTAAACATAAAAGCTTCCTTTACTCCTAACAGACACTTATCACTCACATGCCTCATTAAGAGGAAGATAATGACCAAAGCAAGGCACTCACCCCTCTCTTCTCGTGATGCTTCCCAACAGAAATCCTGACCCACCTGCAAAGCCGTAAAAGCCCCTTTCTGCCACCTCTGCTGGGCTTTAAAGAGCCCAGGTTGCTTGGGGAAAGTGCTGTGTGATTGGTAGGGTGCCCATCACATGAGGAAAACTTTTTTTCTAGCCAAACCTGTTCCCCGGTCCTCCTGGGACTGGAGGGTGTCTCTGTGATTCTTAGATCGTATCGGAATGCCGTCGTGCGGAAAACACAAAGCTTTAAAGAATTTCTATTATTATACTCTCAAAAGGGTGGATGAATGACTGACTCATACAAAATACTTGAACTTTAAAGAGGATGGGCAAGTTGGAAGGATGTAAATATAAATATTAGGGTTGCTGGACTAGTGCTTGAACATGGATATAAGAAGAATGTACTGGCTAGAAAAATAGTAAATGAATTTTAGTGCTTTCATTTAATTACGTTGCATTGGGAAAAATCAGTGGTTTGGGTTGGATCTGCTTTCATTTTATTTAGCTTGGGATTTTTTTTTTGAAACAGAAGTGTAGTATTGGCGATGCTGCAAAAGACCAGATATAACATAAAGAGTGGGGAGACTATTGCATTCTCTTGAGCCCTCTGGATTTTTAACACGTTCAGTCGTATTAAGCCTGAGCAAGGTCAAGCATATACATAGCTGTGAATTGTGATGTTGAGGAACACAGCAGAAAAGGTATCTCACCTTCCTCTCCCTCACCCATTCCAGTACAAGTCTGCCAAAAGTCATGATTCCTGTTACCGGAGCCTTGAGCAAGTCTCTGGCAAAAGCACAGGCACTTGTGCTTGGTGTTCTTCATCTGGTGATGCAAAAACCAGCTGATGAATAATGAGGCTTGGGAAGGGTGATGGGAGCTTCATGCTTTTAGAGCCCTTCACAAGACAAAATCAAACATCAGAAGATTATATACATCTCTCCTTGGTAGCCATCCTTGCAAATATCTTGTGGGAAATTAGTGAGAACTGCAATAACTCTAATATTTTATGGATCCCTTTGGTACTTGGAGACAACTGAAGAGAGATTCAGCTCTCCCATGAGGTCTGCATGAGATTTCACCCTGAGGAAAGGACAGTGCTTTTGGCATTTCCAGCTCCATGAGGTATCACCGCAATAACCAAAAGAAGACCCAGCCATTGCAGCCAGCCTGATCTAGCAAACAGGGACAAGAGATTTGTCACTTGGGTGCTCAAGAGTAGGGATGCAGATTTACCTAGACTCACATAACTCTTACCTGCTTTCCCATTATTTGTGCTCCCTACAACATGTGAAATTTATCTGGGTGCAGTCACCACCCCGTCTTTCAGCAGTGCTGGAAGGACCATGCATTTCATGCTGACTGGTGTACTGGGGTCTAGGAAGGCAGGCTGCCATCGTGCCAGATGTGGAGAGCAGCCAGCAAGAGGATAAGCAGCACATATCCTGAGTGTCACAACCTGGCAAGACATGGAGTAGTGGCACAAGCTTTGACATGGTGGCATGCTCCACCACATCTCACCTGGGAGGAGAGAAGAGGCAGCAAACATGGAAATGCTAATTTGGAAAAACAAAATGAGGGAAGAGGAGAGAGGGAAGAGGAAGCTGGCAGTGAAGTCCATGTACCTGCCAGTCACCAGCACAGAGAGCGGCTGTTGGAGAGAGCTCTGGTGTAGCCAAGTTCTTGCTGCTCCATAGCCCTGTCCAGGAAGCTGCAAAAGGGTGTTAGCTAAGTCCTTGTTTGGGCCGGAAGAGTGGGTAAGGCTGGGGAGTGTGATGTTCAATCCCAAACTGTCATCACATTTTGGCTGCTAAAGCTTGTTGTTAATCTGGTTTAGTGGGTAAGTATATTTTTGGTGATATCCAGAAAGAAATTTGGTGATGGGAAGGAGAGAACAGGGATGGGGGTTTTGTTTGTTTGCTTGCACTTTTTTTTGGTGTGTGTTATTCAGGGCAGACTATGAGCTTGCAGAACTTTGTGTGCGGAGCAGAGGGTCAGACAGAGACCTTGCCTGAGCAATGAAGTGCAGTGGGGCTGATAAACCATGTGGTGGGAGGCCCAGGTGCCACGACAGGTACTTCCAGTGGAGTGCCTACAGCTGCTTTAGCCTCCCCTGTACGTCCATATCTGTGCTGGCATACTTCAGATAGAAACGTGCCAACACTTCTATATGGGGACATCAATACATTTGCCCTTGCTCTTGCACTTGTAAATGCTACAGACACACAAGAGCACACCCTCCCTCACAGAGCCACACAAGTCTACACACACGTATAAATCCATACATGTATGTGCTTTCTTCATGTGTATCCAGACATAGGTCCACACGTGCACATCTCTGTTGCCTGTGGGTTAAAGGCAAAGTGCTGGCTTGAGAGTGAAGACACACTGCAATTTCGGAGGGACAGTTAGATGCCGAGGCCACAGTCTGGCTCATTTTCAGATGGAGGCGGAAAACAAAATTTCTTAGGAAATCTATCCCTTGACTATGGTGATGTGCTCTTTGGGTGATGGGGCAATGTGAGAACACACCTGTCATGAAGTATTGCTGTGAACTTGTATTGAGATAACTCAAAATTGGCATGGGATGGATGCTGGAGGATGCCCAAAGTGAGAAAAAAGATCTTGAAAAGAGCTGATTAGATGCTGTGGGTAATTCCAGTGGACTGGCCCTGCTCCTAACCTCTAAGAATACTTTTTCACCTTCCTGTATCCTTTGAATTTCTTTTCTTCATAGCATGGAAATAATGATTTAAGAATGAGAAAATGTGAGAGGGAGGAATTAGGGTGGGAGAAAGCATACAGGGAGGAAAAGGAGGTTATGGGTCCCAGGAGTCACTTCTGTGACTGCTTCATGCCAGCATCATGAAGGAACCACTCCCACTCACAAACAGGAGGCTCCTAACTGCATTTGCACTGTTGCATGGGTAGATCAGATCTCATGGTTAAGGGAGAGGGCTCAGGAAATCCCACATCCCTAGCAGTGTGGCTGCAGTGTTGACCGACACCGTGCAATCGTGCACAGGTTCAGTTTGATACTCAGTCTGTCTCAGTGAAGGGGACTTTTTGATGATTGTTCCTCCAGCGCACGGCAGCACTGCCAAGTGTGCTGCTAAAGCACTGCCCATGAGCAGAGGAGCTGCTGCCTTTCCCGGCAGAGTCCCAACCTCATCAGCTGGATCAGCAACCTCTCTGTGAGGGCACTGCCTCCATCAGCCTCAACTCCAATTCCTGCCACCCAGCTTTGGTCCTGCATTCCCAGGAGGGCTGCAAACAGCTGCTTCCCAGTCCACAGTCAGACCTTCCTTTCCTTGGTCAGATTTGGGCTTGAGGCTCACGCCTGCCACCCAAGCCCTCCACGTGCCATGGCCAAGAGCCAGCTCCTCCTGGAGAAAAGGAGAATTCCTCATGGCTGCCTTCTCCCCCATGTCGGTTCATCTGCATGAGGAGCAGGCTGTGGGGGACAGATGTCCACTGCACCCCTTGGGCTTGCAGCTGGCCTGGCCCGATGCCAGCCTTGCCTCCTGCCTCCCCAGCCGGGCTGCAGATTTTGCCGCAGCTGCCTCCCCCTTTCTGCAATGTTTTTGCCCTTCTTTTTTGCCGCTGCTATACCTCTCAACCCCAAGAGAGAGGAATAACTGCTGCATGTGGAGAATAAATAAGTGAACACCACCTAGGGAGATCAGAGGATAGCTGCTCTGTTCCTGAAATTGTTTACCAAACAGTGCTGAGTGTGGGGAGACAAACGGCATACCATCAGCAACAACCATGGGCTAATTATAGTGGGTTAGGATAAACCACCAGGTCCCTGGGCTAGCCAAGCCTGCAAACATATAGACTGAAAAGAACTGTATGTATATATTTAGTATAATGTGGACTGCAGTAAGTAACTTCTTTGTAAAACCTCAGATACCTTGGTGAAGAGGGTTACAGAAAACCCAGATACAGGCACCTTTGTGACATTGGTAGTCCTGGTATTTTGCATTTGGCAGTGCATAATCCACCCATGAATACAGCATTGCACTCTTCATTCCTAAGAGGAGTGCTATAAAGCACAAGTTCAAGGGTTGGGGTTTCTTAATATTTTGAGGAAGGAGGGAGATACACCTTATTTTTCTAATTTTGTGGGGTAGATTTTTCATGAGCTTATAACCATGGCTGTATTTTGGTGTGGTTAAGACTCGCAATTTTAGGTGTTTGCATAAAGCCCAAGCTACTGGAATTATGTGATTGCATAAAAACCTGTACTTTCAGCCTTTCAGAAGAGATCATTTCATAGATTCATAGACTCATGGAACTCTTTAGGTTGGAAAAGACCTTTAAGATCATTGAATCCAACTGCTAACCTAGCACAACATATTTTCTCCTCCTACTGACAAGCAAGCAAGCAGAAAGTACAAAAAGCTTGGAGGAATCTGCTCTGCCTGGTAAAGAACTAGGTTCAGGTGGGGAACAGCTTCCCCAGGGAGTTTTGGGCTAGTGCTCATAGTGAAATTTGCACGTGGGTAAAGGCAGTAACAAATTAGATCTCGGTACCCTACTGCTAGCAACTAGGCTGGTTGCTGTGGCTCCCTTCCTCAGTGGTCTCCACCCAAAAGCATAGAGAAATAGAGAAATACTACTGTTAATAAAGACCCTAAGGGTGCCTTCTTGTACACATTGAGAGAGATTTGGGCTCTAAATCTCCCCCTAAGAATGCCTATTTTTCTCTGCTGACTATGAAGGAAACTCATGGGAGAACCTCATCACAGGCCTGGGGCTAATTTCTGCAAATGAAAGGCCAGACCAAAATATCTGCATCTTAGAGCAGCTGATCTACCTAGGTCTTTCAGCAACCTACAGGTCACATTTTTGTACACAAAGAGACCAGAAGATAAAAAAAGTAAGGAGGAGCCTGGGGGAGCCCTGAGGTCAAGTCCTGCCCTGGATCCCCTCCCACCAGCAGGAGTTTCTCCTGGCAGGAAGGGAGAGACAAGCCCTGCAAGAGTGGCGCTCCCCAGCCAACACCCCTGATGGCATAGCAGGGTCAGTAAATGGGATGTGGCTTCCTCTGGAATCACATCTTCAGATGAGGGTAGGCCATCTCACTCTGAACAGGAGCCTGACCCCAGGGAAGGCTCACAGGAGGCTAGAAATCTCGCTGTGCTTCGGCAAAGGATTGCCTGGGATCTTGCAAAATACATAGCAGGAGAAAAGACTTTTGAGGAGACATAATTGTGTTTTACCATCTTCTTTAAAAGGCTGAAAATATCCAGGGAAGGTCTGCTAGAAAGTGTCTCCATATTACTACTGGTTGTGAATTTGAGGGCTTTCTGGCATATAGAAGACTGCATATGTGAGTGTCTATATTTCCATTAGGATGTGGTCCCAGCTCCCAAATGACCTTGTCACTGTGATGGTTCTTTGGTGCTGGTGGTTCAGTGGAATTTCATGTAACAGACCAGGAACAAGCTGTTCTGTCTGGACCTAGTGACTGTGCTGCTCTTGCTGATGGTTAAAAACCTGTCTTCCAAAATCCCTTGTGTTAGTCACAAGCTACAATGTGGCAGAAAGAAGAAGTTTTGTTCGGGGACCTTTACCACTTGTTAGCAAGGGGCTGAAGAAATTTGTTCATATTAATTGCTCTAGCTCATTATTGAAGGGTGTTTGGTGGTACATCACTCCTCCCATATCCATCCTGCTGGCCTCTGCATTAGCTGTTTCTGATCTGGGAGGCTGTAATGGGCTGGCGGTAGGGCACTGCCATCTACATACTGTTGCCTGTCACTGTCTAATTTCCAACAAGCTGTAAGCCAAGGGCTGCAAACGTATGTCTGATTTATCTCAGTGTCTCCACCATCCACCCTGCCAGAAGGCTGAAGCACCCAAGAGAAAGAGGGAGACCAGTCAAGTAAAAGCTGCATCTCAAGAGTCTTGGCAGCAGGAGGAAAGGGGAATAGCAGAGGGGTGTTGGCTGGTGCACTGCTTAGGAGCACTGGGGTGGAAATAAATAGCATGCATGCCTTGGGTGAGTTTACAGCACTCCTGGGGTGACAGCATCTGCCTTCGCATGGGTGTGGTTGATGTCTCACACCGACTCATTGCTTTGACAGAACTGCAGGCACCATTCAATATTCTCTCCTCTGAAACTCTCTTTCAAGCTTTCAGTGACTGGAAACTTCCCTGAGAAGTCTGTGAGACTCAGACCCTGTCATGCACCTGGGGTTTGACCCAGTCAGTCCTGCACCCAGCTGTACCTGGGGTTTGGTTTCAGGCGGGTGATGGAGGGAGCTGTGCTTTGGGCCATCCACCCCTTTTACAGAATCTAAGAATGCTTTGGGTTGAAGGGGTCTTCCAGTCCAAACTCCCTGCAATGAGCAGGGGCATCTTCAACAAGATCAGGTTGCTCAGAGCCCCGTCCAACCTGACCTTGGATGTTTCCAGGCATGAGGCTTCTACCACCTCTCCGGGCAACCCGTTCCAGTGTTTCACCACCCTCGTTTCTCCTCTATTTGTAGCTGCTCCACGGCTGGACATAAAGTCGTTAGTCTCTCTGCCTTTTACCAACCTTTAGGGAAGGCTCAGCCGGTCTGTGCTGCCCTCTCATGGGCACACGTAGGAAAGGTTAAGTTACACCCTTTTTCTTCAAGCTGCTTTTTAACCTGCTACTCAAGTGCCGGTTTTGAACATATGGTGTCTGAAAAGCCAGGAAGGTTTATGAACAACTTTTAACAGGTCTATGAAAAGTAACTACGAAAAGTAATTCTATTGATAGTTTTGCTGGACCCAGTCCATCTCCTACCTTTCTAAAGAGGTTTGATCTGAATTTGGAATCATTTAGTCATCTAACAGGGCAAAAAGTAGGGAGCTGTTGCTCCCAGCAACAGGCTGAGCTTCTCCCATATGCACCCTTATTTGCCGTGTCAAACATATATCACCATCATGGCATCATACCATGGTCAAGGAGAGTCTCAAGATAGCTCTGCTATGCTACCAAGGATTCAAACAACAGAGCCAAAAGCTGGGTTCTCTAATGGGCAGTGCTTGCTTTAAGTACTGTGGGGTTTCAGCAAACTGGCAATGCTGCCCTTCCCTGAATCTCCTTGCAAAGAAGCAGGATGTTCTGCTAGACTCAAGGGGACACTAAACAATAGTGGGATAGAGCAAGCATCACTCTGCTCTTCAAAGAGACTCTTGTGGCGTTCATGGTGTTTATGCAACTTTGGGTCGCTATTAAAAGTCTTTGTCTCTCTGGCCACTTGCCTGCATTTAATATGGCCTTCTCCCTAATGTCTACTCATCTGTACAAACACCAAAAGCTCCTCAAGGTGGGAACTGCTTTTCTTCAAGGGCTGGTACGACATGCATTTTTCCCATTAACAAACAATTGTGTTATTCCATGTCTTTATCCATCTCTGTTTCCTGTTTTATACTAAAAGATAAGCTGAGAGACAGGAAGAAGGAAGGACAGCAATAACCTCTTGTTCTTACAAACTCCCTGACCCTGCCTCCTTGTTCATAAGAACTGTTAAGTGTTGGCCCAAGTGGTTCCGAAGAGGACATTTGCCTTAAAGGCTTGTAAGTTTACAGTAAAGTCTCCACTGCCAGTGTAAACTGGGTGTTGCACTCCCTTAGCTACACTGCCAATCTTTTTACTTTGCGAACTGTACTAAATAGCTGTGCACCTTCATAAGTCCAGCTCTGTGCAGCCCTGTGTTCCTCCACCTCTTGCCACTTTAGTGAGTGACGATGAAGAAAAGGTTAACTGTGGCCTCAAAGTAAGTAATAATACAAAAAAGCAAGTGAGTCCTTCCCATAGCTTGTTTCCTCTCTGATATTATTTAACTAGAATTTACGAAATGACACCATCAGTTTCTTGTATTTTCTGTACTGGAATATAGAAAGTTTATCCCAGAGTCCTGGATCAATATGCTATGGAGATGACCTTCCTAGTGCCTGAAGGCAACAAGGTCTGTAACAAAGGAGGGTGAGCTCTTTCCACCTGTGAGAAGAGTTGTGTGGGGAATTGAGATGATAGCCCTGATGCAGAAAGGAAGAGCCACTCCATTCATTTATACCAGACATTTCTAATACAGACCAACTACTGCAGCATCTGCAATCAGTTTGTATCTAGAAATATCTTGTGATTTCTTTGCCTAACTTCAGCTGTTCTGCAGCGACATTCCGGCCCACCACCTTTCCCCAGGAGAAGACGGTAAGTGACAGTTCATCTAACCCATGTCACCTCAACAACTCAAAATTCCCCTTTTCATTTGTGTATGTTGAGGCATGGCCATGAATTTTTGGCGATGCTGCTACAACAAAGTTGTCCACGAAGGCAGTCCCAAAAAAGGAATGTAGCCACAGATATTAATGCCTGACCTTAAAGGAGTGTTTCCTCTTTTTCTTCTGCATTTCATCTGACTAAAAGAACAGTCAAGAGAAGCTTTTCCCTGAATACAACCTGGAGGCAAGTGAGACAGGGTTTGATCAGTTTGCCCTGATATATTCTCTTTCTCACATTTTCCAGTCTTCAGCCTGAGCTCTCTTGAGCTAAGGTTTTTGTTGGGCTTTACCCAGAGTTTAATTTCTTCCATTTCAGACATGCAAGCCCTGAATAGTTGATGCTGCTTACTTCGAGTTTCACATGACTGTGAAACGCTGAAATCAATGACGTTAAACTAGCTTACAGTTGGTGTTATGTAGGAATGATTCACATCCAATGAGTCACAATGAAATGTCTCATGCTATAAGTAGCTGGCCATTGAAGAGCTATTCTGCTTGTGCCCTCCGCCTAACTAAGAAGTGGAGCAGAGTTTGTGTGAACTTTTCAAAGGATCTTTAATCAGCAGTTACAACTTTTTTTTTTTTTAATTGGTAAGAGGCAGTACACAGGCCACTTCAGTATAGCTTGGGGCATCTGAGTCATTTTAAGTTCCATACAGAGACAGCAGAAAAAGATTCTGATATTTTGATCCAAGACACCTATTTCAAGGGGAGTACAATTTCTTTCTGGTTGGCCCCTCGACATCCTGCTTCTGGAGGATTACAAGATTCACAACAAAAGCAGTCTGCGCACCATAAGACCATGCTATTTGGCAGCTGAACTGGATGTCATGCTTCTATGCCAGTCCCTGGATAAACAAAAAAATCTCATCCATGAGAATACTGCATATTTCTCGGTGCCCAGCTCAAACTACAGAGGAAACACCCTTGGGAACTAAAAACTACCTCCACCCTTCCCGCCTTCCACTCCATGACCTATCCCTATTCATTAGAAGCACACAGCAATACTCAGGTGTGGGTAACAAAACTAAACACCCTTTTAAAAATAATGCACTTCAGTGCACAGACATCTCCCTTATGGAGAGCAGAAGAACAAACAACAGATGTTAGTCACGTTGCTTAGCACACTACTGGAGGGCATTCAAATATACTGTGACTAGCAAACTATAAGGACTTATATGGAATAGTTTCGGTTACACACAATGAACTGCTAATTCCTTCAGAGCACCCAAGGCAAGAAATTCAATGACAGTTTACTGTCATGTTGATAAATGTCCACTTATGAAGAAGAAATATGGATTCAGTGGTTTGGGAAAGAAATTACGGAAAAGGGACAGTCACTCTGGAATTACGACTACAATAAATGTTTCCATTTTAAGTCTAACTTTTCTCCTTTTCTTCACCACAAAAAAGCCTTCAGACACACAAACAGCAATGTGCCTTGATGCCTTCGTGCCTTAATATGAGGTAGAACTTTTCTACAGCTACGGTGTACTTTTCAGAAAAAACTCTACAGCAAATTAAAAAAGGAGCGTTGCATCGCACTAGGCTAGATACCATAACTTGTACACCTTCTGAAGGACGCTTTTCATAAAAGTAAGTTACTGAACTTTTTTCCTTGAAAAAAATGCATTTCAAAGTACAACCCAATCATCTGAGAGGCTTGAGGAGAGGAAAGTGACATTTCTCCTCAGACAGCTCATGATGGGTTTCCCAGGATTTCTGGTCAAAGCCCTTGCTCAGAGCTGATCAATTTGCCCCTAAGTCTGTGAAAGCTGAAGGACTGTCCTTGGCTTACTGTCTTCCACAGTCTCTGACCACCTACACAAGCCAATTGCAGGCCCACACAGCTGTCCTCAGTGCAGCCGAATTCATTTCTATACAACTGCTGATCCTCAAAGAAGGGGGCTCTTGATCCTGAGAAACAGAAGACAGCTGCTCTCTTACATGCAGCAACTTTAATAGCACGAGATAATGTGGCGAGGCCACCAAAGGAAAATTTTGGCTTTGATGTTGCTGAGGAGCACTGGATAGGGCCTCTCTTACAAAACTGTCATCTGTAAAAAGACTACTTTACATCTCACTTCAATTTATCTAAAGAGAAATTAAGAATCTGTCCTTGCATAACTCTCTTAATGCTGACATGAAGTTGAGGCCATACACCTATATAGTCTGAGAACATATTACAACTCAACAGTTCTTCATAAGTAAAAGAGAACAAAAATACAATGCATAAATTATAGAAACCTAGGAAATTCAGTTAAAGCTGTACCCAAAAGCAACTTAGTCCTGTTCTACAACAAAATTCAATGGCATGCCAACATCTCCATCTCTTGGGAACACATGCTGACAAATGACCGTAGAGGTGAAAAGGCTTTAACCATTATCTTCATCTTCCAGTCATTGCCTGTTTCACAGAGGTGCATTAGCACTTCTCTTACATTCACAGGGTGTGTGTGTACAGGGCCAATTACAAATTCTTGATCAAAAAATTATCAGGCTGAAAAACCATTGCTCTCACTGTTTCATTACGTGTACCATTCTTCCAGTTGCTGAAGATAAGTAGGGCTTTTAAAAGCATCTCACTGTTTCAGTGGGACCTAGACACCTAAAGTCTATATCAAACCTCTTATAAACCCCATAAAGACTTTAGCTGAATCTTGAGCTATCTTTAGGCTTATAACACCTTGAAAACCTCCCTGCTCTATGAATGAGAGGGGTGCTTTCCTGCCTTTAACCTGGAAACACATGAGTTAACTGATCTTTTCTGAGAGTCTTAGATAGACAACCCTTCTCAGACACAGATTTTGTATGCCAAATACTTGCCTCTGTTATTCCCAAATTTTTCGGGCCCAAGCTCTGTTGTGGAGTATCACACAACCTAATCATCAGACTTTTAGCTGAAAATAGATAGATGGAACATAAGTTTCAGAAGATTAAGTTTCTATGGTGCTCTCTTCATAGCTGTAGAGACAGTCATTTGGGAATAGACTACAATCCGTCAAGAAATTAGAGCACTTGCCTAAAAAAGAGAAGTCTGTAGTAACAAAAAGCTTTCTGGCATCTACTGCACATACACATGAAATGAAGCCAAAATAACAGTATGCTCTGCTGCACATTTTCAATAATCTTCAGGCATGAGAAAAGAAAAAGACAAACTTTATTTACAGGGTGGAAACAAGACACTTGGATAGTATGAAAATGAGGATTGTAAGTGTTTTGAGAATCAGAAGCAGTTCAAATGATGTGTTTGTGAAGTGTACCTTGGCTCTGAATTTCCTGGGCTACCTGTGCTTGTTTTCGGTTTGTTTACTTTTAATCACCTCCCACATTCCTGAGTGACAATGTCTTCAGCAAGCACATGCAACAGTTGCTTTACTGCTCTGTTTATCAAAATATACACTATACTTGCAGTGACACAAGCAGGTCAACCCCAAAACGCAGAGTGATCGGAACGCAGCAGGGATGGTTAAGGGTGAGACAGCTGCACCCAGTGTGTGGAAGAGGCAGAGAGACAGTTTCTTTCACCGGAGGAGCTCTGGGGGCAGCAGGAAAGCCACAGACACAGTCTCTTAAAGTATTAGATTGGCGTTGGCACTGTTGCATAGCTAGAGATGGTAAGGCACCAATGCAGCATGAGAAAAGAGAGGACTGTGGGTAGTCCAGGGCTGCTTTTTAATTCTACTTGCTTTTGTGCTTGAATTGTCTGAGCTGTGAGATTTCTCTGCATGGAAAAGCAGAGACCAGGGGTGACCTAAATGTGGGATTTATGTGTTTGTATGCAGAGACTGCATAGGAGTTCAGCAGACCCACCCCTTCGGGATGTGTCATATGTGCATGCAGGTCGATGCACACTTTAAGATTTCCATTTGTGCATCTGAACCAATACTTGTTTGCAGGATTTAAGCCCAAGGGGAAGCGCAAGCATACAGAACAAAAAAATCAGGAAATAGAGATACAAGCAGACCTGTTCCAAGTAACTGCCAATAACTACAAAAGCATGGTGCTATGAAGGCCCCACACAAGATCACAATAGCAAGGTCAGTAGGGGTCAAAAGGAGCGTGAAGAACCTCTTCCAGAAACACCTCTGCATCTTCACTTTCTTCCAATATTCCCTCCATTTCTGCCTGCCTGCCATTTATCATAGACTGCACCTGGGCAAAAGGAAAAGGAAAAAGATCATTCAGGAGCCTATTTTCTTACTGCTGGTGCCTAAAACTGACCTCGCCATTCCTCTGCAGCTTCTGCATTCAGTATGGCATGAATTCAGCAGGAAAACACAAACTCCGTGCTTCCTCTGACTGACTAGAGGGCTGTGAAGGAAAAGACTCCTTTCTCTGCCTGCGCTCTTTCCTCTAACCCCCTCCTTTCCCCAAGGAGCTCCCCACACTTCTTCTAACTCACTCTCAAAGTATCATCTAATTCCACTGACTTTGAGTTTCCTGTGTTTTAATACTCTGCAGGATCAGCAGAGACAGCTCTCCTGAATAGGGGTGTGTGGGCAGGCAAAACATTCCCTCCCACTGTGGGACAGAGGGAGCTGGGGAAGGGTCACAGGGACACAAAAGGGCACTATTTCTGTCCCTAAACTTCCTCTCACCTCTCAGAGTATAGTCCTCCAGGGCACATCCACCCCATTTTCCCCCACACCTGGATCTTTCATACACTCACCCTCCCATACCTCTTCTCCCTCTCCTTTTAGAGCACGTGGTCCCTTGCACCCCAGGCACTCTGCTCTTGCCCTGTGCTTCTCCTCCTCCCGGGTAGTCACATACTGACAGAAATATTAATGAGTTGACCATGTTTCTGGTATGCTCAGCAAAGCTGTCTTTCTGCTGTGGCTCTAAGAGACAGTCCGTGCTGTGCTCCAGCAGGACACCATACCTGCAGCAACATGAACTGCAAGGGGTCATCAGGCTTCTGGTACACCAGTTTTTCTGTGATCTCCTGAGAGAGAGAGAAACAGAAAGAAAAAAAGTCTTAATCCTTGGGTAGATGGGTGGCTGCACTTTCTGCTCCAACACTAGCTGCATTTTAAAAAGCAAGCATCTCTTTCAATCTCCAACAATGATCAAGAGTTACAGTTAAGAGCTTACACTTAAGAAAGCACAGGACAAGGACGGATCTGCGGAAGGGATAGTTTGGTTCAAGATAACTTTAGGCCCAGTTTCTCAAATAAGCCTCTGGAGAGAGAATAGAAAGACATACTTCACCTGAAATATCTGCAGAATATTATGTTTCTCCATGTACTTAATGGAGACTTCTAAAGGGTCTTCATACACCATTGGCTGCTCCAGTATTTCATGTGTAGCCTCTGTTGCTGATGACCCAGCCTCAGGTGCTTTGCTGCCAGCCTGTGCAGAGTCAGACATGTCCACCTTGACTTTGAAACCTGGTAGTTCACCCACAGGTGATCCAATCTCAAGCGAGTTTTCTCCGGATGTGGGAAATTCAACAAGAGGTAACTGGCCCTCAGCCCCAGGTTTGTCATCCAGTGATGGCAGGGATGCAACTGTATGTGTCTGGTCCTCAGATGGTTCAGCAGCTGGTGGTACGCTAGATTTCTCCACTTCAGATTCGGAATGATTATTGGTCTCTTGCTACAATATTTAGCAAATAAAGAACAATGAATATTTTAAACAAGTCTCCCTGCAGACCAGATATATCACATTACTGCATCCTTCCATGCATATACCGCACCCATCTTAGAGAGCATGCACTAATAGTTTTTAATTTCTGTGATTGTTCCCACCCCCACCATCTACCCATGAGCCCAGACCTCCATTTAAGCTCAGGCCCAAGTCTTCAGACGTTGTCTGAGCTATACAGTTGGTGTACCTTTGCCTGATCCTCACTTACTGACTGGTTTTCCTAGGAGGACTCTAAGTGCATATTGCTGGTAATTTTGTCTTTGGGTGGATCCTAGACCTGTCTCATTACCTTGCCTACGTTGGGACTGTTGGAGAGCCCTCTTATCAGCACTCTCCCCAAGTGCTATGGGCTTGTGCCCTGTTGGTTGAGGGCACCACCCTCTCTGTGCTGTGGTTGTCCTCAGCCTCTGGTCTTGCTCCTTGGTAGCAAGCAGCTGAAATTTGCGTAGGCTCCACCCATCTCCCCCTTGAGCAGCTGGCTGCGTCCGTGCCCCACACTTCCCTTCCTAGTCCTATAACCCAGTCCAGGAGGGGTCCTGCCCCACTTATCCCCCTCATCCTAAAATTGCCTGGGGCAGAGGAGGTGCAAGCCAGAATGGATGCTCGCAGGTTTTGGGGGTCCCCGTGGCAGCCGTGTTGCCTGAAGCAAGGTCCTGGGGGGAGGCTGGAGGGGGAGCAAGGCACGCACCCATCCCTGTAATTGAGGAGGGGGGGCAGCCAGAGGAGGCACCCCCGGGGCTGGGGGTGTGCGCGGGGGAAGAGAGGCCCGGGCCCGGGCCAGCGCCCGCCCTCACCAGCCCCCGAGTCTCCATGGCACGGCAGAGTTGCGCTTCGCCTCCCACCGGCGCCGGCCTTTTCTGCCTCTCGTCGGTCGCCGTAGGCGGGAGAGGCGGTGGAAGACGCCGGGGCGGTTGCCGGGGAAACCGCCGCCGGCGTCACGTGGGCAGCGAGCGCCGCGACGCCATCATGGGTGAGGGCGGAAGTGCCCGGCGTGGGTCGGTACCCGCTCCTGCTCCCGTTCCCGCTCCCGGTCCCCGGCGGCCTGTGGCCTTGGTGGGAGCGAGGGCTCGCCCATAGCCCTGCCCGCCGCCGGCCTTTGGCTTTTCAGGGAGCTGGGTAATTTCACCCGCGCATTCTGGTGTCCTTTCTGCCTTACCGTGCTCCTATGAGGGGTGCAAGAAAGCCCAGGGTAGCCATTTGGCCTTGTTGGCCTTGTTACTAAGTACCATGGTAGCGAGGAGGCCTGGAGGAGACGGGCAGGGATGAACTGTATGCGGAGAGTCAGATGGGAAAGGATGTATCAGATAGCTTGTAAAGAGAAGGAGGGAAGCAAGAGGTAGTAGACCGCTGAGGGAAATGTTTGCATGCACATTCGTGTGAGAGGTGCTTTCTCCTCCATCTTACACAGATCTTGACAGTCAGTGTGCCGCATGATGAACTTCATCAGAAAAAAGCAAATAAACAGATTGCCAGTTTCCCCCAAAGAGGAGATGAAAGGAATAAAGATAAAAGCTGTGCTGAGTTACCACAGTAACCAGCTTATGAAAGACTCTGGTTCATGCTCCAGTGTGACAAGAGCTGAGATTGAAACATGAGTGGCTGAAACTGCCATGGGAATTGATGGGGGGTGAGAGGGAGGGAGGTACAGGACTTCAAAACCTGTGCTAAACTAACAGACGTCACTTCCATTCAGAGCATCTCAGTTTGTATGTGTTTTTCAGGTTATGCTGTTGATCTGTTAAGAGAAGCAGCTTCCTCACTGCTCCAGCGCTAGGTTCATGACAGTGCTGGCCATATCTTCAGTCTTGCTGACCACTCAGATCACCTTGCACTGCAGCACTGCTATTTGTACTCATGGAATACCAGGTTATTACTCAACTCCTCTGAGCCCATCTTGCCTCTCCTCCCACTTTCCCATGTGGCAGCAATGGTTCTGAACAGCATGAGACTGCTGGCGTTTTGAGTGTGGGCTCTTTGTGTTCTGTGTTCCCTTGGAAAGATCTTGAAAGATGCTGGGTAAAATCTGTAAAATTGCTGAAGGGTCTAAGGCAGTTCCTTGTGTGGACTCCCAGGAAGATTTCAGGATCTGACCTCTTCAACCTCCAGTGATTATCTCATCCTCACATGATGGGAAAAGGTACAGTATACTGCCTGGTGCTCAGGATTGTCAGTCTTTGAACTGTGGACCCTGACATTTTTCCTCTAGGAGCTATGGACGATTGGAGCAGGCTTAGGTTTGTAGGCAGAATATTCACTGGTTTGTCTTGTACACCCTTAGAAGTACTCGTTTGTTCTGCAGTGATTTGTGCAAATGTTTACACTCACATTTGCAACCCTTATAGCTGTGAAGAAGTTTTTGCTTGATGAGGTCTTGCTGCCTCAAAAAAACTAAGACAGCAACGTCCAGAAACAGCTGAGCTTTGACTTAGGAGATCTTCCCTGCCCTGCAGCTTCGTATTTCTGCACAGCTGTAATGCTCACAGAGCGAGTTTATTGAGGGTCTGAAAGGAAAGCTGTAAACTGTTATATCCCTGTCATACCTCAGGGGTGCAACATTTGCTGTAGTAACTGCAGCTACATTTTTAACTGAAGTAGGCATCTGCTTTCAGTTGTGCATGTAAGGGTAGTTGTGTCCTGAGCCACCTCAGCGCTTTTTTCTCCACAGCATGACTCCCTGCAGAACTTCTCCCATGGGTTTCTCCTCTTCCTCCTTTACTGGATGGGACTAAGCAGCTCTCAGCTGCCTGCTGGCTTCAAATAATGTCCTGCTGTGGGCAAATCTCAAGCCCCACGTCTTCCTTTCATCTGTGCCTCATTGGTAAACAGTAGATCTCTCCATTTCCTACCCCACTGCCTACTGAAGGGATCTGGCTGCTGGGGCTGGAAAGCTAGGATTTTGTACAAGGAAGTAAGATGAATGACTCCATTAAATAAACATCACTGCTCTGTTTATTCTTTCAAAAGCACAGATTACAAAAAGCAGAAGATCCATTTTAAATGCATTAAAAATTCTGAGCAAAATAATGCCTTAAATACGATGCTCATGTAACATAAATCACATGGCTTTTTCTATCCAGGCACATGGAAAGCAAAAACGTATTATTATATCATTATTTATATGGCACCATATGCTAAGTCTGGAACTTAAAGACTTTGAAATAAATAAGAAAACACCAGCTGCAGATCAGCAATACGCTCCTTTATTGGGAGTCACTGTGTAACTGTGGCTATCACTCCTGCTGTTAAGTTAAAACTTAAATAAATTGTCAGAGAAATAAGATAGCCATTAGAGATTCAGTGTCTGTCTCCTGGGGACACTTTTTCTAACAGCTGTAACAAAGATCTGCTGCGGGTTTTGTCCTATCTCTGTAGTAACTCATTGCATTTGTCCCTGCAGTATCACACAGTTGTTCAGTAGAGACGGTTGAGCTGCTCACTATAAATAACGTTGGTTAACAATGCGGCCCCTTTTTGGTTAATAAATTATGCTCAAACCACTCCTGAGCCTCTTTGATTGGTTTCTTGCAATTCTGCAGTGAAGAGTTGGAACAAATCACTTTCCACAGTCTGTTTACTTTGAAGATTTCTTACTTTCTTGAGCTATAAATGTATATATATAATAGCCAAATCCTGAAAATACCCATCTTAAAGTCCTGTCACCTCATCCAGGACTTGAAAATCATAATAAGATGCATGAGATGAAACACATCAGGAAGTAAAATGTCACTGCTTAAAGGGGCAGAGGGCCCCAGTCAGCACCAGGCTGGGGAATTTGTCCCTCTCCTTCGTGCTGGAGCTGCTGCCAGGGCTAGGGCTCTCTCCCAGACTGAGGTCGCTGGCTGGAGTGGTAAGTTCACCTGCTATGTGATCCATGAGGCTGCTGCAGCCCAGCTGACACCTGAGGCTGTGGCCTTGTCCTTCCCTGAACTCTGTGGCTCTGAGACTCTCTGACCTGTGGTTTTGCAGAGTAGCAGCCAAGGTGTAGTTAAAGCGTCCCTGAGGTCAGCTTTGTGGCATGGAGCAGCGATCAAAAAAACGGCTGTGAGGAAGAGTCTGAGGCCATTGGAGAGACATCTCTGCTCATCCGCGTGCCAGCCTGTGACTCTGGGTGGGTTGTGCAGTTGCCCTGCGTGTTGGTTCCTTACCTGTCTGGTGGGGTAATTGCTCTGCCCTCTGTCCAGAGGAGTTTTGAGAAGGTAACTGTATTCCAGGCTGGAAGGAGAGCGGGTCTAAGTACAACAGAGCAATGTGGAGAAAGCCTGAATGAGCTAGAGAGGACTTGTGCGCAGAGGCCAAGCCGGAGCGTGCCGACAAATCCAGGTCTTCCCCTAGTACAGCCTCTTGTTAGGGCTCTGCCCGCTTTTCCCAGCAGAGAGCAGCAGAGCCTCGTAGCTGCTCGCAGGGGCTCGGTGTGCATCCTCCAAGACCTTCTTGCAGTCCTCGCCTCCACAAAACACAGCATCATACCTTCACTGAGCTCGCAGGCGCATCTCAGAACTGTCAGGAGCATTGGTGTGGGCAAACAGAAAATGCGTACTCGCAATCGTGAAGATTTGGCGCTTTCCTGAAAACGGAGGTGTTCGCGGAGAACAGAGGGACCTTTCCTGAGGGAATGCTCTCCAGGTCATCTCTGTGCTCAGTGCCAAAAGGAGTGCCTCAAGTATGACTCCAGAAAATGGGGAGATACCTGTAGCAGGTTAAGCAAACTTCTTTCACAGATGACTGACATGGACTAGATAACCCCCTGAGGTGTCTTTCAGCCCCATCTTTGGTAATGCAGGAAAGAAACATGTTATTAGCTTTTTTGTTTGGAAATATTTCCTTTGAGAACCTGTTTAGCCTACTTCAGATTTAACCCTTTTTATTAAAACTAAAGTTTCAACTGTCTCTTTCTTGTTCTCTCCTCCGTTTATAATGTTACTGTGAATGTTACTGGTGATAAAAATGAATGAAAAACGTGAGATGCTGCTTCCTTGCCAAAGTGTCAAAACTAGTTAATCTGTGTCTAATTTAGAGAAAGTTTTTCAGAAAAATGAGACTTTGTCCTGCTTGAAAATTTATCTGCTCTTTCTTGGGGGTTTAAAAAAAACAAAAGCAAATTTGGGATTATACTGGAAGGTCCTTGGTGATATTAACTGGATCAGTTTTTATCATTCCTTAATTGTCCCATTCTAATTCCTGAAGCTGTTGGTTTTATACTTTCCCTTGGGAAATATCCATAGACCTTCTGGAAGGCCAAACTCTAGTGAGGGAGAAGGCTTCAGTTTTGTCTCACCATCATGTGGCACCAGAGTAAAGGGATGCTCTGTTCAAACTGAAGTCTGCAGTGAACCTTCATCCCATTCTCTCCCTATCAGCTGTGAAATCCCTGAAAGGAGGGAGAGTCCAGGCATGATGTTCACCTGAGGGAGTGGTGCCTGTGGAGGATGCTGGTGATAAGGGCAGCAGCTGGGTAGTGGGAAGACATAGGTTTACCTCTTCACTCCATCCTGCGAATGCTGCTTTAAGACTGTGCTCCCCTCTGCTGTGAACTCATCTTTTGCCATGGGAGAGGGAGGCAGGCATGGCATGGGACAAGCTTTTGGAAGGCAAGTGTATCACATAGTGACAGCAAGACCTTGCAAACCCTGTCAGTAGGTCCCTCCTGAAGAGGCTGTAATCTACAGACAGTTGTAAGTGGCTTTCTGCCTTACACAAAACCTTGTGGCCAGAGTGACCCCTCTGTCCTTGCTTCCCAACACCCCCTCATTTGGCCTGTATGCCAAACTCATTTAAAATGTGATACAAACCACCTCAGCCCTGGGGTCACTGAGCTGGTCTCCATAGCCTCCTGCCACTCACGCTGCGTAGGATCTGTCCTTCTTTATTGATGCAAATGATGCTTCATTTCTAAATCGTAGCTATACATGGGAAAGGTGCAATTAGCTGCTGCAAGGAGACGGACCCGTCTGCCTTGCCTTGTTTAACAGAGGCTTTAATTAAAGACCCCCTGATGCTAGAAAGCCACATTAATTATTCATATGAAAACATTTACATAGAGTCCCCCGTTTCTCTTCTTCAATAAATTATCAACTTCACGTCTCCATAATTCATCGAAATGACTAAAAATACATTGTCTCAGCCTCTATCACCTCCCTCCTCACTCTGGCTTTGTCTGTTCCAACTGTGATGGGTTCAGTATTTTAATGTGAAGATCTCCTACTGCTCTTAAGTAAAAAGGGGGGATGGAGGAAAAGGGGGAGAGAGAGGGGAAGATTTGTCCCTGCATGGGAGTCATGCACGCGGCAGTAATTTTTCTCTTTTTCTTTCCTGTACAACTGTCATGATCCTGAGGTTTGGAGAAGCTCATCATCTATTTCTAATGAGGAAAAAGCCAGTGAGGGAAGCAGAAAAGACATTTCCAGGGGCAAAAGAGGCCTGAGTTTAGACTATTTCTATTCTCAGCTGCAGATCTCCTGTGTACTCCATAGCCCAGCAGTTAATCTCCCTGGATCACCTCCATGCCCCACCTGTAGACCAGGCCAGCAGTTCCCTGTCTGCCAGGTAGAGGAAAGTTGCTATACTAATTATAAGCTGTTCCAATACAGGTGTTTTAAAGAGGAAAAAGGCAGACAAGCTTAGACAGAGGGAGAAGTTCTGCAGCAATTCACAACAAAGATGTCACTGCAGGCACAACTGAGGGAAAATTCACCGCAAATAGTTTTCTCCAACACATTTCACTTTGTGATAAAGTGAACTGTCACATGAGAGAGGAAAAAGCAGTCCTCTGAGGGCTTGTTTACATGGAGAGTTAAGACAAATTAGTGTGAGGTGTGAGTTAATGCACAGAAGTCGAAGTGCATTAAACCTCTGTGTGGGTGCCCTGATACAGAAGGAAAATGGCCTCATTTCACTGTGGTGACAATTAAACAAAAGCAAAGCAAAGTCACTTTATCCCCAAATGTCCATGCAGGGCTTAACATGCTTTAATTCATGTGCATTCATTTCACATCTTTGGTTTATTTACCTTAACTCTCATGAATGTCCTAACCTGCAGGGCTTGGACAAGTGTGTGCTCCACCTGACTGAGTAACTACTGTTCTCTGCAGAGCCGGGAGCAGTCTGGTGCCTACAGAAATCAGACCAGATGTGCTTTCCTGGGAGCAGAGGGAGCTAGAGGCTAGGAAGGGGTGAGCTTCTAAGACGGTGGGTGGAAGAGGGCAGGACAGACACTGACATGTTTCTTGGGATGTGGTCAAAGAGGTCATTAGAGAATGAACAAGGAGAAGAGTCCGCTGACTCTAGAGGACTTTGCCCACTGACCTTTAAAGACATGGCTTTAGTATTTTCAGAAGGAAATAAAGAGGCTTCTGTGTTTGGACCTGAGCACATATATGGTCTGGGTTTAAGACTAAAAATGGGGTTGGGCTGATTACAAAGAGCGTGATACACTTATCTGAAGCATTACTCTTTTGACTTCTGTGGTCTTTTTCCCTTCCCTTGCCCTTGCTGCCATTTTAGATGGGTTGTCTTGGCTCAGCAGTGAATAGTATAGTGAAAAAACCTTTATCCAGCCATGAGATCGTCCCTAAATCTTGGATGCTGCTCTCTTGGAGCTGAGAGACTAGAAACTCTTCCTACATCCAATTCCTGGAAGACAATCCACTGAAGTCTTTTTAAATATGAATATGCTATCTCTGCTTCAAGCTGTTTCTCACAAATTGGTGGAGGCTGGAGGGGCAAAGCAGGAAATACAGCTGTACTCTGCTCTTCACCAAATACATGTTCCTGAAAGGTGTGAACAATTCTACAGTCCTTACTGTAGAATTAAAGTAATGGAGAGGAATGCTTGTAGGGACATATGAAATGCACATACAAAATTTAAATTCATAGGAGCAATATCTGTGGCATAGAGGACAGAGAGGGAAAAATAGGATTGTCAGCTGGAGGAGATGCAGCTTTTTGGAAAAGGGTCACTGTTTGGAAGACCTTATCTGCTTAACCATGAATGGCATGGAGTAGTACACTCTAGTTTGTTAGCCCCAGCCAAGCACTTGAATTAGGAGTAGATTTTAGCTTGGTGTGCTGTTAGCTCTGGGCATAACCTCTTCCCACTGACCTTTTTCTTGGAGACTGGAGGTATGATTTCATAGGTTGTGCTGAAAAGAACTCCAATAGACATCATTCTGCTACTTAGGCTATCTCTAGAGGATGGTGTGTAGCCCTGAACTCAAAGCTTTCTAACATTCAAATGGAGTCAGATACTTAGGATTAAATTTACTAAGATATAAATATCATCTATTGCTTACCAATTAAATTATAGTTCAGAAAATGCTATTAAGGGATCTGAATTAACATTCTTCTGGATGTAAGAGAAACACATTTTTACAGGCATTAAGAAAAAGCTTCCATCCTTCTCTTCCATCGAAGGAGATTGGATTAAAATTTTCCACAGTGAAGATTTTTAACACTTTATACTGTCTATAGAGGCCCCCTAAAATTTGTCTAGGCTGTGGCTTCTGTCCAGATGTATGTAAGTGTCTGTCTTTAGATACCTCACTCACAGTCTGGTGTTTACTGTTAAATTTGTATTGGCCTTAACTTGCTTTGAAGTAATAATCGGTGCTGTGTCTCCTGGGGTATAGGACAATATGTAATTTGCTTAAACAGAAGGAAGATCTGGTTAGACATTAAGAAGCTTTTACTAATGGTACAGTAATAAAGCACAGGAATAAATGGCTCAGGGCCTGCTGCCTGTAGAGAAGCTTGGATGAACACACTGAAATTATCTTGTCTTCTAACTGGAAGGAAAGCAGAGATTGTTCTTTGCAGTTCCTTTCAACTTATTTTCTATGATTCTGCATATGACCACAAAGTTTTCTTGCCAAAAGTGGCAATAGCAGCATTTTCATTGCCACTGCGTTGTCATTGAAAACTCTACCCCATCAGTGCCCCAAAGGAAGAACAGCCTGAAATAACAGAATGCGAATGAGAGCATCCTTTCTTTCCAAGCTGGCAGGAGCAAGCCATTTTGGAAGGTGGTGTACATCTCCCATAACCCATGCTCCAGCTTCCTTGGTTGAGCCAAATTGTCTTCCCAACTTGTCAAACAGGAGAAGTGTTACCACTGTAATTAGAAACATTAAAGCAATCAAAATGAGCATACAAGCATAATTAAGGCACTATTGGTTTATGTTTCCTGCAGGCATTCTTTTAGAATAAATGACTTTTTGATTTAATTCAAGCCTCTTCCAAAACATCACTAAAACAAAGTGGGAAAGGAATTTCTATCCATGTATTTGTCAGTAAAACTACTTAGTTTTCAGTCTCATAACCTAGTTTACGCTGGTAAAGTTTCCCCACACTGACAGAATCTAGAGGGTATTGCTGAGTAAAGAGTGTAGCTTTAAAAGAGTAAGTTGGATCTGGACAACCAGTATCAAAGAGGCGCAAGAGAGGCTTCCCTGGCTCTGGATCCAGCCCTTCATAAAAGAGGCTCTTCTGTGCCAGGGTCAGACATGGTGTTATGAGAGTGCGTTTCTTCTTTGTGAAGGAAAGGTACGCAATAACAAGGCTTGAAAAGTGTTTTCCAGCCTAGATGGGTGGAAAAGCAGCAATGAAGATCAGGAACATCTAGTGAGTACTGAGGAGCTGCAACTCTTCTGCTCCTTTGTAAGACAGTAGTAGGGGTGCACTATGGAAGAGGTTGAGCCTCACTCATAGAGCTCACTGGGTTAAGCCTTGGAGGAGTAGATGTTCAGCTCTGATGTTCTGGGGCTGAACTGTCTGCAGAAAGAAGCCAGAGCCTGTCTGCCTTGGGGAAGATGGGCTCAGCACTGTGTGTGCATGTGTGGTGCTTTAGGTGGTGACAAAGCAGCACGCTTGTCACCTGTTGGAACAGTGCTGCTTCTTGGCTCCTCATTCTGCTAGAGGAATACTTTTGCTTGTGAGCCTTCTAGTTGTGATGGCCGATTAAGCCCAAGAAAAGATGCTCAGGATTACCCATAGGTCAAGGCAGAGTTGCAACTGAGTGGGTTAGTAAAGAGTAGGTATATACCCAAATGTGTGCATATCTTCTGACCTGGCTGCCTTCAGCTCATAGGAAAGTTGATTGACTGAAAAAATGGCAAATGGACTTTATTTGAGGTTGATGTTAACCTCCCCACTGGTGAGAGGTCATGGTGTCTGTTGAGTATTCCTGGTGGTCTGGGAAGAAGCCTCAAATTTGACCATCTCTACAGGGATTTAAGGCTACAATATACTCTCAGAAATGTCTTCCTCATGGCCAGTCTTCCCTTTTCATTGAACTTAGGGTCTTTGATTTATCCTCTGGTAAGATCCCATACAAACCCTCAATCTGATGGGTACAGGTGAGAAACATACAGAGCCAGCTAATGGTGGTGCAGGTGAGAGAGCATGGTCACTTTCTTTGAGGACCTGCCTTTCTAACAGGGTTAATAAGGCCCCCATTAGTACCACAGGGGCACTGGCCCACTTTTGGCTATTCTAGACTCAGCTGTTTGCTCATGAGTCAGAAGAGTGATAGCTTCACAGTTGGTATATCTCGTCAGCAGTGCCTGGACTTACTCAGCTGCTGTGAACTGTAGGCTGAACTCATCACACATATTCCTTCACTTAGACAACACGGCAAGAAACTGCTGCAGCTTGCTGGTACTAACGCTGCCTTCACAGGTGAAAAGTGCCATCCATCAGGATCTGAATATCCCCATGACGGACAGCTGAGAAGAGATGGGCAGCCTAAGTCACACAGGTAGATAACAGACATTGACTCTGAGCTTTCATTGTAGTTCTTCTTGCTAAAAATGAATCATGGTAAGAGTCAATGGGTGTACCCTTCCTCCCCAAAAGTGACTCAGCAAGAGATCTGAGGATGCAAGGGTAATTTTTTGGCTCAGATTTGAGCAAGCATATGGAGGTGACAATAGCAGAGATCACAGTTGCCTTTGCTCTCTCTCTAGCTCTGGTTACGATCCGCAGCCTTAGAGTGACTGGAGTGAGCAGCTCCCTTATCCCAAAGCCTTGCCCTGTTAGTGAAGCTGCTGCTTCCCCTGGTTGCCTGGCATAGGGCTGCTGCAGTTCCTGGCCAGGGAAGGAAACGCAGGAGAACCCTTATGCTGGAAGATCTTCTGCCTTCTGCAGCACCTCTGCGGAGGAGCACAAACACTACTCCTCTACCTCACTTTTGTCCCCTGTCCCTATTGAGTGTTGCCACAGCTGATGTGCCATCTGTACTGAACAGACTGATGGCTCTTTCCCTCACCCCTCGCCCTCTGCGGAGGCAAGGGGCTGGCGACTAGCTGCAACAGACGTGCAAAAGGACAAGGTGTACGTCACAGGCAGCACCAAGAAAATCCATGTGAAACCCTGCTCCATATGGAGAAGCACAGCTCCAGCTGTTTAGCCTTCGGAGTAAGCTGGCTCTGAAGCTGCTGCTACCCTGGCTTTAATGCTAGGCAAGTACAGACCCATTAGAGCTGGTGAACAGGGGGAAAGCAGCGGGGGTTAGCAGCATCATGCTGTATAAGGAATCTCGTGATGCTAGTGCTCCCCATGATTATGCTGTTAACAGCCAAGCAGGGTGGAGTTTAATGAGCAAAGGTAGATGAGAAAAGGAAAACAACTGAGACAAATGATGTTTAAATGTGATGGCTCATTAAACAAAAGCTTTCTGCTATGTTTCTTTCCTTGGTAGCAACACAAGGGACAAAGACCATAAGTAAGAGACGATCCACTGACAACAGAGAGGATTTATAGAAAGTAACAATTTAGCAGTTCTAAGTGAAGAGGTTTACAATGTATTTTCATGAGGCAGAGAGCTCTTTTCAGCCCAAGTTCTAGGAGCTCATCACTGTTTGAATATCAAGGACCAGTCCTGCTTTCCTGCACATCCAAACTCCTGTCTCCAGCAGGTGTTCTGGGATGCAGAAGTCAGTGCAGCATTGGCCACGGGTCTCATACTAATGCATCTGTGATCCTGTTTGGCCTGGCTTACTGATGCTTGCATGTGGGGCTTTGATCCTGACCAGATCCTGTAGTTTTTACTGAACTGTAGGCCTTAACAGACTCTGAGAAGTTATCATAATCAATCCCCCCTCCAAAAGGAAGGAGCAGCTTCATCGGTGTCCTTCCTGCCAGCTGTATAGCCTGTTCCCAAAACATCTGACTGGTAGAGGCTCTGCATTCCCCCAACTGAGCAACTATTCCAATGTGTTTCATTGTCATTATCCACACTGTCAGAATATTGTCCTATACAGCCAGGATATGGAGAACAGGTTATTTTCTCCCTCTTTGCTGAAGTCTTAGTATTGATTTTGTAATAGTCTGCCTTTCAGCTTTCCAAAAACATGCAAGAAAAGGTCTCCATAATGCTCATCTGTCTTACAAGGCAAATGGCTACTCTGCATTTGTATAAATCATGGAACTGGGTGTGATCTTCTGCTTGAAAAAAAGGAGGCAATCTATCATATTCAAGTTTCTATTGTGTTATTTATGAGAATGCTAAAGGCAACAGTCTTCAGGAATAAAATACCTAATCCCCCAGGACCTTCCACCAGTAGAAGGTGAGAGCTGAGAAGACAGCCCTGCAATCTAGCAGGAATGAAGGACAGGGCCCTGGACTTCTTTGCCAATTCAGAATTGCCAGCAGTGAGAAAGACTGAGTACGTGATTACTTCCTCCAATGTTAGGACATCTTGGGTGGCAAGAGAATAGTATCTTTCCTGCTCTTTTCTTTTTTTCTGCGTGGGCAACTTAGCCTTGTTAGAAATTACATTGTCCACGACTGGAAAATGCAGCCACTTGGATGCTGTAAAAGGTATGTTGCTATCTCTCTCCATAAGAAAAAAAACTGAGGAGCAGTCTCAGAGATATCAGATTTAAACACCCCATTCACTGGCCTTTTTAAAGAGCAGGCACCAAGGAAGTGACCCAAATTCTAGGATTCTCACTGAAATGGTGGTGCACAACAGCAGTGATATGGATCCTTTTGTTGGCTGTGTTCTGCACGTGGCTGTGTTGACATTGTAAACCACAGTAAAACAAATAACTTTGTTCTAACAGCTGCAACAGAAGGTCTTCTGTCTCCCAAACCTTATTTGATCCAAGAGGGAATGAACTGACTTAAAAGCAGCTTTCATCAACACCCTCTGTGTTCCAAGTGAGGAGCTCGCACCACTGGAACTGCCTTTTCGGAAAGCTCATGGGAAGACAACCAGCAAAATGCAGCATCCGTATGGAAAGTGCTTATTGGTTAAGAGATGGCAGCTCTGTGTCTCAGCTCTGTTGCTGAGACAATTTATCTACAGTAGGGAGTTTAAAAATCCGGTTCTCACTTCCATACCACTGTATCACCTGTTTAGTTGATATCAAAATGTTGCAGTGTGACAACATCTCATTTAATGCACACAAATCAGTGCTCTGATTGATTGCCTTCAGAGTGATTTTTGTTCAAAATTGCTGAAGCCCCACTACCTGGATGGCATGAGTCAGAGAAACTAAAGTCACACTGATTATGATGTTATAAAGCAACCTGAGTCGGCAAAAGAAGAACCTACGTATTTGATATCAGGGCATGGCGTCTTTGCAATTGACACTTTGAAGGCTGATACCTAAAGTTAGTCAGAGCAACATACAAGACGAACAGGACACAATGGTAAGGCAAGGCCAACTGGGCATGTGGTAACTGAAATATGTTTCACTTTGGCCTCTGGCAGAAAGTTAATTTCCAAAACTTCTTACTGACAGTAGGATTTAGTCAAACTCCATTGTTTAAAAGTGGGTGAGTGGAAAGCTACGACGTTGCAGTCAGAAGGGATCCAGTCAATCCAGGCAGTGCAGTTTGTGCTACTCTTGCTGAAATAGAAACTGTTGGTTGGCTGAATGGCTCTCCAACCTCTGCAGCCAGCACTGACTGATTTTTTTTTTTGACTATAAGCAGACGTTTGGCCCCTAGTTCACATGTAGTTTCCTACAGTCCAGACACCTCCATCTCACACTAGCTGTAAGTGCACACAGTTTAACTCACTCCTGAGCTGCGAACCTTGGTGTGTGCCCTGTCAGTCAGTAGCAATAGCAAGTTCCTGTAAAAAGTGCTTAGCAAAGCATAGTCTCCAATTCCCTGGGAATATCAGTTTAGTATTTAAGACCAGCTCTTTCACTTCATTTTACACCATGAGGATGTAGAAAGTACTTGGAAACTGAGTCCTGAGCTGGAATTCTGAATGGTGTGTTCACAAAACATTCAGTTACAGAAGTCGAGAATATATAAATCTGTATTTCTCTCAAACTTTTCACCCACCTTGCCTATCTTATAAAAGACTTCTCTTGTTTTTTCTCTGATGGATTTCCTAGAGCTTTCTTAATTCTTTCCAGGTGGCCTCTCTCCAGTTTCACATCTACCGATGACCACATTTTCGTCCTGTATGTATTGAAAGCAGTTAACCACTTTATCTATTCTGAAACACCTCCCCATGGACAGAACCAGGGGGCTTCTGATGACAAACAACAATTTGATGCTCACTCATGTTATGCTGATGTGTAAACCCACTGAGGGTGACCAGAAAAAAATGGGACCTGGCTGTCCTCATAAATTTCCTGGAGTGCTTGGTGGGAGGCAGAACATGCTCTTGCCAACGACCTCTGAGACTGCAGTATAAAAATAACCTAAAGCATTTAAAAAGCAACAAGAGGGGAAGGATGCATTTTATGTCAATTCAGTCAAAAAGTCCTCAGAATTAGTTGCCTGAAGTGTTTGGGAAAGCTGACAGAATATAATAGCACAGAGACTATTTTCTTGCTTCTCAGCAAAGACAGCATTAATCGTCCGGGCTTAATATAGCCTTCCACATGCCAACTGGGTGCAAAATTATGGCTGGTATTAGAAAACCACTTACCACACGGACAGGCTTAATGTGCAATAAGCTGTGGGGTGTGGATGCAGCTGGAGTATGCCTAAGGACATGCAGTGACCTTGAGAATTGTATGCTGTGTCTCTGGAGACATAGTGCTTCTTCATTATGGACCCTGACAGAGATGGAGCTCTTCATCAATGGTAGAGCAAGGAAGGACTTGGATTTGGAGTCAGGCTTGAGTTTTGTGACCCAGATATATCTAGAGATGTCTGAGCACGAGATCTTTACTGGAATAGGTTGTATAGACCATTATAATATCTGTGTGCGTAATACACAGACCAATACACATCAAGATTGTGCCATGAAGAGAATCCACTGCTCTGAGTGTTTGCAAGAACACCATGTATAGAAAAAACTCACACCTGTAAGCATTCTTCACCCTTTTCTATACTGAGCCTGGCTTGATTCATATACCTTCTGCCAAATAACTATGTATATTTTTATAGAAAGGGAGCAGAAATGTGGCTGGGTATCTCATCTGAGCTTTTATCTTAGCTCTTGAAGGATGCAGAGTATGACAAACAAGGTCAAACCCTTTAACATCCTATATTGTAACATCTGTACAACACAGCTTAGAGATTGTTGTTCTAGTATTACTACCTAGTAAAGTGGGCGTGCTTATGTAACACTCTTTTTTTCTGTACATGAATTGTGTTTCAATCCTGATTTTCTCGCAGTAGATTTTCTCAAAAGTTATTAATAAACAGATTTCACTAATAAGTTACAGGTTTTGCAGTGAATTCTTTGTTGTTCTGTCTGTAGTTGGCCTCTTTTGTTATGCAGTGATCTCTGATGAGAGGATTAATTTTAAGACCACAATAATAAATATACTGTTGGTGAAATCTTTTGGACAAATGTAAATCTTTTTACATTTTACAATGCTAAAATTAGAAGACATTCAGCCTAGATTTTCCATGGTTATCCAGATACTGACATACAATGACATTACATAGAGTGAGTTAAGCAGAAGGCTTATTCATGGATCAGAATTTCTGATAATCAACCAACACTAGTATTTAGGTAAATTATGTCTGTACAGGATGTTATGACATGTCTATCCTACATGCAGTGCCAGTTACCAAGACAGCTTCTTTTTATTACTAAAATATACCTTTCCTGCCTTAAAACATTATGACAATTGTGGGAATTTCTCTTATTGCTGAGCCACCTGCTGCCTTGGTGAAAGGGAGAGGTCTCAACTTGTGTGAGTTAATGCTACACTGGAAACGCAGATGAGACTACCTATGGCTCCTTATTTCACGGCTGGAAGGATGAAAGGTTTGTCATCAGGTCTGGAATTGAGAGAAACGACTGAAAAGAAGAAGCAGAAGTGAGAATACCCCAGGCGTTTCTAAGGGTCATCTTCTGGTGTTAGTGACTGAGTGCCAAGAAGACCCACTAAGCTGAGGGCCTGATCTATGTCTCACCTTCCAGCTGGGAAAGGAGTCCCAGGGAAATGACTAGATACTGTGCCACCACTTGGCTATTGCAGCTATCAGGAGACATGAGCATCCTTTACTACTGCACATGCTCTTGTACAAACCCCTCTTCTGGCCACATAGTCAGGAAGGGAGAGTTGACTTCATGAAAAGCAGCTGCTATCACTTAATGTCTTGTGTTGTCATCACCGGCTGTATTGGTTGTTAGTTATTTTGGGTTATTTTGGGAATTCATTTTCTTTCACAGCCTGAGATTTGGAAGCATAGCTGTGCTTCTCAGTGTTAGGCCACCATTTGGGCTGTGCATGGAGGGTCAACCCTATCTCAAGAGCACAGACATGCATCCATCTCTGACCCTCCCACTGGGAATCTTCCAACAAACTTTGCCCCATGTTCAGATTTGTGGAGAAGTGGCCTTAATTGCCTGCTAGACTTCTCATGCACATACTGCAAAAACCACTGGAGCCTGTCTGAAGGCCTAACTAACAAGGCACAAGGTGATTGCTCTCAGGCTGGAGTGCCACAGTCATGCTGATGCTCACCTGAACCCTGCCAGTTCCAGGCTGCTCACTGTGCTCCTTCCGCTGGAAGGTGCCTCACTGTTCCTGCTTCCTTCTCCCTTTTTCCCTTCCCATGCCAGGAAAGGCTCCTTGGCTTTTAGGTGGAGGCACATCACAGCAGATGTGTGTTCTCCTTTGAGACTTGCCCACTGTTTGGCTTAATTAATCCTGACACGCTGCAGTTGCTGTTACGGAAGAAATGTCAAGAGAAATTAGACCAGCTGGTAGCATGAAAACCAGGGAAGCCAGTACTGTGCGATGCCTCACTTTCCTCAAGAAGTTTGATGTGCATTCCCAGCGAGGGCGGTGGGGACTGGATGGCTGTGAGCAGAAGAGGGTGACCTGTGTCACCAGCTCATGGCACAGCCCCCTTGCACTGAGATCCACCAAGGGGATAGCAAGGAACTGTTCCCCAAACAAGCCCAGCAGGAGATCTAGCTAGCAGCAACTGGCATGTAAGGGCTTTCGTGAGAGCTAGGACAGCCCTGGGAATTGGCTTGGCTTAAGGTCCTTGTTCCCTGAAGCATAAGGCTGTGAGGAGCTCTGGGGCTTTGTTGAGCTCCTCAGGGAGGAGAGAAGCACTGAGTTGCTTCTTTGTCTTCTTTTATTGTATCTGTGAGCACCTTCAGCTGCTGTTTATCATCACTTCCTTCACCTTTATATCTATTGACTTGAATGATTTCATACACCTATCAGTTTTGTTGGATTTATTAGCAGCTTTCATGCTTTTTTTCTTAAAGCAAACAACCTTCCTATTTTGATGTTCCATTAGACTATCACATCTGAGCTCTTTCCTTTCTGCAGTGATCTGATTTAATAAAATGAGAAGCTGGTGTAATAATACACATTGTGCAGCTGCACAATGCAGATGCATTATAAGTACAAATTTCCCCCTATATGAACATCTCCTCCACTGTGCTGTCCTGTGGGACATCTAGCTTCTATGTCTGCAGATGCCACAAGCCTGAAATAGAATTGCACTTATAGAGAACTGTCTTTGACACTTAAATATTGCCCAAAGTTCATGAGTGTGTTTTGTGTTGTTTGTCTTGGGGATGCAAGCAATTAAAATTTCACTTGTGCTTGATGCACTGGCAAAAAAATATTTTTGTTCTACCACAGACAGGTTCTTACTTGCCAAACAGCTGTTACTCATATTTAAATATTAAGAACAAGACCTTGCTATGGCATGGTATCTCTGGCTTGCCAAGCTCAGAAGCAAGTTTGGCTTCTAGTGGTGTAGAAGGAATATATTTCTCCAGTTCTGAAATCACAGACTGTATGTCCATTTGCAGGTGTTGTAGGTCTCGCTCCTGATGTCTGCGTTGGGCTCAGTGCAGGAATGCTTCTCTGGGACCCCTCAAGGGAGCAGACCATGAGCTGCATTACACCAAGTAGCAGAGAAGAGACCAGAGGCTCAGAGAGGAGTGTGGAGAGGAGGAAAAGGGTGTTTTTTGGAGGGCTGTGTCACTCCACAGGGGACACAGCCCTGTCTACAGTAAAGGTGCTGGCTTTGGTCACCATAATGGCAGTAGCTGCTCTGGCTGACAGGTCGAGCTCAAAGGGCGGTAGTAAATAGGGTTACATCAGGCTGGCAACCAGTCACTAGCAGGGTTCCGCAGGGATCCATCTTAAGGCCAGTACTCTTTAATATATTCGTAAATGACTTGGATGCAGGATGAACTACGTTTGCAGATGACACCAAACTGGAGGGAGCAGTTGACAGTCTTGAGGGCAGAGAGGCCCTACAGAGGGATCTGGACAAGTTGGAGAGCTGGCCACTCACCAATCACATGAAGTGTAACAAGGACAAGTACTAGATTTTGCACCTGGGACATGGTAACCCCGGATATACATACTCCCTGGGGAGTGAGATGCTGGAGAGCAGCCCTGCGGAAAGGGATCTGGGAGTTCTGGTCAACAGCAAGTTGAACATGAGCCAACAGCGTGCCCTGGCAGCTAGGAGACCCAACCGAATCCTGGGGTCCATCAAGCACGGCGTTGCTAGCATGTCAAGGGAGGTGATTGTCCCGCTTTACTCTGCACTGGTGCGGCTCCATCTTGAGTACTATGTGCAGTTTTGGGCACCACAGTACAAAAGGGATATAAAGCTACTGGAATGTGTTCAGAGGAGGGCCACGAAGCTGGTGAAGGGTTTAGAGGGGATGCCGAATAAGGAGTGGCTAAAGTCACTTGGTCTGTTCAGCCTGGAGGAGACTGAGGGGAGACCTCATCACAGCTTACTGCTACCTCACTAGGGAGGAGAGAGGAGCAAGCACTGATCTCTTCTGTCTAGTGACCAATGATAGAACCCGAAGGAATGGTAAGAAGATGTGCCAGGGGAGGATTAAGTTGGATATTAGGAGGAGGTTCTTCACCCAGAGGGTGGTGCAACACTGGAACAGGCTCCCCAGGGAAGCAGTAATGGCACCAAACCTGACAATATTCAAGAAGCATTTGGACAATGCCCTCAGACACATCGTATAAGGGTTGTCAAGCACTGGACCAGGCTGTCAAAGGAGGTAGTTGAATCACTATCCCCAGTGACATTTCAAGGACATGAAGATGTGGGGCTGGGGAACAGGGTTCAGTGGTGGATGCGGTAGAGTTAGGTTAATGGTTGGACTTGATGATCTTGAAGGTCTTTTCCAGCCAGAGTGATTCTGTGATTCTGTAATTCTGTGATTCAAAGTGATGTGGGCTACGTTGGCATCCAAACAGGTTTTGGCTGGGGTGTGATGCCAGTTGCCTTTACCCCAGGCCTCCACAGGTGAGCAGAGGTAGCTGTACTGATGGAAATGATGACCACCCCAGCTCACTGGCACTGCTGCCCTCTTGGAAGTTGCCAGCTCTGCACAATCTGCTGGGGAAGCTGTGCAAGTTTCATTCCCTCACACAAGTTGTGCAAAATCCTCAAGTGTAGCTCACGTCAGCCATTTTGATGGCTTTAATCTGTTTGTTCGAGCGAGCTGGTCTTCCAGCAGTGCTGTGTAGGCCCTTCATCCTTTCAGGGACAGCGAGAGCAAGCTGAGGTACGTCTGGTCTTCCATTGGCATGGCTGAACCTGAGGGAAGGCACCCCTCCATTGCCTGACTTCTTTCTCACTCATGGCCTTGCCCTGAGTTAGTTAAAGCAGTGCAGTCTCTTCCCTGAGCTCTCACATGTCAGTATAAAAGTGGCTTACATCTGCTTTTAATTCATAATTTCCTTACATACTTAACTTGGATCATCATAAGCTGTTTTCAGTCTTATAGAGTGCAAGCGAAGGCAGGGGGCCTTCAGTTAAATGCATGTAACACCAGCACAGTTTTCTGGGTGGCCAAGCTCCAAGCAACATGACTGAAGGCATGTGAATATTCACAGCAATTAAAGTCAAAATAAATACAGTGCGGATGGGATAATAGATTCAAACAGTGAATGCAGTAACAGGAATTGCTGTTAGTGTCCATGAGCAAAGAAAAATAAAGTTCATTCAAAGAAAATAAAAAAGTATATCTGCTCTGCATTATTCACCCAGCAACAGCTCCTCCTCAGTAAGACCAAACTGTTAATGGCTGGAATGGGGAAGGCAAAGGAAAAAGTGCAACAGAAATGGCAATAGAAACCAAGCATATTTTCATGTTTCACCTATTGGGGCTAAACTATTAAATGCATTTGCTCAGAGTGGAAGGATGTGGTCTCTGTGGTGAAGCCCTCAGGCAGGAACAGCAACACACAGAGATACCCCTGAGACTTTCTACATTGGCTCTGAAGGGTGCCCCAAGGATGGTTTTTCGCAGGACCTCCTCGGGGGAAGGAGAGAGCCCCCCTACCCCTCACTGTGGGGCTGCAAGGTAGTAGGAATGGAAGGACCAGCACCTGGCTGGATCAGGAGAGAAGGCCTACAGATGGTTCTCCTGTCCTTATACTCACACTTTTGAGTAAACCACTAGAAGTTAGCTATCATTAGTGTCTCAACAAATTATTGTAAGGTTTGGAGACCAGCTCCTCTGGGCACTTCAGTAAACCTGGACCTTATTAGACATCTTCCAGAAAGTCAGCAGAGTCTTTGCACATTTGCTTCAATGTTATTAATTTACAAGAGTTACTCAATTAGGAGAGTCCACTAACTTGTAAAACTTTACTTATTTACACTGTTTCTTGGAGAGGGATTTTCTCAAAGCCTGATGATGATAAGCTTAGGCGTTACAAATCCTCTTGCTGCTTTTGTCAACGGGCAGCCTGAGAGCATTAATCAGAGAGATGCACGCTTCCCGGCCGTGGCTTTGCTCCAGTTCCCTGCTGCTAGGCATGACCTTGTGAGGCATCAGTTTCCCCCCAAGTCTGGAGGAGCTCTGCACACTGACATTAGCTTTTCTCAGGGCTGGAAACCCCATTTGAAAGGCACCAGTAAATTTTGATGTTTCTCGTGGCCTGCATTTTTTAGGCAGCAGGCAAGACAATGCTGTCTTTGCCTCAAAAGCAAAGCACACTCCCTGAAGCGTGCATTTCAGCTCAAGGCAATTTTCTTGCATCATACATGTCTCTACTGCATGAAGCTTCAGCAGGGTGAGATGTGGAGTATGCTTGAGCTTCAAAGCCTGCTCTGAAACACTCTCCAGATAAGTGAAAAATTGTGATTCAAATTACTCCTTCAGAGAAGGGAAATGAAGTGCAGGGTGAGGGGGACTGAAAGTGTTGTGACCCCCACGTCCTCAAGACTGCTGTGATCACCTTCAGGGGTATCCCAAATACTCCTTGTTTGTCTAGGAGCCTCTAAGTGATTTCAGTCCAAGCCAGTTTTGCAGCCCTGTGTTATTCACATGGCAAATGTGGTAGGTAAATGCTGTTGATCTGCTACTCCTGGGAGGTGCTGATATACATTGATGGTATGAGGAACTTGGCATGATTTCTGCCCTGCCCGAGCCTGGGGTGTTATTTATCCCTGTGTCACTGCTGCAAGTGAGATTTAACAAAAAGGAGTTTCTCCTTCCTGCTACTTACTGAGATTTTGCTCCGGGCACTTGGTGAATCCTCATATCCCTGGCGTGCAGAAAATGTTGGTGCATGAAGCATGAAGTTTGAACCCACCTGGCAGACTGGGACAAGTCCCTTCTCCATGATGGATTCACTGAGATGGTGCTGGGGAGGGTGAACCTGTACTCTAGCTGGTTTGGGCAAGAAAGCCACTATCTCGAACAGTAAGAAATAAACTGCCTGAACAGGCAGGAATTACACACATGGAGGGTTTGACATGGGTTGTGTAGAAGTGAATTATTGCTCCTTTTGACCCTTTGTCCACTCTGGCTACATGGACTCCTTTGTGTGTTATTCAGAGCTTTATTCTGTGTATTGACATTTGCTTTCTTTGAAAGCTGCAGGGAGAGGATAACCCACTGCCTTCTTACATGGAAAATGCCAATAATGAAATCAGATGCAGCAGGCTCTCCCTTCACTAAGAGCTCCATGGTTTCATGAATGTGTCATGAGCGTGTTGGTAGCCTTTGCTGCCTTGAAGGGATTTGCTTCTAGAAGCAAATTGATTTCCCCTCAGAGTCAACATGAAAGCAAAGTTTTTCAGCCCTGACTGTTCTACAGGTGCCTATGCAAGATCTAATGTTATGTATTGATGTGCATGCAAGGATGTTGCTAGGAAACTTGTGAGAGCTAAATGAGGAAATGCTGTTAATAGAGGCAAGTGACAGGGCCTCAGAATTCTTCCTTTGCAGTCTTGCTGATGGTCGTTATTACATAAACAGGGCCAACTGTGAAGTTGGGTTGGGTCATGCCCTGTTGCCAGCGGGCCTGCTTAAATAGCAGCAGAAAAAAAAAAGGTTTGGCTCTTGGAGTGGTGTTTTGATGTTGTTCCATCTCACATAAGTGTTACTACACCATCTGTTTCAGGAAAAGGTAAGTGTTTTCTCTCTGGATTAGCTGTTGGGGACTCTGTTCTGCCTTATTTCACTGTATCTATTTGGTACCACTGGTGAGCAGTTTGAATCAGTCTGTTGCAGACCTGTCTGAGCCCTAAGTTGGGGCAGTGCTTTCCCAGGCAGCCTGAAAACATTTTGTGGTGTAGAACACTGAGGAAAGTGACTTTTTGCCACTACCTCTGTCTGTCTCTAGTAGGCCTCTTAGAGTTTAATTCAGCTCACAGGTGATCTTGAATGAGAGATTTCCTCCCCTCTTTGTGGTGTAAGAAGCTTATAGAGCCCAAGGGATGCAAAGCTATCAGGGGCTGCCAATATGTTACATTTGGAAGAGGCTGAAAATCTTTTGGCACAGATTGCTTGTGGGTACACTTAATACATGATCTTCCCAAGTTAATGCCTCTTGCCTTTTACTCCTGAAGGCATATTATTTTGGTAATGAGTGTAATTCTTTTCTGCCATTGCTGACTACACAAAGCAATACCTTTTTTTTTTGCAAACGGTTAGGGAGTGCTGAGCTTGCCCTCTTTTGGAGAAACATTAAATTGTGTATGTTACATACTTTCCAACCACGGTAGAAATTATGGCTGGCAGTCCTGGTTGGCTCCTAGCTGAAGCTGTGACATTCTGCTACTTTAGCTCCTTTTCTAGTTGCTTCACTTCATGTCATCACTTGTTGCATTTCTTTTTTTTTAGAAACAGCTAGAGAAAAAAGAAAGAAACAGACAAACCAAATTAAACTTCAGAAGCAGAGGCTATCTTTAATTCTCTCAGCTAAGAGTAACTTGCAGGTGCTTGCTGTCAAATGGAAAGGGAAAGTCTTTGCTGTGATGTAATGTGTGGATGGAAGCAAGTTGTGTGCCAGAAGTTTTTTTGGAATAAGTTCGGGAGGTAGTTGTTCCTCTTGTGTCCTGAAGTACAACTTATGTGGCTCATCTTGAAGGAGCCCTGAAAACTTGTTAGCTTGTTGCATGCCACTGACTATTGAAAAACAAACAAAAAAGAACCAAACAACAACAAAACCCCAAACAACCCTGCTGGAATAATATAGTGAGCTTAAAATGTTTATTGGAAGAATTCTCTCTTCCTTGGCTCCCTAGTGTTCAGCTCCAGAGTTCTAGTTTTTTAATGTTGAAGGCTTTGCATGCCTAAAAGATTGTCTGAATTTTTTCCTATCTCTTAGCTGATCTAATAAAAATTAATGCATTTCCTTATAAACTTCATCTCGGCTACAGCCTAAAGCCTTCACAGCTACAACAATGCTACTACTGTGAACAAAGTTCCCTCCGTTTCAATGAATCCAACTGTGCAGAACTCAAAGGAAATTAGCTATGCAACCATTGAAAAATGACTCAAATGCATTTCTATGCACAAAAAATCATAGCATTAAAGTCTCAAGTCTTTTCAGGACGTGTCCCCTTTGTGCAGCTGGGAATTGCCCTTCCCTAATAGCATGAAGCTCCCATTTCTATCCCTTCACGACCACCAGGCATTAAAGATGAGAGGGTTTTTTGTTGTATGGGCTTTTTTTATGCCTAGAAAAGCATCACTTGCCCAAGGCTGAATCTGAATCTTGTCTGCCCTGAGTGGGGATAGTTTGGGGAGAAATGCCTTTGAAACTGAGTTATTTGTAACACTAGAATACATATCAGTGAAGATGGATTAACAGACAGAGTACAGCTGAGCTGGTGAAAGGTACATGATTAATTCAGTTTTGATGGGACTGTATAATTTATAGCCTGGATCACACCTCCAATTAGGCATATCACATTCCTTATTTCTACAGCTGTAGAGTCTAGGAATACCATACCTGAATGTCAGCGGTAGCATGCTTGCTGCTGTACATACAGAAATAAAGATACAATGTGTGGGGGAGAGAAAGTGCACCTGGAAAATGTTGAGATCCTTTTGTAAGGCCATGCTACTCACTACACTACTGAAGCTTTCAAGCTTAATGAATTCCTAACTATTTCTGTAAATGTGCCCATTTCTGTCTTTGCAGCCATTTCCTCATGGAGGCCAAGTTCGATTCTAAGGAGAAATAAGCATGGGGAGGCTATTTAAGGAGGCAGGAGAAGCATTGCAAAGGTGGATGTCTGATGATGTTGTCGATAATGTGCGTTTTAGGTGGAGGGTCACCAGAGGTTGAAGTTTTGCTTATGAGGGATGTCTGTGTTCCTGTTATTTGGTAGGCTGAAACTGTAACACAGGACTATAGAAAAGAAGGAGAATTTGCCTATAAAGGAAGTGGCCTGTCCCAGGCAGAAATAAGTCACTGTATCTCATATGCATGACCAAGGTGATGAGGAAAGCTATTTAGGCTGGAGCTCCTTGTTCCTATAAGGGCATTAGTTGCCCTTGCTCTAGGTCCATTTCTCAACACCAAGCAGCCTAGGGAAAGCAGGCTTGAACTGAACTGCTGTCCCCTTACACTATGGGGAAAGACCTCCTGCCAAATGGTTGTGAAGTGCATGTCAGTCAAAACCCCACATTGCAGTAGCTGCACTGAAGACCTTGCTGATCTACCTCTACCTGTACAACTTGCAAGGCTGTTGTAGGAGCTCTGCTGTGCACCTCTGTGTCACACCTTGAGGCTACTGTTCACTGCACAGCTTGTGCTCCCCGTGTTAGTGATTTAGGAAGTATCGCTGCATAAATCAGTATGCAGGGAAATAACTTAGTGTGTCTGCCTGGTGCCTGTTTTCCTGCAGTCTTCCCCAGTATTTCAGACTGGATCGGTAATGAGCAGAGAGCTGTATTTGTGTGGAAGTGAGATGCCAGCTCCTTAAGGATTAATTTGTTGGGCTGCAGACCAAGGTGTGTTCTGGTCCTTGAATGCATGTTACTTGCTGCATTTACTTGATCCAAGGGTGAAAGCTTTAAATTTTCAATCCAACAACATGAATGCATCATTGCAGTCCTCTGACTTTCTTACTAGCAACATGTGAGTAATGAGGAATGGTACTAAGGGGAAAATAATCAACAGTGTTGTTTGTCTGAGGAGAGTCAAGATCTGCTCTGTGGCTCTGGGCTCCTTCTGGTACAGGTAAGATAACTGTGGTCTTGTATTCTTGCAACATCAAGATCCATTTTATGAGATGCGCCTGAAAAATATGGTTTGTAGCTGCTTGCCTTTGACTTCCTAGAGAAAGCCAGCTGCTTTGTTCTCTTATGGGAGAAGGATTACTTTTTGGAGATGACACCTCCTGGAGACCATTATAGAACATAGTATCCCTGGTAACTGGAGCTGATATTTCTATACTCAGAGGAAATCTGTGCCATCTTAAACTAGGAGTTGAATGCGTAGGGGAGGATAACTTCAGAAAAAGTTGCCTTGAGCCACTGGGGGAAGGATCAGTCTATGTGAGATGTCCAAACATAACCTTATGTACATGTGTAAACCCAGTCCCAATTTTTGCAACATCTTTCAAACAGTGGTATGTCCAGGGAAGTTACTTGGACCTTTCCTGCCCTAAACATGCTTTAAGCTGTTAAATTGTTAGTGCAGATACCACTCTGAGAAGGCCTGAGTTGGTTAGCATGCCATGTTGTCAGTATGAGTTTGCTGTTGTTCTCTACTGATTAAATCTGAGATCAAGTACTGTTGCAGTGATGTGGAGGCTTTGATTCACTACCACATATGAAAATGAGAAGCTGAGGAAGCTGGGCTTCTTCAGCCTGGAGACAAGCAGGATCAGGGGAGCAGACACGTGTCTTCCAATGCATTTGTGAAAGTCATCAAGAAGAGGGAGGCAGGCCCTTTTTGCTGACTGGAAGAGGTAGCTCAGAAGCTATGGAGTCAGTGTCCTTGGAGGTTTTGAAGAACTGCCTACTCAAAGTCCTGAGCAACCTAGTCTGAATTGAATGTTGACTGTGCTGAAATTGTTCATTTGCTAATTATTTTTAAGTAAGAAAAAAAGTGTTAATTACTTTTTTTGCTTAACTTAGTTGGCTTATAGGCAACACTTTGAATTAAAAGCTCTAAGAAAAACTTTTCAAACCTTTTCTGTATTTGAGATACTTAAAGTGAAATCTCTTGACAAAAACATGCAATGTGGAAAAAACCACTTTTTTGGTAAAAATTCAGTTAAACTTGATCTAGTCTATAATCAGTTTTAGATGTGTCTAGACAGTGTGAATAACACTGGAGGCGGTAACTAGGACTTCTCAGAATTATTTCACATTTATATTCTAGTTGTGCCCAAAGCCCACTGGTAATGAAGCCCCCCATAGATTGGTCCAGTGCATTCCTTTGAAGAACATGCAGATGAAGAAAAAAGGGAATTTATTATTAAGGGCTTAATTTAGCTAAACTGAGTTAAATCTGTGCTACCAATCTGAAAACTCTAAATGGTTTCCTAAAGGTTTAGTGCTCTGTGGTTGTCCAGCTGACTTTGAAGAACTATGTTTCCCCCAGCTGAACATGTGCTCTCTGGCTGACCTTCACTCACCTGCTACTACCTTGTATCTTTTTGGGAGCCCCCTGTTTTCAGAAAGACAGCCTCAGTGGAGATCACATGCTCCCTGCTCCTCATACTGGTACAGTATAGAGAAATGCAGTCATTGTGTGATAATGGAGGCCTTGAAAGAGGGGATGGAGGATGCAGTGCAGAGATCAGGCATGGGGTAATGAGATGATGTGCACATACTAGTGTAGACCCTAGCTCTGTTAACAGCTCACCAGCAATCAGATAATGAAATGCAGGCATGAGAGCTGGGTAAAACCAGTATTAAAGAGGAAAAAAAAACCCAACAAAATCAAATACATGTAAAGGTTCTTCATATGTAGTAAGTCTGGGTGCAGTGTGGACTTACAGACCAAGGAAGGAGGAATGAGATGTAAAAAGTTGCTAGAAAATGTATAAACTCAGCTCCAATGTGGACCTTAGATGGAGGAGGTTGAATACATCAGCATTGTGCTCCTCCCTGAGAAGAGATGGGATGTCTACCAGGAAGCAGGGGAAACAGTTTTGACTGGATTGTTACTCGGACTTTTTCCAGATAATAGTCCGTCTTTATTTTTTTCCTCTAATAATTAGATGTAGGCAAATAGTATTTTTGATTAGACTTAAGAATTTGCCAGTGTAATTGGATTCTTGGGTTTGAATAGAAGATCTGTTTCTGAATTGTCTATAGCAAGAATGAGTGCATCAGTGGCACTCAGCAGGTAAGTGATAGCCATGAAAAAATAAAAACGAGTAGAAGAGAACTTCCTTGGGCTCAGTTTTGTGCCTTCTGGCATGGGACATTCTTCTGCCCTTCCAACTTGCAGTACTCCATGAAACCAAGCTCCTCTTATGTTTTCTGGAGGAAAGCAAGTGAGAGGTACCACAGACTGCCGCCAACCCCAAGTCAGATGGCACTAGGGGAGTATGTCAGATGCAGTTTTCCTCTAAGGCTGAGGGCAAGCAAACATTTAAATTGCTGCCTCTGCTAGTCTACTCCTGAGCTCAGGACTCTACTCACTGCACCTTTATTTCCTCTCAATGTGAGAGGGACCCCATTATGATTCCTAGAGCCTTGATTTCTGTGTGCAGTGGCTATGCTCAGTCTCAGCTGGGCTGCAGCAACTGCTACAAAACCCAGAAATGCTTTTGTCATTGTGACCTGTTCTCTCCCAGACTGTTTTGCTAAGATAAGCAAAAAGTAAGGCAACTGGTGTAGTGGGTTTTGTACTGCTGAGTGAGGCACCTTGCTGAGATCACTGCTCTCATTTCTCATACTGTAACCGTATTGTTGTTGAAAGCATTCATTGCCATTCACCTTTAGGGGTTTAATTTGCATAATCATTTTTCTTGCAAGGCTTCAGAATTGGCTGATCTGGACTCTCAACTTCAAAATATCTTAACTGTGCTTTTCAATATGCACACAATGCTGTGAGCTAGAACAAAACGATCTTGCTGTGTTACCATAGAGACATCCAGGGTCTAAGAAGGGTTCCTGCTTGAAATTGGGCTGTTAAAGGGACAAGGGGCTGTTAAAATTTGACTGAGGGCTTAATTCTTGACCAAGCATTAGTATAAATCAGTGCCTTCAGGGTGAAATGAACTGGCAGTCCCAATGTAGTGCTTCACAGACAGTGCTCTTCAGTCCAGCTGGCCCAAAGGGGCTGTCATCTTGGTAGTTTCAGGAAAAAAATAGGTGGAGGAAGAGGGGCAAGGGTCCATGAAATTCACTTGAAAATGTTAAATCACTTTACACTTCTCCTTCATTTTCCCAACTTCTTTTTATTTGAGTGTTAATTAAGAGGCTTTCTTTTGCACGTAGACAACTCAGCTTTGCATTTTAAGCATACTTTTTTTTAAGCACCCCTAAATGAAGGTGGGGTGAGGGGGGTGCAGGACTGACAACCCTGCTCTAGAAACAGGAGTCCTACAATCACAATTAAAGGCAAATAGTGGGACTATAGCTTCATTCCTGCATTAACCTGGAGAAAACATGATTTGGACTGAGAGGACACTACCTTCTATGAGCCTGTTGAGTTTTTGGTGTTGGTGCTGTAATTGCCATGTATAATGACTATTTTGTGCAATGGAGGGAGAAGAAAATGTCTTGCTATATACATAAAGGGAAGCAAAAATTGGTTGGGAGTAGATTCAGCTACAAAACCTTCTGGCAGTTAGGGTTGTCTTTGATTGGGACTGCAGTGTCCTATGTGAGCATCAAAAGGGTGCTTACAAATCGTACATACCAACTTACTTAAAGGCCCTAGTACAAAATGGAGAGAGAGAGAGAGCTGTGCCTCATATTAGCTAATTGATGTGGACCCTGGAATTATAATCCTTAAATAGGCTTTTGAAAGAGTGTTGGTGAACATGTTCTGAAAATTTGCTTTTTATTGTTGTGGGACTGTGATGGATGATGCAAATCTGGCTTGTTACACATGAAGCTATTCCTTTCCTGCCCAACAGGGGCTGCTGGTTCAGGCTCTTAGGACCTCCTGGCTCTAGAGTCTGGTGATAGCAGAGTTTAATCCTTCCTGCTGTCCCTAAGTCAGACCTGATGACTTCTTCTTCTGGCTTCAATCCTGGCCCTGATGGACCAATGACTGTTTTATGTAGGTCTCTAAGAAAAGACAGTTCTGCTCTCTTTTCTGTGAAACAAACCCTTTCTGGCTCAGGCTAATGTGAATCATGCACACCCTGCCCTGCATAGGAAGCCACAGCATATTGTGCCCAAGCAGTGTGTTCAGCAGAGCTAAATTTATGCACATCCAAGATACTATTAACTCCTCAGGTGCCATGACAAATACCACGTGGCCCATAGCTAACACTAAGCAACGGCAGGCAATAGTGTCAATAATAGCTTGGAAACTTGGATTGCTGTCAGCAGTGATTTACAGGGTAGTTTGAACTCCTTCCAGAACAGGTGAAAGGGAGATCAACTGGCATGGGCTCAGGGCAGCTTCCCAGCAGTACAGCAAATGCTGCTACAAGGAGAGATTGGAGTCTGAAGTGGAGCATGGGCAACTAGAAATGTTAGCCTCTGGATTGTGTCAAAGTGCAAGCTTATGTCTTGTTCTTGTGTTACTGTGTTGTTATGTTGCTTCTAAACAGAAGGCTTCATTTGTTGGGCTGCTTAGATTTTGGAGGAGTCGCCCCTGGGATGCGGTTGGCTCCCTGTGTTGAAGGATCAACTCGGACCCAGGAAATGCTGAGCCCTTGTTCCATGAAAGCACTGCCAGATGGGTGAGGTGCATGCTCTCCAAACCTTAAGTCCCTTCAGTGTGGTGGTAATAATCATGCTTTATAGATGGAAAACCTTGCCCAAATTAACCTTTAGACCAGTAATACATAACTCCCTATCACTGCATGTATTCTCTGTCTCATCCATGGATATATTGCACTGTGGATACCAAAGATCTGAACTCTCTCCTGCCTCAGCCCAATAGAGGCGTTTTGCTCAACTGCAGAGTAACAGACAATATTGTTGTTCTCAGCCAAGCCTCCTTGGGAGCAGCCATGAGGGTGCTACAGACATACCTGCATTGCTCTATAGGCTTGGGAAAGCTGGTGTGTGCTGAATATGGAAATTTATCCCAAGGGGTTTCACCATTACTTGGGATATCTTTGGTAACAATTTAAGATGGCTTACTGGATTAAAATTTGTTTGCAAGTTACTGATACAGGCACCATTACTGACACCGAGATTAAGCAAAGTGGCCATATGTCCACTAGTGCAAGCATTTTAGGCTCTTGTTTTCCTGAACTCTTTATTCATGTTTAGTCCTAATAGGAAAAAGCGAGTCAGTGGCTGAAAAACATTGTGTGGTTACTAGTTGCCAATGAACATCAAACAGTTAAGAAATGCAGAAAGCTGCAGTATCTTTTATTAGACCAGTGAATGTAATAAGGAAAAAACAGATGAGTTTTCAAGTATGGAAGCCCTTCTCTAGGTCAATGTGCCCAAAAGCATGTTGGTATTTTTTCAGCTACATCAGCTGGTCTAGTAAAAGTTGTTGCTTCTCTTCAGAAGTTACTGTACCTCACGCATCTTTAGACCATCACAGCCACAGCAACACTGCTACTAAACAAGATTCTTGAAGACACATTTTGTGTCAAAACTGCAGGAATATGTCCACATGAGTCTTTAACTTTAGTGTATTTCTTCTCAGTTTTGTTATCTATTTATTTTCTGTCACAGCTGTGTGTAATAAATTCTTTCAGCAGTTCTGAAAAAAAGGAAGAGTGATTGATTTCCATTTTCTGAGCTTTATAGGGTGTGCTACTTAGACGACTTGTCATTACCACCATTTGCTGGTGTTTAGTGGAAGATTTAATTCACCTACTGTAATGATTTGGGGAAATCTGTCGATGTACAATTTAGAAAGTTATCATGTAAATGGCAGCATTATGAAATGCTTTTATCTGGATGCAGCATCCACTGTTTGCTAACAGGGGTGGCAGCATGTGTCTGACAGGGTACAATGGACAGTCGTTAACCACAGCAAGAACAGCGTGTCCAAAGAAAAGATTTAGTTAAAGCCTTGGGGAGCAATTTGTTCCAAACATGTCTGCATGGACTGGAGTGAAAGAGAGGAAGGATTTTAAAATGTTGAATAAAAAGCTTTCATTTTATAGACATACACTGAAACACATGGGGTCACTGGGCAGGAGGAGGGGAGAGGAGAGGATTTTCATAGCTGAGGAGGTTTGCTTTTACTGTGGGAGCAGCCAAGGAAAAATCAGAAGATGTAGAAAAGATTAAGAGACCTGATGAGACTTTTGAATTGGCACAAAGCACATGGGGATGCTCCAGGGTGGTTGGAAATCAGAGGTGGAGTGCATAGGAATGCATTTGTTTCCTGTGCTACTGAGGAAAGGAGCACCTTGCAGTGCACTAAGCAAAGTCAGTGTGTTGCATGTACTACATGCCTGTGATGAAGAAACCAGACAAACCAGTGTCCATGAGGGTGGAAAGGTCTAGGGGAAGCAGTGCCTCAGCCTAGCTCCTGGGTGCTTGCAAAGCTTGCCTATATAGCTCCCTTCCCATGAAGTGAGGACAGGCAGAGAGACTTCTCTCAAGGTGTGGGTCAAAGAGGCCTTGGAGGAAGAAACAGTGCCGTGGCCTATGTCTGTGCTGAGATGTTTGAAAGTATGCCTAATCCACTTGGGTTTCCATGGACACATCCACTCCTGCCATCTGGCATTGAAGGAGTGTGAAAATTTTCCTGTTATTTTAGGGCTGGTTTCAGTCAGATATTCCTGAAGTCTCACTACATGGCTGACATGCAAGCAGAGGTCATTGCTGTGGCAGGAATAGGGTTATCCTGACCTGGACATGGGTGGCACTTGCTCAAAAGCCAATGTTGGCAATGTGTTGGACTCAATGCCTGTGCTGGACTGCACCTGACTCTGGACAGAGGGGGCAGATAAGACTAAACTGGTAAATACTCACCTTTCCAAGGCCTGAGGCTACTGCTGATTCCAGTGCGCAGGCTTTCAAAACCACAGACCTTTCTATTTAGGACAGTATACCCACATAACCACTGGGGACAAGTGGTGTTCCTCAGGCGTTCATACTGGGACCAGTGCTGTTTAATAACTTCAGCAATGACATAGACCATGGGATTGTGTGCATCCTCAGCAGGCTTGCAGATGACACTGAGTAGTGTAGCTGACATGCTGGGGGGAGGGGGGGGGGGGTNGATTGGGGGGGGGGGGGGGGGGGGGATGCCATACAGAGGGAGCTGGACAAGCTTGAGAAATGGGCTTGTGTGAACAGCCCAGAGGGCCAACATATCCTGGGCCACATCAAAAGAAGCATGGTCAGCAGGTTCAGGGAGGTGATTCTGCCCCTCTATTCTGCTCTGGTGAGATCTTACCTGGAGAACTGCGTCCAGCTCTGGAGTCCTTAGTACAAGGACATGAAACTATTGCAGCAGGTCCAGAAAAGTGCTACAAAAATGATCAGAGGGGTGGAGCAACTCTCCTATGAAGAAAGGCTGAGAATGTTGGGGTTCTTCAGCATACAGAAGAGAAGGCTCCAAGGAGACCTTATTGTGGCCTTTCAGTACTTAAAGGGGGCCTGTAAGAAACATAGGGAGAGACTTTTTAAGAAGGCCTGTTGTGACAGGACAAGAATGATTTTAAACTAGAAGAGGGTAGATTTAGGCTAGATATAAGGAGGAAATCTTTTATGCTGAGGGTGGCAAAATACTGGAACATGTTGGCTAGAGAGGTGGTAGATGCCCCATCCCTGGAAGCATTCAGGGTCAGGTTGGATAGGGCTCTGAACAACCTGATCTAGTTGAAGATGTCCTTGCTTATTGTAAGGGGAAGGCTGAACTAGATGACCTTTAAAGGTCCCTTCCAACCCAAAGCATTCTTTGATAACCATCACTGTGGCCAGGAGAAAAAAAAAAACTTATCAGATAGATGAGTTGACAGAAATATTGCTGTTTCATCTTCTGGTTAGAGACGTCTGTTTTGTATACACAGGTGTTCAGTAAAATAAATCTAGGGGTTTGTTTTAATTTTTTTTATTGCAAAGGTACAGAGAGAGTTAAATTGGGTGTATCTCTGAAGGTCTGTCATATTTCTTCTCAGATAGGATTAAAACAGTTCAATTTGCAAACTCTATTTCCTCTGTCAAAAGGAGATAACCAATCCACAGACTGAAGTTATTAATGATCAACTGAGTGAATTTTATCCATCTTTTTATATCTTAGAAGGACACTTCACTGAAGCTGATTTTGATCAATTTGTAAACAATGTCACCTTCAATAAATCCCTATCTGACAATAGATAACCCAGTAACAAGCTGGGAGACAGCAAAGGTGATGTAAGAAGAGTTGGCATCTAGTGTGGCTCTTGAACCCAAATGCATCCCCACTGGTGGTTTGATTGTGGTTTGTTGTTTGGTTGTTTGAGTTGGTTTGGTTTGTTTTTGGTTTTTTTTTTAGAGCTATGTTGAGCAGAGGAAAAAAAAAGCATCATCTTGGGAAAAAGCCTCCTTTTCAAATTTGATTCAGAAAGACGTTTTTCCCTGAGACATGAGAATTGCATTACTTATCATAATTCTTTCAAAAGAAAAAGGGGGCGGTGGGGAGGTGCGGTAGTGGTTTCGTTTCTTTTCTTCCTGTCCTTGCCCAGCCTAGGGTGTTAAGTCTTGGCAAATACCTTGGCCCTTCGGTTTAAGGGTCCTATGTCTGTTCTTGTGAGCAGTGTAACACAACTGAGTCCTGCAGTGGTCACCTGCCAGCATCTGATGCTTGGGATATTGCAAACTTGTCTCCTCTATCCACTATGTGCTATTCCATCAGTGCCGAGGAAGAGGTATAGCCGCTCACTGGTGGGAAAATAGACTGCTGGAGCAGCAAATATGTCTGCTGGTAGTTCTAGCATCCAAAAGACTGGAGTGTGCTGCACTCGCTGAATAAATGGTTGGCATAAGCCTAATATTTTGGGGAAGGCTCAAGGGCAACTCAAGTAGAAATTCAGAGTTCCAGGAACAATATCTCCCTGTCCACATCCTTTCTGTACAATCTGCAAGCTATTTTTGGAAGTGGTGGTAAAGAGGAGAGGGAGCCAGGGTGAGAGGACTGGCTGGTGCATCTGAAGATTATTATTCCCTGTGGCTGCTCCATCCTTCTGGAGTGTGGCCACAGATTGTTCTTGCCATTGCTGCAAGAAGCAGCTAAAGTCATTTGCTGTGTCACTGTGTTATGCAGGTCTCACATAGTATCTGCTGCGGTGACCAGATCCTAATGGTGATTAAAATACTCTGTGCTCCCACCAGCTTGGGTCAGAAGGGAGGCATTTTGGTCCATTCTGGGCAGAAATGCTTTATCTGACCACCAGGCTCTTGATTCACATTATGCTCACTGTGCTCTTTAGGAAGCGCATTAATTCAGCCACTGTACAGGGCGAACTGATCTTTGCTGTTTACCTGCCAGCTGATGCACAGCAGGATGCAAGGAACAGTCCAAGGCGAGCTGGGATGGCATTTGCCAAATGCAGTGTGTCCTTATATTAAAAAACACACTTATTTCCATTAGGTCAAGAGAGCCTCCAAGTCTTGGCAGATCGGGAAAGCAGTGCGGCAATCCTAGGGAGAATATGCAGTTTTTCTTGGTTTTGCTTGATTTGTCTTTGTACCTTTTCATCCCCAGAAGTTCCCTGAAGGAGTAAGGGTAGTGGCAGGCCACTGCCCAACGTGCTCTGTGCTCTCTGCCCTTGACTTTGAAGGATTATTTTTGGCAAGAAACATTCATGGGCTTTCATTGTAGTTAGTGTGGACATACCCATTGCGTTCCTCCAGGCGGTTGCTGTACGTACCCACACGGATGGGTGTCTCCTGGAGCTGCCTCTGATCAATAAGAACATCATGTTCCTCTGTCCTTTTCCTAGATGAAAAATACAGCAGGTCAGCTGAAGGAAAGAGAAGCAGCCTGTGGGACTCTGAGAAAACTTTAGTCCCCGTATTGCTGGGGAATGAGGGAAACAGCTGGGTTACGACTCCCTTCAGTGCTTTTCTAAAGTGTTATGCATCAGCTGCTTGAGCCTTTGCCAAGAGCTGGCTCCTTAATGGAGCAAAACTATCTCTTAGCCTGCCTGCCCATGGCAGGGCTGGAGTGGAGGGTGTTTTGCAAGAGCACCAGGCCTGTGAGACTGTCGACATTGTCAGGTTTGATGCAAGTGGACATGGAGCAGGCACCTGACACCTGGAAAGAGACTGGGGCTACATCCCCTGCATCACCATGCAGTGCCTTCTCACCTCATTGTGCCACCACTCACTGAATTAAATCCCAGCCCATGTGGGACTCAGCAGGAGTTTTCCTGCCTGATGAGAGCAGGTTGATCATTGCTTCTCATAAATGGACTTATTGTTTTTTCCAGATCCAAGAAAATCAGTAAACCTGGTCTGCTGGGGTGACATTTTTACCTAGCCGTCTAGTAGAAGGGTGCCAAAGCTTAATGCTGGGCAAGGCAGAGCTTAAACTAGGCTGGTTAGATGGTAAGTGCCCCACTTGCTGCTTCCACAGGCACCAACTTACCTTTTTCATGTTGCTTAAAGTAATCTCTGTTCTGCTACGCCAGGTGTTTTTCCTTGTCATCTTCACTCCTAGGTGCAGCCTCCCCCTTCTCTGTGGTTGGGAGTGCAACCACAAAAAGGGTCAGTGCAGCTCTTGAGGCAAGTGAGGAGGCAGAAGCCTGAGACGTGCTGAGCAGTGGGATAGCCTGGCCATGGGGACACTCCCAGGGCCTCTGGCTGGGAAGGAGGTAGGGAGAAGCTTCACCAGGTGGACTGGCTGCCTGCAGGATGCAAATGCTGCACAGCTGTGCTTTGGGGAGGAAACTTTGGGTAGGGGGATGAAGCAGCCCCATGTTTTGCAGAATTGTTTGAGGATTTTCCTGGCCAAACTTTATTTTCACAAAGCAAAACCAATGTGGTCAGACATGGATGGGGAGCAGGCCGTGTGCAAGGAGTCGGTCTGTGTGAACTCTCTGCTTTGATCCTTTCCCCAGATGACCACCCTTAAATTTGTAAAGGTCTCCTTTCCTCCCTTCCCACCTTCTACATGCACACTTGATGCCTAGCGTGCTGAATTTTGATTGTGTTGTGTTGGTTTTTGTTTTTCTGCCTAGCCTTAAGGGCTGCAATTACTTAAGCTCATGACCCTAAATGACACAACTTGTTGTCGATTCTCACGTCGGTATAATATTGCAGGGCCTCTACTCCAAGAACTGCCTTACCCCAGAGATACCTTGGTCTGATTTATTTTATTTTTTTTTCAGGTGTGGTGAGTGCTCGCTGTCTTGAATAGCAGAGTTAGGGTGGCTCATACCTTTGATCAGCCAGCCAGTGCTGTTTATACGCTGCGCCGCAGCAGTGCCCGGTCCCAAATGTGCAGCGTGCTGCCCCTCTCTCTGCCATCCACCTTTAGGCAGACCCTGGAGAGAAGCAGCCCCCCAGGGCTGTCGCGATGATCCAGGGGAAGCCGTGGGGGGGGATGGCAA